>JAGTXR010000097.1:1200000-1623389 GCA_022606575.1 Glossosoma conforme | reverse complement strand
AGCGGTGTTTGCATACGCCAAAATAATTGTTATGACAGTTGGTACAACTGTACTCTTGACGGGTGGTACCCGCTGAAATGTGAGAGCGGGCAAGAGTCGCAACTCGCCCGTCATCGTGATAGGACCGCCTCTAATGGCGGCCCTTTAGCGGGCGACGTTATTGACGAATAAACGCGTATGTGAAACATAAACAAGTGCTTTTATTGTGAACCCGATCCTGCATCCTTCATCCAGTAAGCCGATGTCCTAAATAGAAGAGGAGGATATCAGTATGTATATACCTGTATTGATGTAATATTCCGTAGAATTATCGATCAAAAAAAATGCTCTTGTTATATTTAAAACCAGTGTCGTTCTGGTGATTCTGTTTACGCTGCAGAATGATAATAAATAATGGGACGGACTGGGAAGCAAACAATTCGGAAGTCGGCCAATTATTTAGGAGACAGTAATCCGGAATAATTTATCGGAGACTTTCACAAGTGAAAGGAAAATTTTAGCAAAACACATGTATCATTCAAACAAAACGAATTTATTGTTTACTTCAAGTCTTATTTTTTATTTATTTTTGGCAACATTTTACTCTAAGAAGAAAACAATGTTTTTGCTCAACAAGAATAACAATGTCCATGTTTCGTATAGTTGGACCAGACTTAACCCGCTTCATACCATCACCACGCCGGAGGACAATTAAATCTGTTTGATGATGCGCTCATTCAGGTTTTGTGTCCAGTGAGATTTACATCTGAACAATTGTGGCCAATCCACAGAAGTAATAAAAATAAAGAACCTGTGAGAGAGATAAGAATCGCAGTTAAGGTTACCAGAAGACGGAAGATAAATTCTCTCATCGAAAATACGAGCAAATTTAGAAAATTAAAATTTTGTAGATCTAAATAACTTCTTAGGTTTTCACGGTCAGATTTGATATTGTGGCTTTAGGGTTAAGCCGTGTGTAGCGAACTACTCCTTTCCAATATTTCGACCGCCATTGCAGGGGTCTTCTTCAGGGTTGATGACTTAGTGTCAGTAAGTGAAGTCATCAACCCTGAAGAAGATCCCTGCAATGGCGGTCGAAATATTGGAAAGCAGTAATTCGCCACACACGGCTAGACCCAAAAGCCACAATATTTGTAGATCTATTTTACGATAATATTGATCAACGGCAATATCGTAACGTATGCGCGGTTCTCATGAGGTCACTGAAGTTGAGCAAAATTGGGCGCGGATGAAAACTTGGATGGCCTGTTGCTTACCGCGTGTCGTTGATTAGTAAAGCCGATCCTTAACACCAAAAACCTCCTTAAAATATAATAAAATAAAATACCCAATTAAATTCCTTGAATGCTACAAATGCAGTTCTATCAATAACTTAGGCTCCTAGCCGGTTAATTCTTGTTGTTTACTTACTTATTATTAATTGAATTGAGCCAACTTTTAGAGACTAATGGTCAAGGGCACTAGAACGTCAGGCTAATAATCCCATCTCTTAAAAATTCAATTTACTTATCAACCAAGAATACGAGTAAACCTCGAGTACAGCTGCCGTATCTTCCAAGCTTCTGACCTAAAGGTGCTGGGAATCATATTCCAATAAGCGCCCAGACCTTCTTGATAATATGCATAAAATGCTGCTATTAACTTTGTAATCTTTGAAAGGGTAACAACAAAAAACCATTGCGTTAAATAAAACTTTTTTTACAAGAAGATTATGCGACTCAAATGTTAAGTTTTATGTAAAATTAAAAAAAAAAAATAGCTTTCCAAACAATCTAATATAAAGAACATTTTCTTTTCATATCCTCGTTTCATTCATATTTAAGAAGTTAATGTTTAATGAGGCCAGACAATTTATGTCCTATCTCTCGCTACGCATTTTTTTTTTAATATGGATATAGAACGCTAGACGCTCTAGACGGGAAGAATTGAAATATACATTTTTGGCTTTATTTTTATTGTATTTCTTCGAGAAAAATAGAACCATAAATTTGGACGAAATGAAAGCGTAGGACGTATTTTATTATTATAACGTCTTTATTACAATTGAAAAAAATGTATTGTAACCCTATTTTTAGAAATTAACGTACTTCAATACATATTATTCTATTTTTCGAGAATAAAAATGTTTGTTACTCACATATATCACACATCACATATAGTAACAACACCCATCTTACTAGCTCCGGTAACTTATTATTCTTACCTGACTGAAGAAGCATACAGTTTTGATTAATCGTTCTGGCTTCGTGAAAACCCTTCCTGTCCCGTCCTGTTTTTGGATACCGAGATGGGGACCCGTTACTGGACGCATGCAAAAAGCTACTTTTTATAGAGTGGCTGAAGGTCTTACCGTGATTCTAGGTGCATCAGTTAGATGCCAAATATACCTCAGTCTAAGGCTGCGAAGTTCTTCGACGTCGAATTACCTTCTTTGGTAACACGTTGCTAACCACGAAATACGTGGGGATGGATAAGTAAATGGTGAGGTTGGGAAATGGATTCTGCAAATGTCAGACATCAGTTAGTAGTCATTAATTGGTCACTAAGTGGATCCCCGCTTGGTGAAAACCCTCCCTCTCCCGTCCTGTTTTTGGAGACCCAGATGGGGAGCCGTTATTGGCACACGCAAGAACGTGGTGGGAGCCAGATCGCGGCGACTGACAGAATTTTGTGACGACCATATGCTGCAGTTTATGATTGAATATATACTTATAAGAGACCACGAACTTACATATACTGCGGCTGAGCCAAAGAAAAATTTTGGTTTTTAATAATCAGTGTTTTTAAGGAGGTCGGACAATCTGCCCGAAGCTTTCGTGCCCGGACAATTTTGCTTTGTCCTTAAGGGATGGCTCATCCCTACCGCATGTATATCATGTATGGCATGTATAGAGCTTACATTTTATTAAATAAATTTTAAAAATTATGCTTGGTCGGGATTTGAACCGACAGCGTCTGAATGACAAACAAATGCTTTAACCATTGTACTTTGCCACCCTGCTCATAATTTCCGATTTATAAGTCACTCGAAATGTGCCTCTGATACTACATCTACTGTCTCTTAACCCTTTCATGACGGCTCGGTGGAATACAAATAATACTGAAAATTATAAAACAATTATAGTATTTGATGCATAAATGTACTTATCTGGTTCGTGGAGTTCGTGCCTGAATTGGGCCTCCCTTGCGTGAAATATTCCATCATCGACTCGGATGTTTATATAGGGTCCGCATTTCTAACATTTTTTTTTTCAACTAGTGTTTGTTTCGTGAATTGTAACACTTAGCTCATGTCTGATTTAACAGATAATTAGTTTTATCTTTCCGCTGAACGAATATGGTTGTGTATACGCTTAAACAACGCTGGGAAATATTGCGACATTACTTTGAAAATCAGGCCATTTTTCTTCAAAAATGATCAAGGAGTGGCCGTTACAGTCAATAGCGATCGTTATCGGGCCATTTTTATTCACAAAAATTGAAAAAGAGGATATTGGCAACATTTGGTTTCAACAGGACGGCGCTACGTGCCACACAGCCAAAGCTTCACTCGATGTTTTGCGATGTTTTTCAAAAAAAAAAAAGTTATTTGGCAGACCCTCTATATATACAACAGTCTGATACCTTTCCCAAGAGGTATAGTCTCTGACACGTAAGCGTTACTCTTTGGGACATCAAAAAATCTGTGCGTACTAATTCTCAGATATTTGTCAAATACTAATCACCCAAAAAATAAATGTATGTGTTATATTAACCCTTTCATTAGAGCTCGGTGGAATAAAAATTATACTGTCAATTATAAAACTAGCATTTGAAGCATAAATGTACTTATCTGGTCTATTTTCATATTTCACATTGGTTCTTGTGTCCTCTAGCTATCAGATGATGCACAAAAAACTTTTGTAGGAAAGTAGCAAAACGATATATCACGGCTACTGATGTCAACGGTAGGGGAATCTTACACGGCACACATCGGGTACCGATGCCAACAGGCTAAAATTCCTGATGTCTTGCCTGAAGTCTGCGTTCCATGGATTGAATATGAGACGTAAGGTTTTCTGTGGAAGTTAAAATTCAATCTTCTTGATGGATTAGGGGGAATGGCTGCCTCGTTTTGCGTGTATCACAATCAAAATGGCCGCCTCGAGTGTTTTGAAAGATCGAGCTATACAAGTATGAAGTTAAAGCAGTTGTTCAGAACTTGCTTTTTATATCTGGTATATATTGTCCCCACAAATTCCTTCCACACCAGTTTATTGGATGCTCTTTATGATTTTTACAATTATTAAATATATCTTTTGTTTATTTTGCCGGCGTGTATAGCTCAATGGTCAAAGCGTTTGCTTGACAAGCCAAAGGTCGTGGGTTCGATCCTCGACGGAGATTAAAAACAAAAAGATTTTTAATTGATTTTGATCCCTCACCAGTGAAATACCAGTCATTGCCTATTAATAAAAATTGCTGGTAGATGAAAGGCTTCCCGTGAAGACCATCCACTTATAGTAAATTCCTGTAATAATGAGGATGATGCGTGAATGTTGGGCTGTCGTCTATGACATTGGCGGATCAACACTCCACATGCAGCGCTTAACCATATGTACTATGGTAAGCGTAGTATAACATCTACCGATGAGACTTCAGCATTACTATCACCATCTGTAGATATTCTTGTGTTTACGTAAAAAATCTATAGCAAAGTGGCAATCCTTTTCAGAAGATGACTAGAACAAAAAATTACATTGTTCAATAATGTTTTTTATTTGTCTGTTTAACCTTTATGTATAGAAATGAGCGACGCTGCTAGATGGTAGAAATTTAGTGACCCCAAAAATTGTAAGATCAAAGATAGGTTGACCCACTACGAGCACTTAGTGGCCAGGAGTTGTCTCCCGTATTGTGGTTGGCCCGGTACCTGAAGCATGTTATTCCACCCGGGCCGGAAGTTTGTAAAGTTTTATTAAATATATATGCTTTTGAAAAAGTCTGTGTGTTGTTCATCTGCTCTTCATTCTGCCACCACGCGATCCAATAACAATCATAGAGAAATGAAGTCTTTCCTTCTTCCTTAAGAAGAGAGGAGGATTTTAGTGTAGTATGGTGGAAATAAGATCAACTTTGTCAAAATGGTTCAGTGAATTTCAAATGTTGCCGACGACTGCGTGAGATTTTTTTTCGTGATTTTTCATACACTATTAAATCACGTACTAGATCGGCTCATTCATTTTCTCTACGCTATTATTTTCATACGTTTTTTTCCATTATATATATTTTCAACGTAAACGGTTTTTTTTTTCAGTTTTTGATGTTACGTATTTTTTGTTAATGGACTTTCAGCGATGATTTTTGTTTAAGAAAATAATAATAAATACTCACTTAATGTGAGAATGAAAAACACGTGAAAAATGACAATGTTATTTTCACGTAATTTTTTTTTTTTTTAAATAAAAAAACTTAATGATTTATATTGTAACATCCCCTTTACTTCAGAAAAGAGACGTCTTCACGTCGCCGTGATAATTATTAGGACACTTGGTGGACAGATGAGGATTAGATGAGCAACACACAGACTTTTTCAGAAGCACATATATTTTCGATAAACTTGACAAACTTTCGGCCCGGGGCGGGGCTTGCTTGCTTCAGGCCCCAGACCGATCACACTCGCTACTGGTCGCGGTCGGCGCACAGCTGATTCCTCTCGATAGACAGCCACGTACAATATTGATGATACACCCGTGACCGGACGGCGACAAAGAATCCTCACATGAGATTTCTGCATCACTATCACGATCTGGCGGCATTCTCCTCATTGTGCTTACGTAAATAAAGTATCGATACTGTGGTATAGTAGAAATATTACAATAATAATAAATATAGGTCACTCCCTAATAATCTCAAAAAGCTCCTCTCTCTACTAACAAATGATCAAATCTTATAGACTGACCTTCGATTGATTCGGGTCATATTTTTATTGGTAAATTCAACCTTTTCAACGTCTTGCTGAAATGACCAAACTTTCTTTTTTTATTTATACGCGATTAATATTAAATAAAAAAGTGTACATTATTATGTTAGAATGCGGATGTGTGTGTGTGTTGTGGTCGGATTTGTGAGAAGAGAATTGTTGTACATGTTAGGATGTGATCAGACGGGACGCGAACATTCCGAACATAAAAAGAGTTGTAACGGTATAATGTCACGAAGAATTTATGTGAAGCTAAGAAAGTAAAATTAATATTTACACAATATGGAATTTAGATAAAAAAAAAATATTAACACATTTAGGAGAATACTGACACATGGTGATAGTAATTCTAAAGTCTCATCAAAAAATGACTTGGATCACGCAGTAACGGTAGCAGCGACTGAAATTAACATGGTGCCCATTTATGCAATTATGACGCGCCAATGACAGGACTTGTCAAACAAACAAAATGGCGACGCAAGCAAAATGCCTTATGTAACATTTTTATATATGCTTGTCCAAAGAGTGAACAAAAATAAGATACGAATGATCGTATATCGAATGTATCGATCTGATATCACATGTATATTACTTTCGATGCCTGGAATA
This sequence comes from Glossosoma conforme, assembly GCA_022606575.1. Taxonomy (NCBI): domain Eukaryota; kingdom Metazoa; phylum Arthropoda; class Insecta; order Trichoptera; family Glossosomatidae; genus Glossosoma; species Glossosoma conforme. Next base: position 1,616,818 of record JAGTXR010000097.1, on the reverse strand, counting down.
TTTGGTCGTAAATAGCGGTTCAAACTTTTACTATCTTACTATCGACGTCCCCTTTATTAAAAGAGAATGACTTCATGTCACCAGGATAATTATCGGGTCGCGTGGAGACGGATTGAGCAGCAGATTGACAACACAAAGAACTTTCACACACACACACACACAGATCGCATTTATTTTAAATAAAGACTTGATTTCCCCGTTCGACCGTAACATGACGTTACTTCAGTCTCGTTCGAACGGGGCTTAACTGACATCTGCCGGAACACTGTCACATGCAGCGCCGTCAAAATAATCACGGCAAAAAAAACAAATTAAAGATGACAGTTCAACCGACTTGAAATGGAGCAACTGTCGTAACAAATAAAATGGCGTATGCGAACGCCGTGTAATTTTATACATAATTAAAACTAACATTATCAGATCTTCTTATCAGGCGAGCGAACAAAAATAAGAGACAAAATATCGTTTTTCGGCTAAGATTTTCAGCATCAGTCTTAAAGAGCTGTATCAATCTGATATCTTAAAAAAAAACGGGAATATTCCACAAGTCACCGCGGATCCATTCCATTTTTTTTGCAATAAAAGGAGCGGACATTACTGTATGAAAAAAATACAATCAGTTGATTTTCCGCGCTGCCGAGCGACAGCAAGGATCATCCATACAATTTGGAATTTTCTACGCATTTTACATACGTAGATTATGTCTACCGTAACGTTTACGTTTACCCATGGCCAAAAAGTAGTACAAATATTGCGTTTTTTCGTATGTATTTATTTTGTAAATATAAACAACAAAATTTTCGAATGACATATAAACTTAACTAAAAAAAAAAACTTGTAAATTAAATTATCTATTATCCTTGAGTACGTTGGGATTCATATTGATCCATAGGGATGCCAATGGGTATAGCTCAATGTTCAAAGCGTTTGCTTTGCAAGCCATAGGTCGTGGGTTCGATCCCCGACGGAGATTAAGAAATTAAAATTTAAAAAACGATTTTCGAGCTCTGAAATACCCCCCGGTTGGTGTGAATTTGATCCCTCACCGCACATCAAATGCACGTCGTAGACAATCAATTAAAATTGGTGGTAGACGAAAGTAGTCCCGTGAAGACCACCCATGCATAGTAAATTCCTGTAATCATAAAGGATGATGCGTGAATCTCGGGCTGTAGTCTATGACGTTAACAGATCAACATTCCACATTCAGCGCTAAGCCATGTGCAGCATGGTAAGCGTCATAGAATTCCACATTTGAGACTTCATAATTACTATCACAAACTGTCGGTATTCTCCTGTATGTGTTTACATAATATATATATATATGTTCCTAGGTGACCTTCGGGTGTATAGATGTCTAGAAACATGTTATGGATAGTAAAAACTGACAAAAGTCAGTGCAATTTGTGGTGACTTTGATATACCAGATTTATTTCTCCATATTCGCTTCCTCAACTGGAGCATGTGGACGTCACGAGGTGCTGCTATAAAGCTTAGTCAGCCGCCTTGGTCCTCTCCATTCATGTCAGCTCTGTCTCCCGTAGCTCCGCCGAATAAATTATAAATAAAGTGCTCTAAGGCCTTCCGGGACGGCGAGAGCTCGGGTTCTTGAAGAAAATGTAGCAGAAACAGATGAGTTAGAAAAAATGTGACTTCATGATGAGTTAAAAGAGTATCCATAGTATTTTCGACTATATGTAAAAAAAACAACTGTAGTACTGTCAAATTTTTCTAGAAAGAAAAGGGCGAAAATATTGGGAAAATGGTCAATTAAGAAGGTTAATAGTGTGGTTAACACAAAGGTAGTGAAAAAATACCTGAACAATTGACTGATAAACTGCAATTAAAAATAAGGAATGACCCTCCGAACAAATAATTTGTTTAACTAAGGAAATTAATCGGAATTTGCTACATTGGTAGCGTTTTTAGTATGATTATTTTGTTTGTATATCTTTAGCATTCACTTTGAGATCAATTAAATAGATATTAACATCGTCTTCTCTTAAAAAAATCGTTATTCAGTCGCGCGGTGGCAGGATGAAGAGCAGATAAACAACACAAAGACTTTTTCCGAAGCACATTGACATATTTCAATAACTTAACAAACTTCTGGCCCGGACCTAGTCACAGTATTCAAGCCGGGCCAACGACAATGTGACACCCGTCACGGTCGAAGGACAACTACTGACTCTGGCGCCGCACCGTGGTTGGTAACACCGAGTGCCACAAGTGGCGATCTATGTAACTAACGTCACACCCGTGACCGGACTTGTCCAAATTGGCAATATGGCGACACATACATGAACGCCAAGCGAAAAGAAATAAGAGACGAAAGATTGTATATTGAGGTTTTCGGTACCAGTCAGCAAGGGCTATATCATGCTGATGTCAATATATTAAATTTATATATCTTTCTTACCTTGCTTTGCCAAGGATTACAATGAGTACTGTTCATTAAAGAACTGATGTCATAAAGTGTTAGGAACTGATGAAACATTCATTGCAGGTCCAACCGCTATATTCCAGCAAGTAAATAAACAGTTTTTAGTATGATCCTTGTAAAAACAAGGTGGGTACAAGAATTGATCCATTTCAATTCTGTAATTTTTGATATTTCTTTTCATGTTCGTTTTATTTTCTGAAACATATGGTTATGCCAAATATCCGCCACAAAGAAGATGATGATCTAACGAGAACTGCGCTTACGATGTGCTATTATCGCTAGACTGAATATTTCTCTGGGTCACAAAAATATATTAAAATAAAAATTCAAGTAAAAAATAGCGTTTATGTAAGCTCGACAACTAAAATGTATACTTTACATAATTGGGATATGAAATATCTTTCTAAAGTGAGTGAGTAATCAGTTTCACATCAACTGTGGTTATTAAAAAGAAATTTAGCTGCTGTATAATATGAACAAATAAAAAAAGCTTCGTTTTTAAAATATGTGAGTCGTTCACTTACGGGAGAAAAAAAGAGCTAGAATATTTTTCAGTGATTACGATTTCAGAAAGTACTGTCAACCCTACTATAGCATACATTTACCATTTGAGCGCTTGCGGTAGTTTCTCTTATAATGGTCACTTTAATAATGTATATTTTAGGTTACGCTACATCCAAGGACAAAATAATACTGAGCGTCAGCTTATCATGCGATCTCATTAAAAAAATGTATTATTTTTAATTTTATTTATTTCAGAACCACTACAAATTTTATTTAATATTATCCTAAAATAAGAGAAAATACAAGAGAAACAATTTATAAATATTGGTATTTATGATTATTAACAACAATTATTAAAAAGTCCCGAAGCTCGCAAGACAGAAGACTTCACGAAATTACTTTGATAAATTTGTGGAGCTCGTGTCGAAACTGGGCTTCTCTCAAGTGGAATATATCAATATTCGAGGCGATATGGTTGAACAGTCGGATCACTCTCCCAAGAGGGATAGTCTCTGGCAGGTAAGTATATATTACTACTAGGAAGAACAAACAATCTTTGCCTCCTTTTCCGTTAATAAATGTTACAAAATCACACATAATATAACTCAAATGCTAGAGCTGCTATTTTTTCTGGTATTGTATTTGGAGGTTTTCGGATATCATATATGCTCTTGAGTGGGTGATTGAGTGCAGAGATGTCTTACGAAAAATCATTGATAACGACCACTGATAAAACTGAGTGACGGCAAATGTTAAAAAAATGGAACATTTTTTTTACGGAAGCACATGCAAGAAAGCACAAGGATCTATGCTCTGCCAGGGTGGCTGGACGCTGCATGTGGAATACATGAGTTGTGTTTCTGTGCGATATGGATCCGATTCTTAAAGAGATCCAGATTGTTTGAAGGAGGATACATAGATGCTTGATGAGCGTTTTAAAGTTTACCAGTGCCATTTAGGATTTTTTTTTTTAAATTACAAGATCTTTGTCGACATACATTAAGCGCGTATAAAAGTTCAGCAAGTGTGAGACGAGTCTATCGGTTGTAGTTGGGTGAATTTATCAATGAATTAGTTATTCTTTGAGTTTAAGAGTAGCATTGGTCATGGTAAAAATACCAAGAAAAACTGAGTGAACCAAACATGCGTCTGTCTTTTAAGGTTAGACGTAAGTGTACCATTATCATTAAAAAAAACGGTATTTTTTTCTCGATTAAATCTGGACAACATTTTGGTGCTGTAACAATTCTAAAACAGATTGGGTGGTTTTGTTCTAACATCCTCTTCTCACTCAAAAAAGCTGTTGATACGTCGCGTGAGCGTAGGATGAGAAACAGGTCAGCAAAAAAATGCTTTATTTTAGAAGCACATTGATTATATTTCCGGCCAAGCGGGAGGACATGCTGCTGGCCGTTATGCAACCTTCTCGATCGTCAACTCATAACTGACTCGTCCGGCCCGTGTTCGGTTACCAGCGCCGTCGGTGGCAAAGCTATATAACTATTCCCAATATGGCGGACATATAAATGTATGGCGAGCGACAACAATAAGAGACGAAAGATTGTATATCGAGGTTTTCGGTACCAGTTTGCAAGGGCTACATCGTGCTGATGTCAGCTGTTCTTTATATAGAAGAAGAACAACTTTGTCGGTAAAATACCTCAGTACTTTATAAAACGCACCTAGTTTTTGGATACGAGAGTGACTTTAGACCTCAACACAAAATATATGTGGGGTAAGTCTAAGTTTTAAATGCGCGTTTTTCTATAGCGCGTTCTTTATTTCGACGCTATAGGAGGGTTGCCGTACTGTAAAATACTTCAAATTACCGCGTGTCTTTCGTGAAAGGAAAAAGTGTATTTCGTACTCAAAGACGTCAATTTGAAAATAAAGACTTTCCATGACAAATTGCTAGCCCGACCATTTTTTTCCTGAAAAAATGTGAGCAAGCGATAATATACCTTGCGTATTATTTGAGAGTACAACGTTAAAGTAAGGATCTTGGCTTGATCTAAGTGACGTATTTGCTTGAAGTTTTGCTTCCTTTAAAACGTTTTTAAAACTGAGTGTTTTAGTATATTATGGCAAAGCGGTGAGCAAACTTTTTTTTTTGTAAGTCTTTAATATATGAAGAAAAAAAAGATATATAATGCCGTACAAAAAGTATATAATTTGATGGAGTGTATCAAATATGAGAAATTGAAAAGTTGCCGTCCGTGATGGATATCCCCCTCAATTTGCTCGCCAAGTGTGAGCTGCGCCCGGTGATCCGTTTCTTGTATGCAAAAAACAACCCAAGACTGAGCTCTGCAGGCAGCTCGCTAGGGAAGGGATTTTGAGTGGAGGAACCAAGGTACACTACAGAGTTGCGGGATCCGCTTGATGAAAACCCTCCCTGTTCCGTCCTGTTTTTGGAGACCAAGATGAGGACCCGTTACTGGACGCAAGCAAAAAGCTACTTGTTAGAGAGTGGCGAAGGCCTTCCCGTGATTCTAGGTGCATCAGTTAGATGTCAAATAGATCTCAGTCTAAGGCTGCAAAGTTAGTATACTACAGCTAGTCTCGAATTGCCTTCTTTGGTAACACGTTGCTAACCACGAAATACGTGGGAATGAATAAGGAAATGGTAAGATTCGGAAATGGACTCTACAAAAAGCAGACATCAATTAGGAATCATTACTTGCGTCTGCACTCTTGCAGACGGACGCGCAGAAGCGCTCAAAAGCAGCGTAATTTCGTTTCTTAACAACGAAGTCATGGTATCCTCTGGACCTGATGCCGGACCACTTCAAAGAGCGTAATCCGAGCAGAGAGATGCAGCGGACAGTTCCACAGAATGTGATCGCAGGATCCACCATTACAACGCTTTTCAGGACTGTAGCGCCATAGGAAACTTATTTTACGGATAACCCTCGTACCATGCTAACTTTGCCTCCCGCAGTACATTTCCCAGCCAGGCACTGGAAATTTCTTTCTGTTGAACTACGAGAACATTGAGTAAATTTTCAGTATAATGCTGGTCGTTAAGTAGACTTTAATACAATATAATGTTATTTATTTCTTGATTAGAGTTTTTATACTATGCAAATATGAATTGATGATGACATATACAACAGTCTTAAATATTGACATCAGCATGATATAGCCATTTCTGACTGGTAACAAAAACGTCGATGTACAATCTTTTGTCTCTTATTTTCGTTCGCTCATCGGACACGCATGTGTTGTCATTTTGTAATGCCGTTAAGAGGACTAGTTATATAGAACACTACTTTCAGCGCTGGGTGTCATTGACCACGGCGCCCGGTGTCCAGTCAGTTGTTTGCCGACCACGAAAAGGTCGTATTATTGCCGGCCCGGCATGTTATTCCGCTAGGGCCGGAAGTTTTTAAAGCTTATAATGAAAATATATGTGCTTCTTGAAAAGTCTGTGTGTTGTTCTTCTGCTCCTCATACTGCCAACACGCAATTCAATAAATAACTTAGAGAGGAGGATGGCAATATTATAACATAACAAACGAAAAGAATGTAAAAAAATGTTTACAAAAACCTTCGTATAGAAAAAAAAAAATTACAGCGACTAACAACCACTCGGCTTTGATTTCATACGTTTTTTAAGCAAAGGAATAGTAAAAAAAAAGTGTAAGCGAAATTTAAAAGCGTTTTCAAACGATTTTTTTTTTCAAACTTTAGCAAATTTCCTTCCAATAATAATCACTCGATATCGATACAAAAAGCCAAGCCATATAAGAAATAAATTTTGTATCCAAGTACATTTTTTATTGACGTACATGGCTTAGAGACAAAGAAATTGACTTTAACGCAAAACGTTGTGAGTTCAATGCCCATTGAAAGTAATGATAATAATTATCATTATCATTCTATATTAGCACCCTACCTGGAGCATATTTCTATCAAAAATTTGAGCCACAAAGCTATGTCCACAATGATTAAAGAGCAAAAAGGAAAATTTACACACAAAGTGCGTTATAAGCGCGTGTAAGAGTTAACATCCTCCTCTCTCTCAAAAATGTGTTACTCTTTCATGTGAGGGCATGATGAGGAGCCGGTCAGCAAAATAAAGATTTTCCAGAAGCACATTAACGTATATTTACGATAAAAGCTTACAAACTTAAGGCCCGCACCTAGGCGCAGCAGAAGGCCGAGCCACAGTACAATATCTCTCGCCGAAGGGCGATAGACAACTGATCTCCGCGTTAGGTATGAGCTCTCATCCGCGCCACGAGCGGTGGTGTAAATAACTAATACCAATATGGCGGACACATCCTTGTTTGACAAGCGAGCAGAAATAGAGACGAAAGATTGTAAATTGAGGTTTTCAGTACTATTCAGCAAGGGCTATATCGTGCTGATGTCAGAGTATATATTTAGTTGTTTTACAAACTCATTTAAAATGTGATGGGTATAGTTCTAGTGATTTCCCACGTTACTCTAGATAGCACGTCTTTGAATCATCAATTCACATAGTAAGCACAGTCAAGTATTCACACATCATCAAGCTTAAGCTAGAATTCACTATAAATTGGTGACATTTACGGAACGACTCATGCTTACCGTAAATTTAAAAAAAATGACTTTGAGTGGAATTCACGGGTGTGAGATCGAATTGATACCAATCGGAAGTTTTTATAGATTGTAATAATCGAATAAAAACCATTTTAATTTTAATTTCAATCGGAAATTGAACGCACAAACTTTGTTATGTTAATCAAACACTTTACTAGTAAGCCAGTAAGATTTAACAGGTCCGGACTAAATTGGTGCAAACTAAATTTCCGTCAAAAAATTAGAAATAAATAAATGATATCATTTGATAAAAGCCCTAAATTAATAAACATTTTATAGGTCAATCGTGAAATTATTATTTCTCGTGTAAGTAGCCCTAAAGTGATCAATATGAGAGTTCACAAATATATACATTCATCGACCTTCCCTTCATACATTTATTTTTATATGTTTAAGCATTTTTTTTTTTTTTTTTACTAGATACCGACAGATGGTGATGAATATATATAATCTCATCTGTGGAATTCTATGACGCTTACCATGCTGCATGCGCTCCGTGTGGAGTGTAGATCCGCCAACGTCATAGACATCCACGCATCATCCATATTATTACAGGAATTTAGTATGAATAGGTGGTCTTCACAGGACGACTTTCGTCTGCCACCAACTTTGATTAATAGGCTATGATTGGAATTTTATGAGAGTTTTAGAGATCTGAAATTACTTTAAAAACTTTTTTTTAATCTCCGTCAGGGATCGAACCCACGACTTAAGGCTTGCAAAGCCAACGCTTTGACCGTTGAGCTATACCCGCCGATACATTAAGGTATTTAAAATCTTATTTTAACATAAATGACGCTGAGCACTGTTTCACTTGCTTGCAGTTTAACCATCAATGGAGGCTTCGTCAGTTATAACATGTATAAGCTATAAGACTACCTTATATGCATTTAAAATTACCAAAAATATATGTCTCATTGCTCGTACACTCTAACTCTTGGCTTTCTGCAGGTACTCTGCAATGTGTATTTATATTTTAAAAACTTCTTGTCTCGATAGATTTTGAGTGTCGCTGTTCTCTTTCATGGTCTCCCCTTACGTTATACGGGAGAGTATGTAAGAAATTGAAAGGCTTCGCTGAGCGAGTCAGTCAAGTTTGGCTTTTTCATTCAGTCACTCAAATTTAATTTTACATGCGCAACCGCTACGGTCACTTCGTTTGAAATCTTCATACAAATAATAAATATACTCCTGTTGTATACTCTCCTCATCCGTCACTTCTGAAACCACGATATGGCATCGAGAAAAAGAGTAAAACTTTACTTTTCTTTCAAAATCCGCTTCATATTCGGAACATATGATCATCACAAATTGTCACATTCAAAAGTTAGTCAGTCGCTACTTTCCATTCCTCGTTCTGAGACACATTTGCACCCAATAGTTCACCTGAGAATATATGTTTCCCAAAGACCTTCAAAAGCAGAAGCCCAAAGGCTTGAAGAGACGTTCTGTAGTATCCGAGGCATATTTTTGGGTAATTGTTAATCAGATTATAAATATTGATTTATTTACCTTGGTTTTACATGCATCATGTAAGATTCCAGTTCTCTATTAGGAGACTGCAGCTTCGACTAACTCGTAGCCTTTCTTAATCTTTCTCTTATTAAGAGATAACATTTTTATCATCATAAGTTATCTCTTAACAAGAAAAGGATTGAGAAAGGCTACGAATAAGTCGAAACTGCAGTCTCCTTAAAGATAACTTATCTAACGTGATCTTTGCTTAAACAAGGTAAATAAATAAATATTTATAATTTATAATGGATATCAAAGTGAATGCTGAAAACGTAGTATTTTAAAATCGGATGGTTATCATGACGCTTCCGAAACCTAGACTATTTGATCACAAGGACCAGCTTAATCCAATGAGCGACACAAATTCAGTAACAAGCGGTGAACCATCCGAGTTTTTGTCATCGAACAATGTTGCGCAACTCAGCTGGATAAAGTAAAATAATGCACCAAAACGTAAAAATTAAAGCATTCAAGTATTTCAGTGTTGTCAATAGATGCTTAAAAATGTTTAAAATTGTGAATATAATCACTGAAGAGGAGATGGAAAGGAGAAAGAATACTTTTTGTTATTGAAAGAAGTGTTGTTTTTTCAGCGAGTACGGCTTAGTGGCGAACGCATTTGTTTACCAAACCGAAGTCGTGGGTTAGATCCCCGACAATGATTAAAAAGAAACTTTTTTTATCGATATCTGCACCCATTCTTACACCCGTAAAATTCGAATTATAGCCTATTAATTAAAATTGGTGATATAAGAAAGTCGTTCCGTAAATACCACCGAGTCATAGAGAAGTGTATTAATTTAATGTGAACAATAATAAAATATTGCCACCATATTTCAAAACGAAAAAAAATCACATAAATTTATATACCTTAATAATATATCTTTTTACCGTACGAAACGAAAAGGTCATCCACTACTCTTATCGAGAATATGAAATAACCGTGCCTCTTATTCGGTATAAGTAAATATTATGTAAGTAATTTTGAGATTTCATGTTTTCTTGCTTTGTTGGAAAAAAGGTTCAATAGGAGGTCCCAAAAAGGTCCTCCACGAAGGATTTGAAGCCTCTAAATTTCATGAAATGTACTGGAATCGGCAACCCCCCAAAGTAATATAAGCTGCTGTGTATCAAGTTGCACAAAAGGTTGGGAAGCCGTGGAGTTATTTATTTAACAAAAAATGGATAATATAAAGTAATATTTTATAGTAAAAAAATAAATTTTATTATTTTTTTAAGCCCGAAAAAATTGTAAAATATAGAATAGCAGTGCAGATATAATATTATTTTCTCTTCACAGTCTTTTCACAGTTAATACCATGGACACTGCTCCTCTGAATAAAAAAATGCATCCCTTTTTATGTAAACACATACAGGAGAATACTAATATATGCTAATTGTCATTCTAAAGTCTTATATCCCATTGGTTAAAAATCGTCATGCTTTAAGATCTTAGTCCTTTCGTTACGGCTCGGTGGAATAAAAATTATACTGTCAATACGGTGTGAATTTTTCAAACCATTTTTTTGCCTAAAACTAGTATTTGAAGCATAAATGTACTTATCTGACCTATTTTCATATATCATATTAGTTCTTCTACCTTTTAACTATCAGATGATGCATAAAAAAATATTATATTCAACAAACGTTCATTATGTAAATCCATACATGTGGTGGCATTAACATATGTGGTTTACAGAAAAATCGCTCCTGTGACGAAACCTAACGATATTTCTTTACATGTTTTATAGATTCCTGTAAAGAATACATGTAGGTTGATAAAGGGAATAACTGCACTTCCAATTACATACCGTAGATGCCAAAATGAGTACTAAAAGTAGCAAACGATATATCACGTCAATCTATCTATATAGATATCCACTTTTGAGGAATCTTTTATGGTATTTGCCGACAACTGATGCGAAAGGGTTAAAAAAATAATTCATCCAAGGTAACCTTATTCATATATTTAAAACTATTTTTCCAGTAGTTTTGCATAGAAATTGCCTGCGATGAAACTTGTTTTCTTGGGAAATATTGAAGCGTAAACGACGATGGGAAAAAGATTCAAAAATATTTAGGGTCACCATTGATTCGTTGTTGAAAAATCAGGACCATTTATTTAATAAATAAAAATATTCAAAAAAATAGTGTGTCACCTTTATTCAATATATCATGCGTCGAAGAAATACGTAAGGTAATCTTGTATAATCAGATACCCCCAAACCCAGACCGAAGTCGCGAAGCAGCTTTCTGAGATGCACTTATCCTCTCACATCCGGCCCTGCAAATGCAAAACTCCAGCTCCGGCAATTAGTCGCATCAGAGGATTTTATTACTCCAAAGGAAGGCAAGAACCTTGACTGGCGGACCTGGAAATACCCTGAACAGATTTAGAACCGGAGTTGGTAGAACATAGGACAACCACGAACGGTGGGGAATGCTTTGGCAGGGAGAGTCACTATTGTGCGACTGTGGATACCTGCAGTACACCTGACACCTAAGATCCTGCTCCATGTGCCCAACAAGCTGCACATTTCAGGATCTAATTCCTAACACAGGGGCTATCGATGTAGCAGATGCTGGGTAAAAATAATTTGACGTCGCTGACACGAACAAGAAGAAGAATTGTTGATTAACTACATTACGGGAGTGTCGGGCTGATTACTTGATCTTCTTAAAAAAAACTAAGCACCCAAATATTTCTCTGGTACCTCAGCCGCAGGGTATCCAAGCTCGCTGGTTCATGTCTTTGATGCTTACGAGAACCATCTATGTTCTCATGTGGAACTCCCAGTATACAGGTGTTCTGGGACATGTTATAGGCAATTTGAAGTTAAAGAACTGTAAGCATGACAAACTGCAGCGTCATATGTTTCAAGCAATGGAGTAGGTGTGGTATAAATAAAAAATGAAAAATTTACAGCTTTGATCTTTACTTTCAGTTATTTCAAAATTGTAACTTTCATATAATCAAAATATATAATTCATTTGTTATAAAAGTTAGGTATCGTGCTTTATTTTTGATTGAGTATAAGAAATCATTCCGGAAAGCACTAAAAATATATGCGTTCTATCCTTACAATTAGGATCAATAAATAAAAATATAAAATAAAAATAATTATTATTATATTAGTACTTGTATAGCGCTCTTTTATGACCGAATGGTTTTGCAAAAGCGCTTCTTTGCCTCTCTGAGTAAAAAGGTGGGTCTTGAGTCTGCTTCTGAAGCATGCCTCCGCTTTAAGCTCTCTTATGCTTTCCGGTAGTGAGTTCCAGGTCATTGGTGCCGCGTAGCTGAAAGCGCGATTGCCAAAAACCGTGCTAGGACTACTTCCCGTCAGCTGCAGGGTGCTTCTTTTTGCTTAAGCTGAGCATATATATGTAAATAATAATTATAGAGATAAGTTTTCAGCTTTCAGTCCGGATAATGACAAATTTCTGGTGATCCTACAACTGAAAGCTCTGAAAAACAAAAGTATTTTATGAATTTTTTAATTTTTATTAGAATATTATTTTATTATTTCAATATTCTAATCTACTTTTATAGATCATTGACTATATTACAATATTATTATTACTTAAATATACATATACTATACATAAAATTCTTTTTTCAACGTGTCAATCCAAGCACAAAAATAACGGCAGAAGCGGGATGCGAACCGCGGACAATGCCGGAAAGTAATAATATTAAGCTTGTGAATAAATGAAGACTGATAGAATAATAATAAAAATATACATACTTTGAATATATACTATAGCGACATCTATCGTACGATGATAACAATGATATAAATACTAGTTTCAACGCAAGTCAGTCTGGGCATAGCAATGGCGCAGTTCGCCGAGCGGTATGAATACCTGGGCATAGTTGGTTTCCAAGGTCCGCGGTTCGCATCCCGCTTCTGCCGTTATTTTTGTGCTTGGATTGACACGTTGAAAAAAGAATTTTATGTATAGTATATGTATATTTAAGTAACAAAAGTATTTGTTTCGGATATTAGTGGGGTAGACAGAGATTGGGGCGTTCTCGTATGTGTACGGATTAAGGGGGTTTTGGGCATGATGTTAGGGGTGTTGGGAGGAATCGATCGAGCGGACAAGCCCAATGAGCCGACTAACCTTTATGGGGTCCTGAAAAACACGAAAAACCTCTCAGGTCCTGAAAAACATGTAAGACACATTGAAGACAATTACGGTGGCTGTACATTAGACAGACCAACCGAGTACCTTTAACTTTATTCAAGATATTTTTTTTATGTTCACACATACAAGAGAATACCAGCAGATGGTGATAGTAATTCTGGAGTCTGATCTGTGGAATTCTATGTCGCTTACAATGCTGCATATGGCTAAGCGCTGCACGTGGAGTGTCGATCCACCAACGTCATAGCCTACAGCCCGAGATTCACGCATCATCCTTAATTATTACAGGAATTTACTATGAATGGGTGTTCTTCATGAGACGACTTTCGTGACGTTTCGGTGAATATAGTCACTGAATATTTTTTTTTAATTAATTATACTGACTGGAATCCGGGATCATATGAACGGATAAATATGTCCAATCTGTTGAAAATTTGAAAATGAAATGGCCTAAAACCCAAGGCGATAATACAGAACACGTCTCATATTCTCATGGATGATGCATTCCATCAGAGAATGTTATGGTTGTGTAATGGCTAGGTTTGTTTTGGTGAGGTTAGGTTAGTTTAATTGCCCAAGCGTGTAATACTTTTCGATATTTTCGATTGATATCTTTTGGTGGAATTTCATAATATCAAAATAAAAGATTATTTAGCAATTGTTCAGCCGTTGCTTAGTCAAATGAGTCAACAATGGCTACCCGACGTAGCAGAAATATGTCGTCTTTTAATAAAAAAGGGGCAATAATTTCTATATATATACTGACCTATCAGCATGATAAAGCTTTTGCTGACTGGTACCGAAAACCTCGATATACAATCTTTCGTCTATTATTTCTGCTCGCTTGTCGTACATGTATGTGTCACCATATTGGCATTTTGGACTATTTAAGTAGATCGCCACTTGCAGCGCTGGGTGACAGCCCATCACGAGCGCGCTCAGTCGTGTGCCGACGGCAGCGAAATCGCATTGTTTAGTCCCGATCGATCAAGGCGAAAGTAACGCCATGTTACAATGATCGGGGAAACCAAGTCTATCGAAAATATATATCTATGTGCTTCGGAAAAAGTCTTTGTGTTGTTAATCTGCTCCTCATCCTGCCACCACACGACTGAATAACTACTTTTTAGAGAGGAGGATGTTTATACAAATTTATATTTTAAGTAATACTTTAAGAAGTGTTCATTTCTGATGTGAAGTCAATTGCACATATGACAAGAGCTCAAGGGCTTTGATATAAAAGCGTTCTAAGCGTTTTTTTATTATTAATACATTTGTTTTTCCAGGTGTGTTCGTTGTGTGAAGGCAGTGGTTCTCAACCTGAAGTGATCCCCCGGGGGCGCCGCAGGCCATGGCGCGCCCGCCCCGAGCTCCGCGCAGTTGACGACATCTGCAACTAGCCCCCCAACAGGTATACCATATATTCATTATCATGAAATGTATCTAAACGCTTCCTTATCCATTCCCACGTATTTCGTGGTAAGCAACGTGTTACCAAAGACGGCAATCTGAGACTCGCTGTAGTATTCTAATTTCGCAGCCTTAGACTGAGGTCTATTTAACATCTACCTGATACACCTAGAATCACGGGAAGGCCTTTAGCCACTCTCTAACAAGTAGCTTTTTGCTTGCGTCCAGTAACGAAAGATTCACGCTTCATCCTTTTTATTACAGGAATTTGCTATGAGTGGGTGGTCTTCACGAGACGACTTTCGTCTACGACCAATATTACTTAATAGGCTATGTTACGTACGTCTCACGCTGAAGACGACAGCTGTTGATAGTTATATGTTATTTGTAATGATATAGGAATTCGATGGTTTATTATACTTTGCATCCCACGAGTATTATCGGGCGGACCTTCAATAAAGAAACAGTCCGTGAGCCCCGACCGATTGTTAGAAAGGGGGCCATAAATATTAAATAAGCCAAAAAGTGTTCCTTTGTTGGCCAGCGTGAGATGCGTCTATTCTCGAGAAGATGTCATAAATATTAAATATTCAGAAAGTGTTCCTTTGTGTAGTAAAGCGTGCGAACGAGCCTGGGATACGTTTCAGTTTTAGCCATAAAAACATAAACCGATGTTATGGCTAGGATTACCTATCTCCAGGAACGTTTCGTAATAAAACCCTAAGAAAGGAATACAGACTCGTGCGAACGTGACTATTCTCACGGCCGCAAAAGTAGGTACCAGAAAATTAATGTATAAAAGCACCGACTTGAACGTTAAATAAATCAGTTTAGACTTGAATCTCTTGCGTTTCATTTCTACCTCCCACCCTCCTGTAAAGCCGCGCCGGCTGTCTGAAATCTGGAGAAATGAGGCTGTCCGCCCACTTCAGATTGATGGCGTAACTAGTTACCTTACAAGTAACTGGGAGAAGATGGTCTAGTGAAGAGCGGAAAACCGATACACGCCCGTAGAGCGGATCGTCAGCGGAACTGGAAGCTGTCGTCTACATTTGGTCCTTCGAACCGGATTCTGCCTTCGTGAAGAAGATCATCTCCTGACCTGATCATGCCTGCCAATCGATCACCGATTGCAACGCGATCAGGAAGCAACCGTGGAACTAACATGGAGGAGGACGACGCCCGATCAGAATCGGGGGAGTCAATGAGGTCCATGGACTCCAGAGAGGCGCGCCGCAAGTCGTTGAACGCTCTCACCGACATGATGGCCCAGCTCGTCGCAGCCGTGACGACAAGCAGCGCGCAAACCAACGCAGCCCTGACGACAACCAACGCAGCCATCGCAAGCTTGGCCGCCAGCCTACAAGTTCAGCGGACCACGGAGCTCCCGCCCGCACATGAAGCGGACCACCGTGCGGCCCGCAGTACGGGCGAAGCAACTCACGCCCCGATGCAGCAGCCCGCCACGCCGAGGTCTGTGCAAGTCATACGGGAGCCTGAGGAGGACCACTACCGTGCAGCCTGCAGCGCCGGTGAGTCAGTCCCGCCCACACATGAAGCGGACCGCCGTGCGGCCCGCAGTACGGGCGAAGCAACTCACGCCCCGATGCAGCAGCCCGCTTACGAGTGGGTGAGGCAGGAGCCAGCCGCGCAAAAACAGCTGAGCTCCATGACTGGTCGTGAAGAGCGCGCGGGGCATATGGCTGCCGCGGTTCGAGAGCGCCCAGCGCCGTGTCGGTCGGGCGCGGAAGCCGAGGCCGAGCAGCCCGCTTACGAGTGGGTGAGGCAGGAGCCAGCCGCGCAAGAACAGCTGAGATCCAGGACTGGTCGTGAAGAGCGCGCGGGGCATATGGCTGCCGCGGTTCGAGAGCGCCCAGCGCCGTGTCGGTCGGGCGCGGAAGCCGAGGCCGAGCAGCCCGCTTACGAGTGGGTGAGGCAGGAGCCAGCCGCGCAAGAACAGCTGAGCTCCATGACTGGTCGTGAAGAGCGCGCGGGGCATATGGCTGCCGCGGTTCGAGAGCGCCCAGCGCCGTGTCGGTCGGGCGCGGAAGCCGAGGCCGAGCAGCCCGCTTACGAGTGGGTGAGGCAGGAGCCAGCCGCGCAAGAACAGCTGAGCTCCAGGACTGGTCGTGAAGAGCGCGCGGGGCATATGGCTGCCGCGGTTCGAGAGCGCCCAGCGCCGTGTCGGTCGGGCGCGGAAGCCGAGGCCGAGCAGCCCGCTTACGAGTGGGTGAGGCAGGAGCCAGCCGCGCAAGAACAGCTGAGCTCCATGACTGGTCGTGAAGAGCGCGCGGGGCATATGGCTGCCGCGGTTCGAGAGCGCCCAGCGCCGTGTTGGTCGGGCGCGGAAGCCGAGGCCGAGCAGCCCGCTTACGAGTGGGTGAGGCAGGAGCCAGCCGCGCAAGAACAGCTGAGCTCCATGACTGCTCGTGAAGAGCGCGCGGGGCATACGGTCGCCGCGGCTCGAGAGCGCCCAGCGCCGCCATGGAGGGCGGGCGCTGAGGCCGGTAATCCTACTCACCAGTGGGCGAGGCGGGGAGCCAGCCGCACGGCAGCAGCTGAACTGCGAGACTGCTCGTGAAGAGCGCGCGGGGCATACGGTCGCCGCGGCTCGAGAGCGCCCAGCGCCGCCATGGAGGGCGGGCGCTGAGGCCGGTCATCCTATTCACCAGTGGGCGAGGCGGGAGCCAGCCGCACGGCAGCAGCTGAACTGCGAGACTGCTCGTGAAGAGCGCGCGGGGCATACGGTTGCCGCGGCTCGAGAGCGCCCAGCGCCGCCATGGAGGGCGGACGCTGAGGCCGGTCATCCTACTCACCAGTGGGCGAGGCGGGAGCCAGCCGCACGGCAGCAGCTGAACTGCGAGACTGCTCGTGAAGAGTGCGCGGGGCATACGGTCGCCGCGGCTCGAGAGCACCAGCGCCATGGAGGGCGGACGCTGAGGCTGGTCATCCTACTCACCAGTGGGTGAGGCGGGAGCCGGCCGCGCAACAGCAGCTGAGCTACGAGACTGCTCGTGAAGAGCGCGCGGGGCATACGGTCGCCGCGGCTCGAGAGCGCCCAGCGCCGTGGAAGGCGGACGCTGAGCCCGAACATCCTGCTCACCAGTGGGTGAGGCGGGAGCCGCCAGCACCAAGGATGCTGAACTACCGAGCCCACGAGTGGGACGCGGGCGTCTATCAAGATGAATTCGCGGCGTACGAGAACTCGGCATCGAGGGGAATGGCTGCCGACCTCGACCGTCATACTCACGAATGGTTGAGAGACATGTAGAAGCCTAGGACGCTGGATGATGCCGAAATACAGTCGATGATGGCAAGGCGGACAGGGGTCCAAGACCTACCACCCTTCTCGCGGGAACCGCTAGAGTGGCGCAATTTTGAAACACAATTCATCCAATCGACGAAATTGTGCAAGCTGAAAAATGTCGAAAATGGACTCCGGCTACAAAAGGCCTTGAGCGGACGAGCCTTTGACATGGTGAGCGAGATGCTGTCAGATCCGGAAAACGTTCCGGAAGTGATGCAGATCCTGGACAAAGAGTTCGGGAATCCTCGAGTCATCGTCAACATGCTGACTAATCGGGTGAGCAGGGTCCCGCAGCTCCCGGATAGAAGTGTGATTGCTGTTGTAGATTACACAACTCTAATCAGAAATACCGTGCCGTCACTCGAGAGTTACGGCGCGCAGCATCTCGTCTCGACGGCGCTGCTCGCGGAGATGGCGTCGAAGCTTCCCGGCTACCTCCAATGGAGGTGGATTGACTTAAAGGACAGTTTAAACGACAATTGTGTCACCAGTGTGAAAGTGAGGCCTGAAATTATCATAGGACTAGACAGTGCCGAGCTAATAGTGCCGCGAAGGATTGCGCAATTCCGGCGTGATGGCGTAATTGTGAGTGATACGCCGCTGGGCCACGTTGCGTTCGGCAGGTGCGCTCAACCGAAAGGCGGCGATGAAGCTGGACACTTCGTGGGGCACTGCAGCGTAAAGGAGGGACCGCCGAGCGTGCCGCGGTTTTCATCGAGGACGAGACCGCCAAGGACAACCGCTCGGACTACGGGATTTGTCGATCGCTGCCAGAATCCCCAACGCCTGAAGCCCGAAGGAGAGTGTGAGCTCCGGGCAGAGAAGATCGTCGACGACGAGGCGATACGTGTGCGTTCTTCCCAGAGGCGCTCCTCCGGCGACGAGATGAAGGTTCTGCTACGGGGAGCCGCCACCGCCCGGCGGGCGCATGCGGGCATTCGCGCCGACATTCACGTGGGACATCCGGTGCGGTGCACAGCAGAGACTACACAGGATCAGCTGGTGGCATGACGACCCTGGTACAGTACGACACGGAGGAGGAGAAGATGTGTCTCAAGAAACAATGGCGGGCGTCACAACAGATGGCAGATGCTTTCTGGCGTCGGTGGGTACGGGAGTACTTACCAACGTTGGCGCGGCGCCCGAAGTGGAGGACCCCGACGGAGCCGATTCAGGAAGGAGACCTGGTACTCGTTGCGGATCCGAAGTTGCCGCGCAACACATGGCCACGGGGACGAGTAACGCGAGCGACTCCAGCAGCCGACGGGCAGGTTCGCGTGGTTCAGATAAAGACCGCAACAGGGACTTATACGCGGCCAGCGGCGAAGCTGGCGGTTTTCAACACAGAACGAGTCGAGACGTCCGAGGCAGAGTACAGCAGAGACTGCACGGTGGGAGTGTTACGTACGTCTCACGCTGAAGACGACAGCTGTTGATAGTTATATGTTATTTGTAATGATATAGGAATTCGATGGTTTATTATACTTTGCATCCCACGAGTATTATCGGGCGGACCTTCAATAAAGAAACAGTCCGTGAGCCCCGACCGATTGTTAGAAAGGGGGCCATAAATATTAAATAAGCCAAAAAGTGTTCCTTTGTTGGCCAGCGTGAGATGCGTCTATTCTCGAGAAGATGTCATAAATATTAAATATTCAGAAAGTGTTCCTTTGTGTAGTAAAGCGTGCGAACGAGCCTGGGATACGTTTCAGTTTTAGCCATAAAAACATAAACCGATGTTATGGCTAGGATTACCTATCTCCAGGAACGTTTCGTAATAAAACCCTAAGAAAGGAATACAGACTCGTGCGAACGTGACTATTCTCACGGCCGCAAAAGTAGGTACCAGAAAATTAATGTATAAAAGCACCGACTTGAACGTTAAATTTGAATCTCTTGCGTTTCATTTCTACCTCCCACCCTCCTGTAAAGCCGCGCCGGCTGTCTGAAATCTGGAGAAATGAGGCTGTCCGCCCACTTCAGATTGATGGCGTAACTAGTTACCTTACAAGTAACTGGGAGAAGATGGTCTAGTGAAGAGCGGAAAACCGATACACGCCCGTAGAGCGGATCGTCAGCGGAACTGGAAGCTGTCGTCTACAGGCTATGACTGGCATTTTACGGGTGAGGGATCAAATTTACACCAATCGGGGTATTTTAAAGCTCAGAAATCGATTAAAAATATTTTCCTTTTTTTATCTCCGTCGGGAATCGAACTCACGACCTTTGGCTTGCAAAGCAAACGCTTTGACCATTGAGCTATACACGCCGGCCTGTTTTCAGTTAATCAATCCTAATACAGCTACATTTTTCTAGATTAAACTAAAAAGAGGTAAATTATTTATCTTTATTCGGGTATCTACACATTACCTTTCTGTCTAACTGTATATCTATCAATCTGTATCAATCTACGATTATATAATGCTATACCTATCTTCAAAGGCTACCGAATATTATTCTATCACACTTTGAATCCGCACAGGGCCTCATACATATGAAAGAGGTGGAATAATAAGGATAGGGATCGCTGTCTGTGAAGGGAATGATGATTAATAGAGGCTACGCATTAAGTGACGACTATACAGCACATGTATTATCCCCATATTTAAACTATAATTACCATCAAGTCCGCTCTCATAACTGTATGGACGTCATATGGACGTCACAAACATCCACCACAAAGCTGATACGGTCCTCGCGCTATCCCATGTCAACTCTGTCTCCCGCAGCTTTACCGAGTACATTCTGTGTATAGTTTCAGATGGCCTTCCATGACGGTGAGAGCTCAGAGGGTTGAATAGAAATAACTTATTCCTCCTGCACCCACCCACAACCGACAAACTCGTCTAATACTTGCCATACACGGTTAATGTTTCTCGACCAAGAACCGTCAGTTTCCAAAGTTCCTTTCTTAATGCTGCCGGCAAGCTTTGGAATGCTCTTCCAGCGTATATGTTTCATCAAGAATCAGATAAATATACGCTTGAAATCTCTCTAACCCACACACAAAACACGAACAAAACACACGTTTCCCGCATGCAGCGTCCAGCCTCCCTGGTTGTGCGTCATAGAGTGCACTGGTATTGACCAGCTGTGCTCTCTGCTGCATGCGATTACATAAAAAAAATCCTGACAGCATTACTACAACGATAGAACCTCCGAGAAAACATACCGCTCCGACCGCTTATTGCTCTTCTTTGCCGCTCTGTCTTCAATGTCACGTAGGTCATCCATCTGTGAGGATGTGGCCCAAGTATTTTACTGAAGACACTGTCGCTAGATCCCTGCCCTCAAGACTCACTGTGGGTATGATCAGTGGTTCATTATTGTGTTTAAAGACACAAACGACTGATTTTGTGGAGTTATACTTGAGGTCATGGGATTCAGCATATTTTTCACTAATGTGAAGAAGGCATCGCAGTGCATTTATTGATGGCGATAGAATGACCATGTCATCAGCGTAGCTAATATTATTAGTACAGTATTCACTTATATGACAACCTTTTCTGTATGCATTCAGTAATTGCATCAAATCATCAATATATACTGACATCAGCATGATGTAGTCCTTGCTTACTGTAACCGAAAACCTCGATAAACAACCTTTCGTCTTACGCCCCACGTTAGGCGTCATTTAACATCCTCCTCTCTCAAAACGAAGGAGATAGAGGTGTTATTACGTCGCGAGGGGCAGGATGAGGAGCAGGGCAGCAGACAAAGAGTTTATTGTAGAAGCGCATTGATTTTATTGACTTCAAAACATTACAAGGTTTGGGCCGAGCGGAAGCATACCGCCGGCCGCAATAATGACGTTGTCTCGCTTATCGCTCGGGACTCACTGACGCCGGCCGCACTAGCGCGGCTCGAAGCCGTCCACGCTGCCGGTGGCGAAACTATGTACTATTGCCTCAGTGTGGCCACATACATAATAGTATGGCAAGCGACAAAAATATAAGACGAAAGGTTGTTTATCGAGGTTTTCGGTTACAGTAAGCAAGGACTACATCATGCTGATGTCAATACGTTATAGAGAATAAGTGACATTCTACCACCTTGCCGAACTCCGCTCGTCATATATACAAATATACAAAATGTATGAAAAAAAAATATCTCTCATAATTTTCGATTCCAGTTTGTTAATCCAGTGATTTGTTTCTTGGAGTTTGAATATTTATTTTTCTATTTAAAATCAAGCCAAACTTAACAAATCAAACATCATAAAATTGGCAAAGACGTTCTTGAGTTATAAATGGTTTAGCTAAAACAACTTTGTTTTACATATACAATTACATGTATTAGCAAATTACATGGCTTGTGTTACGCATATCCATTAATTAAATGTTTTGGTAATGAGAAGAGTGTGACATGTTTGTTCT
The DNA here is from genome assembly GCA_022606575.1 of Glossosoma conforme. Classification (NCBI taxonomy): domain Eukaryota; kingdom Metazoa; phylum Arthropoda; class Insecta; order Trichoptera; family Glossosomatidae; genus Glossosoma; species Glossosoma conforme. Next base: position 1,594,527 of record JAGTXR010000097.1, on the reverse strand, counting down.
GGAGCTCCGACGAGGGGCAAATTAACAAAACAAACATTTTTGTCACGCTTAAAAAAGTTTTGCTCCCAGCTGAAAACTCAATGCTTTCAGTATTTTCAGGCTTCCTGTTTTGTGATGCATTAGCCTGTTTTTATTAAGTAAAACGTTAAAGGTTTATTTATAAATTAATTCACTTTTTTTGAAAAATATTTGAAAAATTAACACTTGGTCACTGAACACCTGTTAAAATTATATAAAAAATGTAATACAACAATAAAATAATGTAATTTACTCAACATCGTAGAAATTATATGAAATATAATTTTTTTTTCTTGATTAATTGTGAATGTCATATATCTTGATAAGCATACAACATTCCTCGATTATGTGTTTTTGAAAACGAATAATGTTTCTAGGAAGAGATTACTGGAAACACACAAACATTCCGAATAAGAGAGAAACGATATAAGAATACGATTTGATGTCACGGGAAATTTGATGTCAGTAAGTAAGCTTAATATTTAAACAGTTTTTAATGTAAAAAGTTACAGAATATTAACATTAGATTGAAATGAATGATTAACGAAATTATATTTGTTAGCAAGTTCTAGAGGTGATTTTTAAAATAATGAAAGGTTACTTGCAGGTACTTGAAACTTGGTCGTTCGTTGAGCAGGCACGTAACACGGTAGTTTCTCTGGCGAACGGCGAGTGATTGATCAGATTACGAAGGCGTCGAGAAAGAAGATAGAAAAGATCTGGTCTGTATGGTCATTTACTTATATAGAGCCAGCTGAACTCCCACCTTGATAGGTGCATTAGTACTTGAAGCGACGTCTGATGACGGTGATTATCCCGACATACGAGTATATGGGACATACAAGACAAACATTAATAGATTAAGCATAGATATCGATAGACAAAGCATATATATCAAAATTGGTTCAATTGATAAAACAGAAGTCTGCCACATGCGTATTGATAATATATTCCAAATACAGAACGGATAAGTAAGATACATGTATAATAATAATACATTGCTACCAACCGCTCTCTGCGCTTTCAGGATTCCTGAAATTTTAATACTTAGGTTGGGTTTAGGATTTTGATTTGCGGGGCGCAGAGTTGGGTTTGAGTTTGAATAATTATTATTCCGGTCTTTGATTAACTTCCTTAGCGGAGAAGAAGAAGAAGGCGCCATACAGAAATTCACTTTGTTAATAATTTTAAATTGCGTGCGGAACTTTTTGAATTTGGAACGAATAATCATCTTTTATTGTGTTCCGGTTTTTAACCTCGTACATTTAAAGTTATACGTCTTAAACTAAAAATGTATTAAGAGAGATTAACTTAATAATAGTAATGCTCGAAAAAATGAAATACAATACAAAAATGTCACAAAAATATAGCAAGTATTTTTTGAGGCAGCATTAACATCATACAATGAGCATTAATTATTTAGCAAACGGTCGGTAATAAATACTTAAAAAAGGAAGAAAAAGGAATAAATTAATCATTTTGAAGCAGAAAAATCTCAATCGGCAGTAGAAAAATAATAAATTGGAAGGAATTGATTAATGAATCGTAATAGTTAATAGGTCGGGTAAGTTTTCCGTTTTGTGAGTTAATTATTCATTCATTTTACATACATTTTTACCAAAATTTAATATATTACTAATATTTTTTAAATAATTTTAAAACTGACCACATTCATAACGACACTGTGGATACAGCCAATTTATTTAGTCTACTGCCGATTAAATTTATTTACTGCAACTTCATTTAAATGACTGCCAAAACTTTTAATTAGTTACTGAACAAAAAAATACAGGCTCTAAAATATGGCTTAGTTTTGGTACAAAATCAAGGAACCCTTTTTGGAAAAAAATCCTGAAAAAAACATTTGAATTCCTTTTTTTTAAATATCATTTTCCATAGCGTGTATAAAAGAGAAAAAACCCTTGCCTAATAAAGCGGAACGCAGATTCGGTCCCGAATCACGGGACGACTTTCATCTACCACACTTTAAAATCAATTAGTAGGTTATGACTGACCACTAGACCTAACCAAGTGTTTCCATAATTAAAAATTGATAGAAAATGATTATTATTTCTTGCGACTTTTAGTAAGTAAGGTCAGCTTTTTAGTAACTAGTTTTAAGCATGGTCGATGAAATTAGTCGAATGTTAACAGCCTTAGGTTGTTCGGAAAGTATATATTTTTTTCCCAATAAAGCATTTAAAAATAGTTTTTCACCACCAACTTCACATATAATCATTACATATTTAGAACTGATTTTTGGCGACCATATTCTTTAAGAATGAAAAAATTAATTTAATTTTTCACTAAAAATAGTCTTTCTAAATAAAATATTAAATTTAAAAAAAAAATACAAACCAATGCACGAGGCGAACCAAATTTGTATCAAATATAAACCCAAAAATAATTATACAAAATATAATTTTAGATTGTGCGTGTCGAAATCCATCTATCTGTCCCCCCACCTCTTGTGCAATTAAAAAATAAATTAAATCCGATTCCCTCCTTCATACATCGTTCGTTAATTAAAAAATACATTTTGTGAACACCAAGCTAGAAAAAATCTGCCTGACAGCCATGAAAGAAAAAAAAATCATTCAGTGTTCTAGGCTTGCCAATCATATTTATTCTAGAAAATATAGCTTGATGAAGTATTTACAAAATAGTTTAAATTTTTTTTAATTTGTTATTGAGATTTCGATTAAAATAAAGCAGAAATAATTCCCCCTTGACTTGTTCATATATCGTAGTAGGTATTTCAAAGGGGAACGAAGAGAATATGTAAAAAATAAAATAAATCGAGGGGTTATTTTTCGTGACATGGCAATACTTTGGAACGGATTAAATCGACTTCCAGTTTATTTGAATACATTCTTCTTCTTTAATGGAATATATCAATTTATTGTTGAATATTATCTCATTAGGGATTGAAGAGTACAATTATTTAAATAAATTAGTTAAATTAAACTAATTATGTATTATATGAATATTTTTAATTTTTATTAGAATATTATTTTATTATTTCAATATTCTAATCTACTTTTTATAGATCATTGACTATATTACAATATTATTATTACTTAAATATACATATACTATACATAAAAGTCTTTTTTCAACGCGTCAATCCAAGCACAAAAATAACGGCAGAAGCGGATGCGAACCGCGGACCTTGGAAACCAACTATGCCCAGGTATTTATACCGCTCGGCGAACTGCGCCATTGCTATGCCTAGACTGACTTGCGTTGAAACTAGTATTTATATCATTGTTATCATCGTACGATAGATGTCGCTATAGTATATATTCAAAGTATGTATGTTTTTATTATTATTCAGTATATTTATTATATATCAGTCTTCATTTATTCACAAGCTTAATGTAATAATAAAAATATACATACTTTGAATATATACTATAGCGACATCTATCGTACGATGATAACAATGATATAAATACTAGTTTCAACGCAAGTCGTTCGCATCCCGCTTCGGCATGGATTGACGCGTTTCTTATAGTATATTTATGTAATAATTTTGTATTAATCTGTCAATTTTAAAATTCGATTAAAATTATCTTACCATTATATCATTATGCATATATGTTTCATTAATAATTGTCACTTAGTAAGCCTCAAAACTTTATTAATAGCGTCCAGCGACAATAACGCATCGCGGTTCTCGTTAGATCTGAGTTGGTTAAGTAATATTGGGCGAGGATCAATACTTGGATATATCACTGCCTGTTCGTAACCGCTTGAGCCGTTTCTTAAGATGTAATGATTCAGGACTCGAAAGTGTCGAGCTAATCACAGGATCTCTTAAAAAAAAATAACAAACCACCCAACCACATATGACTCGAATAATATATCTGCGGTCTAATATTCTTTCCATATCTGAAACTTATGGTCACCATTAATGTAATCGTGTCGGAAATAACAGGGTCAGATCCTGTCTGCCAGAAGTGAGCGACGTCGATGGCGTTACTCCCGGCCATCATCGAGTCTTCCTGGGTGCAGCTACTCGGACACAGCGAACACTCCAGAAGGTCTGCTTCACGCCGCAGTTACATTCAGTCGGTCCGCTGTAAAAGTGCTGTGCTTTCATTTATGTCCTCGTCTTGCATACTCCGGTCTGAAGTGTCTTAAGGGACCTCCATTTATTCCACCCCTGTTTGTGCCCAGGGGCTAGGTCCTCTTTCGGGGCAATCCAAGTATTCCCCTCAGTTGCGCTTCTCCACATACTCAGCTGCAGGGTGGCCGCAGGTATCACTAGTTCCGTTGTCGACCATAGGAAATGGTTAGGATGAATAGTCGCCACTCAGTTTTTACAGTTGCTATGCTTTTTTGCAAGACATCCTTGCATACGAAGTTACAACCATAAAAAATCTAGCTTATGACAAACTTAAAAGACTCCAAGGGTTTGCAGAGACGGCAATCGAATTTTGTAAGTAGATCGGATTGTGTACTTGATGCTCCCGCTGCGTTTTTTAATTAGACCTATAAGGTGCCTCCACCTTAGCAACGAAATGCGGTAAGCAACATGTGGAAGCCCATCGATATTTTGGTGTGCATACAAGGTTGCTTAACTTCAGTAACTAACGAGAACCGCGCACTTTGATCCGAATTTTTTTTTAGTACGGCGAAATGCTGTATGTCTAATGTTGTATTAGCGCTCGTGGAGAGACACTCACATCAGCCAGAGCAAATAGAACCACCGTGCAGCTGACGGGAGGTAGTCCTAGCACGGTCTTCGGCAATCGTGCTTTTTGTGCTAACCATTCGGTCATAAAAAAGCGCTATACAAATACTGAAATAATAATAATAATGTATGTAGTATACAGGAATATCAACCGCCTAGTGATGATCACGTCGTTGTATCTACGAGTCGTATCCAATATTCCTTATTTAATATTCATTGAATTTTTGGAACAGTCGATTTGGCGTGGATTTGAAAAAAAAAACAGGCTTAATGAATTAGCACGTAACACGCAAAATATGTTTTTCCCCACAATTTATCTCCCATTTGTCGGGAAAAAATGTATTTTTTCTAAAGCGATTAAGGTCGGAACAAGAAATTCCAAATTTAATTTTTTTAGAACTGAAAATAAAAACGTAACAAGTCTTTCGTAACTTTCTCCGCATATTAAATGCGACAGGTCGAGATTTTCACATTAAAAATTGTTTTTCGCGTTTTTTTTTAACGCTGTCAACCAAAACGAAGATGTTTTATTGAATTATTTATACAGTTTGCTGAGAGTGGTTGTCTGCAGAAGAGACTTGCTTTCCGCCTTGGGAACGCTGGAGCATCTTTTAATTCAATGCGCAGTATCTGGGACTCGCAGTTTTACTTGATCAAAAAATGTGCCGAATATTCAGCGCCTGCGTCGTTTACATTCTTCTTAATGACCGCAAATATTCTTTAGGCATCTTCGTACCTCATTGAAAATTAGATGGGTATAGCCACATATATGAATTGTGGCTCTTATGCTGAGCTGAAGAGGGTTGAGGAGGGCCGAGAGGAATGGAGATCGAGATGAAGATTCTGTTGCTGCAAACCAATCCACCGGATTGATACTACGAAGAAGAAGCCACATATAATATCGACATCCCCGGTCTTTAAAAAGAACGACAAGTCGCAGGTTTGTCACGGGGCCGCGTGGAGGAAGGATGCAGGAGCAGATAAACAACACAAAGAACTTGCTTTTGAAACACAATTCGCATTTATTTTCATTAAAGACTTGATTTCCTCGTCTGACCGGTATGGCGTTTTGCCGGTCAGGCGAGAGTCAACTGACAACAGCCAGAACACTGTGACATCCAGCGCCGCCAATCACGGCAAAAAAGCAAATTAAAGATGACAGTTGCACCAACATGAAATTGAGCAACTGTCATAACATATAAAATGGCGAATGCAAGCGCCGTGTAATATTATTTAATTAAAACTAACATTATTAGATGGACATGTCATGCGAGCGAACAAAAATAAGAGACACAAGATCGTTTTTCGAGGCTTTACAGTATCAGCCCAAAAGAGTTATATCAAGCTGATATCAATATCTATACACTCTCATGTAGAGAGACCTCAGATTTTTTTCTGTACCCTCTCCTATATTATATCATACTTTATCTCATGCGGCAGACAAATGATAGATCCACTCTCAAGTATACTACGGACCAAAGTGTTAAACAACATTATTAATACGTGTGTGTTTGAAAAAACTCTGCTATTTTGTAAAACAAAACCAAGCATCTTCAGTGCTCCACCAAACACAGCTTAAACGTGCGCATAGAACCCTAGTTTGATTTTAAAATGTATCCCAAGATCTCTGATAAAGCATATTCGTGATATGCCCATACCATCCATACAGTACCTATGATATATTTTCTTTTAATAAAGAGCATATGACAAAAATAGCGTTTGAGAAGCTCCACTTTGCAAAACAAAACCAAGCATCTTCAGTGCTCCACCAAACACAGCTTAAACGTGCGCATAGAACCCTAGTTTGATTTTAAAATGTATCCCAAGATCTCTGATAAAACATATTCGTGCTATGCCCATACCATCCATACAGTACCTATGATATATTTTCTTTTAATAAAGAGCATATGACAAAAATAGCGTTTGAGAAGCTCCACTTTGCAAAACAAAACCAAGCATCTTCAGTGCTCCACCAAACACAGCTTCGACATGCATAGAACCTTAGTTTGATTTTAAAATATATCCCAAGATCTCGAAAGAAGGACATTCGTGATATACCCATGCCATCATACATACAGTACCTATGATATTTTGTCCTTAAAGTACAAGCATTGGACAGTTTTTTTCACTTAGCACAATGAAACATAAGTTATTATCTTATTCGATATATATTATCTATACACGATTGAAGAAGCATACAGTCATTCATGGCTTTTTAATTATTAACATTAATAAATAATTGTACGTCATTTGCAAATAAAAAAAACTTGATCAACGTCACCAGCTATATCATAAATGAACAAAATGAGCAGTAGGAGTCCCAGGTTGGAACCTTGCAAAACTCCCGATTATAAAAACTGTTTGATCGATAAATGCCTTAAATGGATGTCTTAAAAATCTCCTAAGCAGAATTAAAAGACCATGTGATAAACTCAATACGCTTTATTTCAGCAAAATGTCATTGTCAACCTTATAAAGTGCCTTTAAAATGTCATTATAGGAAATCGTCATATTCGTTAGTGATAGTTATAGCAAAAACACCTATCTTACTAGCAACAGTAGCTTATTATCTTTATCCGACTGAAGAAGCATACAGTTTTGATTAATCCTTGTCGCATGGTGAAAACCCTCCCTGTCCCGCTCTGTTTTTGGAGACCCAGATGGGGACTCGTTATTGAACGCACACAAAAAGCTACTTGTCAAAGAGTGGCTGAAAGTCTTCCCCTCATTATTGATGCATCAGTTAGATGGCAAATAAATCTCAGTCTAAGGCTGCGAAGATAGAACACTATAGCAAGGTTAGTTATTATACTATGGTTAGTATACCTACTACGAAATAGGTGAGAATTAATTGATTTGATTTTTTTTATATGAGATGGTGTTCACTATGAATGTCAATGTGTAAAATATATTTTCATTATATTTCACATAAAAAATATACCCATTCACAGAAAATAATGAAATAAAGTTTCCTCATTAAAAATGAAAAAAGTCAACTTCTATCCCATCAAAACTACTCCTCTGACATCAAAGCAAAGTTAATTTGCGACTGCGAATAAATGCAGCCTACTGAAAATGCATTTTTCAGGACTGAAAAATAAACTTTCGTGAGATGATATTGTACTCAAAAGTACGAAGGAGATGTCATGCTAAAAGTAACATTAAACTCACATTAATAATGTTTTTTGTTTGACAACTTATACACATCCAAACATAAAATAAACACCATCTTAATTAGAATTCTTCTAAGCAATAATTTGAGAGAAAAATCACGACGAACGCTGAGATTCGAACTATTAATCCTTTATACACTATGTTTATCCGTGGTTGTACCCATCTAACTTTATAAGGGGTATGTTAGGATACACTGAGTTAAGGACTAGAAGAGATGTGTGCTTGCGTATGCATTTATTTTGGCTAGTGCGCGGCGCGTTCAGAAATCCTGATATCTTGTTGGAAATCGGTTTGTTTGTCCCTGACAATTATTTAAAAATAAGGAAGCACAGATTGTTTGTTCTTCCTAGAATAATACTAACCTGCCAGTGACTTTGCCTCTTGGGAGAGTGATCAGACTGTTAAAGACAAACACTTGTGAGAAGCCCAGTTCCGACATGAGCTCCACGAATTTATTAATCAAAGTAATTTCGTCTCTTTCGAGTCTTCTGCTTAGCGAGCTTCGGGACTTTTTAATAATCATTGTTAATAATGATAAATACCTAATTATTTCTCTTGTATTTCATCTTATTTCAGGATCGTATTAAATATATTTGTAATGTAACTGAAAGAAATAAATAAAATTGAAATTCATTAACTTACCCATCGTAAACCACTCAACCATATGTACTGCCCATCGAATCGAGAAATTTACAATACATTAATAAAAACATTTATTGGTGCAAATCTTCAAATAAAAACGCATAAAATCGCTGAAAGAAGGTTAGGTTAGATGTTGAAATAACTTTAGATTAGATAAGATTACGTTAGGTGAGGTTAGTTAAGGTTCTGGAAGGCCAGTTGAAGACACATAAAAGGTATCGATTGTGAGATTAAATTTATTGAATACGACTGTTCACGACCATTCAAAACGCTTGGGTTAAAAACAATCATTGATTTTTTTTTGTTAAAAACTAATTTTCTATTAAGCAAATTTGTATATATTTCTTGCATAAAAAATATACGCAAATTTACTTTCTTTTATTCTGCCATACCTGTGGCTTTCGCTTCAATTTCCATGTTTATCCAGCCTTACTAGCGAGGGAACGCTGAGTGAAATGTTATAAAAGCGAGTGGCTTCTCATACAAAAAAGTACTCTAGACGAGCTTTTTGATATAGCTTTACTTTATACTATATTTATACATTCTACCAGTGAGTATTTATTAGAGTTTAAGCATTTGTTCACAAAAAATAAAGACCATGGGTTCGATTCCTGACGAAGTATACAATATAACTTTTATGCAATATCTTAGTTTGAATAATACACCCCTTTCTTGTTAATTAAAGTCATCATACGTAAAATAAAAGTCAAAGATTATAAATCAAAAGCTGCTAGTAAACGAGAGCCGTGAATACCACCTGTTTATAGTGAGTCGCCGTAAGAATGGATGGTGTGTGAATTTTTTTTTTATCTTACAGAAATATTTCATTCAACAAAATTTAAAAACTCAATACATTTCTAAAGTGCAATAAGAATTAATCTTAAAAAAAAAATACAATTTATACAAATATAGGTACTTATGATTAAATACTAAGAACAAAGTAATAAAGACCAGCAACAGAAGGTCCCAATTCTCATCAAACAGACGACGCCAATAAATTATTCCTCCAAAAAAACTCGTCGAGTTCATGTCTGAATTGGGCATCCCTTACGTGAAATATATCAATATTTGAGGCGATTGGGTTAAACAGTCTGATACCTCTAATATTGGAGTATCAACACTCCTTACTAGTAGATACGGCTTAGAGAAAAAGCGTTGGCTATAATATCTAAAGACGTGGGTACAATTCCCGACGAAATATTAAAATTATAAATATTCCCGGTTGTTGTTAAATTTTCTACCATACTTGTTAAAAACACGTTTCGTACATTGAATTTTCTAGCACATTTTTTAATATGGTTCGTTTTAATATTTTAATTCACTATGTTTATACACAACAATATGTTAATAACAATATTTTAAATCTATCGAAAATGATCAATATTTTCAACTTATTTGGGAATCGAATCCATGAACTTGTTGTTGCATGGTACGCGAATGTTATACTTCTTTCCAAAGCTCTTCATAGACTACGCTTCAGTATGTTTTTTCTTCCATCCAGGAAATATCTTTGCTAGTGATAGTTTTCATTTCAAAAGAGTCTATATAAGTTTCCTCTAAAGAAGCTTTCATATTGAAACGTCTTTTTACTTAATCCACGGTGTTCTAAGGCTTATATTATATGCATTTAAAATCTTAAAAAATACACAAAGCTTAAATAAAATAGTGTACAAAAGTTAATAAATGATCAAGTAAAAAATGCAAATAAATATGCATTGGATACTAATGGGAAAATTAGGAAATAAACCACGGTACTAGTGGTTACTCCTTTTTATTGTGAAAATAAAATAGAATACAAAAATTTACTTAAGAATACGTCGTGGGTTAGTGAAATGCCATTGAAGCTATGCCAGACAAAAAGAGGGGTTCCAGAGAATCACTTTTGGTCCCGAGTACTGTCAAGTAAGTTTGGCGTCACATTATCTAAACGTAGGCAAAAAATTGCATGCAACTAAAAATATTAATAAAAATAAATTAATTCAATTTTTTTTCCGAATTTGAATATTTTTTCTCTTCTCTTACATCAATTCAGTAGATGAATATAGTTCGATGCAACCTAATGATGGTTATTTTTTTTAAATGCTATGATAAAATTGTCAATTCAATATTACGTTACTATTTTGCAAAGATATTTGTTATCGTTGGATCAGAGGTTCGATGTTAAAATCACACAATATATATATATATTGATACCAGACTTGGTAATGCGAAGTACTTGAAGTAGCCAAAACACCTAAATTTAAAATATTCTATGATGTCAGTTTTTTTTCGGAATTTTTAAAAAGATATCGAATGCTTACCGGAAGCTACCGACACCTAGACCATTTGGTCCTAGAAGCCGTTCAACCCGAACATATACACGTGGTTAGCAAAAGGCGGTGACCCATCAAAGTTTCTCTCCGCACATAACGTTGCTTAACTTAGATAATTTAAAGAGAACCGCGCTTATGGTGTCCTATTCTCGCTGGATTTCAGAAAGTCGTGTCTTGTTAATTTGTATGCTTCAACTAGGGAGCGAATAAGGAAGTGCGATATCCCCCCGTGATATATAGGTCACTAAAATGTAATTATTATTGTTTGGATAGTTGTTGTGTTTGTATCCCGTTTGTGTAGAAATCCTGGAATATCTGTTCTCAACATGTTCATGTCCCGCGGCGCTGATGACTTGTTTGGGAATACTTGGAATTTGGGTAGCCCCAATGCAGAACTTTCCTTCAGTAGTTCTACAACCCAGCGGTTCTTAACAAGGTGTTCACCGAGCACTGGTGGTCTTCAGCGATGATTCAGTATTTTGAAATAATCATCATCATACAGTTTTTACTATCTTCTTCGTAGTATAAATCCGCTGAATTGGTTTGCAGCAACAAAATCTTACATCACGATCTCCACTCCTATCGATCCTGTGCAGTCCTCTTCAGCTCAGCATAAGAGCAACAACTCATGTCCTCGATAACTTGCTGCAAATACTCCCGTCTAGGTCGTCCTCTACAGTTTCTACCCTCAACCATCCCTTCCACAATGTCGTGAAGAAGACTATCGTGGCGCATGATGTAACCGATCCATCTATTTTAACTATATCCACTCCATATTTAGAGAAAAAGTTGTCGTTTCACAGATTGTAAGCTTAGATTGTCTATATCGTGCCCCAAAATACCTGTTTTCCAGGAGGTCCATATGGGAACACAGACATATTTCTTCTGCGGTACGTGATTCTTTAACTAGGCTTAATAATTTAAAAAAATGTTCTTTGATCTGAAAATTGTTGTAGGCCACTGTTTCACGAAGTTGTATTTGACGGGTGTAAGGGGAGACTTAATTTAATTAAATGCATATTAGGCCCGAGACATCACCTGATACGTACATAAGATCATAGAGAGTGGTCCAGTAATTGGTTTACTAGCCTACGTACACTAGTAAATTAGCTTATATACCAGAGTGATGATTTGATTTGGTTGTATTAGTAACACAGTGCTTATTTAGCTACAAAAAGAAACTTCAAACGTTGACCAACGACCATTACATGTTGAAACATTACTATTGGGACTATCATCGAAATTAAGCATCATCGGATTGAACCTCCACTTAATACCAAAAGGTCCTGACCTCATTATAATCATAAGTTTTCAATCTTTAAGTTCTTATTCAGACATATACTCGTAGATTTGGTTTTCAATTTTTGACATTTCGATTGGTATGCTTTTATTTACAATATGAAATGTGCGAAGCAGCCTTTTTGCTTTAAAAAATGCGGGCGTACCAAAATTAGTGCCAAATATTTAGTGTTGAAGATACACCACGTTTTGGCAGACAAAGGGATAGCTGGTGAAGACACATTAACGGAGATGATTTTAACGAATTGATGAAAAAAAAGTGTGATCGTGAAGAGAGTGAACTTATTTAATTTTATCAATCATAATGATCAGTTTAAACGCCTAGTTCAAAAGCGGTTTTAGTAAATTGATAAACATATACAAATCTCCGTCACATATCATATTTTATATAATTTTTCTCATCGATTTGGGAGAAAAAGAAACGGCAGACGTTGGTATTCGAACCGCAAACTTTGCACCGGGATTATATTCTATGCACAGCGTGGTTCACCAAGACCAATTCTTCCACGTAGTGACTTAAGAATTTTTGACGAACTTAAGTAATTGATATATTCATTTAATAAATACCAAAATTGATCAGAGAATTGTTGTTTAATTATCTTTAAACTATTAGAATGTTAAATTGATTTTTTTTTATGTAAATACATACAGGTGAATACAGATGGCTATAGTGATTCTAAAGTTTTTACATCCGCGGATCTAATGCTGCTTACCATCTTACATATGGAAAGGCGCTGCGTGTGTGCGTGTTGATCCGTCAATGCCAAAGACTACAGTCCGACATTCATGCATTATGCTTATTATAACAGTAATGTAATTTAATTATTATAGTGAATGTGTGATCTTAACGGGACCATTTTCATCTACCACGAATTTTGATTAATAGGCCAAGACTGGCATCTTCCGGGTGAGGGATCAAATTCACCCCAACCGGGGGTATTTTTACGCTGAGAAATCGATGTCCGTCGGGGATCGAACTCATGACCTTTCGGTTTGTCAAGTATCTCCATTCTACAAGTATAATAATTTAAAAAGTTCGTTTAAAAAAACTTTTTTTTAGCGTAATACTATTTATATATAATCATGTCGGAAACAACATGGTCAGATCCTGTCTGCCCAGAAGTGGGTGACGTCGATGGCGCTACTTCTGGCCATCATCAGGTCTTCCTAGGTGCAGCTATTCGGGCACAGCGCACACTCCAGAAGGTGTGAAAGGGTCTGCTCCACGCTGCATTCACATTCAGTTGGTCCATTGTAAAACTACCAGGCTTTTATTTGTGTCCTTGTCTTGCATACTCCGGTCCGAAATGTGTTAAGGGACCTCCATATATTCCACCCTTGGTCATGTCCAGGGGCTAGGTCCTCTTTCGGGGCAATCCAAGTATTCCCCTCAGTTGCACTTCTCCACATGTTCAGCCGCAGGGTGGCCTCGGGTATCACCAGTTCCGTTGTCGACTGTAAGAAACTTCTTCTTGATTTGAGCCGTGTGGGTTATCTTTTGATACCCAAACATAGGGTGGAGTGCGTCGTGGGTTGCTTTGGTGAGTTCCTTCTTGGTAGTAACTTCTCGCCGTATGGTTGGTGGGGCAATGCCCGAGAGTTGATATAGCGTAAAACTTATTAGATTGAGGTCATTAAAATATTGAAACAAAATTTTTCACAATGATTTTCGTTTTTTTCAGTTTATTTTTCAGCTGAGAGTTTTTTTATAAAGGAAAATGCATGGGAGTATTTTTCATGTCTATTTTATAGCCATACATGAAGGTTTGGTACGACTACATACCACTTTTCGAAGTAGGTTGTTTCTGGTGGACACCATTTGCTTAACAGACTGACAGTGTTTCTGATAAGAGGGTACTATCCAGCTTGACCCCTAGGTATTTAGGTTTGTCGCAGTGCTCTAACACCAAGTCGTTCCAGGTAATGTGCTTATAGTTTTTAAGATGAAAGGCGCCGCATCTGTGGTTGGTGGGGCAATGCCCGAGAGTTGGCCGAGGACGATATTTTTAGAACTGCATAAAGGAAAATGCATGGGAGCCACTTTTTCCGTCTATTTTATAGCCATCCATGAAGAATATACGACTACATACAATAAATATTTGGTTAGTTAGAAACCACAACAGGTTGTCGCACGAGGTGCTTATAGTTTTAAGAGAAAGGCCGCATATATACATATCGAGAGCAACATTGTCATCTCTGTCTTTCTCGCTAGGGCTTCTGATTTCCAAAAATAAAATCTTTCAGGCGAACTAAAGTACATATATACCTGTATTATAGGTGTACATATTTACAGCAATATACTGAAATATTTTCGAGGGTGCAAGAAAACCTTCTATGTGACGAAATAATTTTTTTAAATATTTTTTTTATTATTTTTGACGAAACCAGAAACACAGCGTTAGAGTTTAAAATTAACCGGTTAGACTTTATTGTATCTTTACTAGATATTCATTAACTTATGTTTTAGCGACACTCCGAGCATGGATCTCTCCATAGCACGCTGAGTGACCTTTATTTTATGGCTAAGACTTGCTGTCAGACTTCACGTCTCTGCGCCATAAGTTAAAACATGGAGGATGCATTGGTTAAACACCTTAGTTTTAAGACATTGAGGAATTTTCGCTTAAAAAATGAACTTTAGTTTTCAAAATGCTGCCCATCCCAGTTGCACGCCTGTCGATTTTTTTTTGTGAAGTTACTTCGTTTTAGTTGTATTTCTTGTCACATATAGGTTTATTCATTTACAACCTCTATTTGTGTTCCTCCAATGGAAATAGGGTCAAAAATCTGAGAAATATGAGTATTTATCATATGCATTGGTTTTTTTCCATTAGGAATTTTCGCTTAAAAAATGTATAATTTTCAAAATACTGCCTATCCTAGTTGCACGCCTGTCGATTTTTTTTGAGAAGCTATTTTGTTCTAGCTGTATTTCTTGTCCCAGATAGGTTTATTTTTTTACAACCTCTATTTGTGTTCCTCCAATGGAAAGAGGGTCAAAAATCTAGGAAATATAACAATTTATCATTTATTTTTTTACATACAATATCACAATCTTAATCTGTCTGTTAAAGAATATCCTAAATAAAAGGAGGTATGGTGAGCAAGTGCTTTTTCAAGTTATAAGCTTTTGGTTAAATTAAATCAAATAATTTTTTTAGACAAAAATATTAGTT
Source organism: Glossosoma conforme (assembly GCA_022606575.1). Lineage (NCBI taxonomy): Eukaryota > Metazoa > Arthropoda > Insecta > Trichoptera > Glossosomatidae > Glossosoma > Glossosoma conforme. The sequence continues at coordinate 1,579,207 of JAGTXR010000097.1, read as the reverse complement.
ACGTGATTTTGTATCAAAAACGACAATTCGCTGGCATATTTTACTGACATATATATTGTGTCTGTGGACATAGGGAGCCCCTCGCGGGTGGAGGACGCGGCGGGTAAACAAAGTTTGGGGAGGCGCGGAGAGTTGCAAGGATATTGCCTTTTATGAGTGTGCGATGTGAAAAAGTATAAATCTGGTTACCTTCGTACAGAGATTCTAAAACTATTCCCGAAATCATATAACAATATTTTAAGGAGAACTTATGACGATCAGATAGCATGACACTGCATACGAAAAACACGTGTATAGTTTATGTGTAGATTGGAGTGATCTCATTTATCAGATATGTACAATGGACCAGCCATCGAAGCACGCTATGATACCTATTCTCGTCTTCGCGTCGAAATTAAGCAGCAATTAACGCGGAATGTACATGAATACAGCCAGTTGGTACCGGTGTGCTCTATGACGTTAAGTCAGAGCGAAACATGTGTTGTGCTTGTGTCCAGATTGCGGAGATCTTAAGTGTATATATTGATATCAGCTTGATATAGCTCTTTTAAGTCGATGCCGAAAAGCTTCGAAAAACAATATTTTGTCTATTATATTTTGTTCGCTCGCCTGACATGCACATCAAATAATGTTACTTTTAATTATATATAAAATTACACGGCGTTTGCATACGCAATTTTATTTGTTATGACAGTTGCTCTATTTCATGCCGGTTCAACATAATCTGTAATATGCTTTTTTGCCGTCAGATTGTCCCGCAGTTGTCAATGAACTGGGACCCGGCCATACTTTACGGGGTAGAAATCAAGTCTTTATTTTAAATATACGCAAATTATGCTTCGAAAACAAGTTCTTTGTGTTATTAATCGTAGTTCGATACCTAACTTAGAGAGGAGGATATCAACACAAATACTCGAAAAGAATTTCCGGTGCCAGTAAGCAATGAATTTCGGAATGGTTAGTTTTTTGTTCCACATAAACGAATCAAGTATCGGTGATCAGCAAGTATGATATGAGTTTGTCGACTTGATGAGTCGTTGCCATGGTAATAGCACATGAAAAAACGAATTGAATCAACCATACGTTTTCGTTGAAAAACTAAGAGGTAAGATGGAAGCGTGCACACTTGAGAAAGCTCTCATATTTTATCATTATTAAATTTATTTTACACTACAGATCATACCATAGAAAAAAAATTCTGATGATGTGACAAACAAGCGTGAAAATTAATATAAAATAGGAAAATAAGTGAAAAAAAAAATGACAAAGATCAAGGGATCTAAGAAAGCAATACCGTAGACAATAAAGTAAGATTATGTGAATGTCGGAACGACGTAGTAGTCGTAGTGGGAGCGCAATTTCAGTAGAACGAATTGAGTACTCTTGAAGTTGCACAGCTACCATCTGAAATGTAAAGATTTGGATGAACACGAGAACGTGTATACCTTAGTATGCGCATCAGTAGTGCTCAAAGAAATGCATAGTAAACAAATAAAAACATGTTTAATAAATTTATTTATTTTTTACAATAAAAGTTTTGGGTTTCGCGATTTTGATAAACCTTTTCGCAGCGGTAGACGAATCCGAAAGACTTGAAGGTAGTAGCGTTGTGTCTCGCCTGTGGGTCTTGAGATCGAATCTCGGCTGAGGTCTATAACCGCAGAGGGGATCTATATTACATAGACCTTAGTAAATACACTAGATAATAGCACACATAAGAGTCTACATCACACGCGAAACATTTGTAAACTTTTTTATTTTTCTCGCGAAATGTTTACTGAAACGATATCTGTGACTGAATTTCAGATATATTTTTTTTAAATAAAATACGAGCTTGTTGCTTGTTGGTGGGCGCAGGAAGAATTAATTATTGTGTTGGTTATAACGGTAGAAAACATTAAGTGAACCCTATTTTATGTCTGTGTTCTACAATTTAAAGCAGAGACGTAAGTTTTACATTATTTATCAGACGATCTGCTCTTTTATCAACTTATCTATCTATAACTTTCAACATAGCCCTGCAAGCTGGTGCTGAAAAACCTTGATATGCTATATTTAGCCTCTTATTGTTTTTTGTTCACTCGTCTGACACGCATATATATAAAAATGTAAGTCTTTATTTTTAAATTAAAGTAGCTATGAGACGCAGACTCATTACATTTTGGTAGCCGCTACATGTTTTCTGGGAGCGGATAGTTCACTAGATGGCCGATATGTGGTCTTCAGGCGCTGTAACTGTTGCACATCAGATACACATCATTGTTTGTGTTCCGGGTAGGAGACCGAATTTTGGCATCTTTTATGTAAATAAATGTCAATATGCTTCTCGACGAGTTCTTTGCTTTTGCAACCTGCTCCTCATCTTCCACCCACGCATCCAGATGATGATTACGGTGACCTGGAGTCGCTCAATTGCAACAGGGGATGTCAGATCTTTCTTGAACCTAGTCGTTTAATCCAGAATGTTTTTTTGGGGTTGCAACCCAAAGATGACTGCCATATTTAAAGATAGGACAGATTTGTAATTTTTACTGAAGAAGTTGTTTGTCGGTGAAATACCAAAGTGCTGAATATAGCACACCTAGTTTTTTGAATGTAAGACTGCTTTTAGACTTCTTCTTCGTAGTATCATTCGGTCATAAAAGGTGCTATACAAATACTAATATAATAATAATAATATCAATCCGGTGGATTTCCATTCCTCTCGGTCCTCCGCAACCCTTTTCAGCACAGAATAAGCGCTACAATTCATGTCCTCGAATACTTGCTGCAAATACTCCCGTCTAGGGCGCCCTCTACAGTTTCTACCCTCAATCATCCCCTCCACAATTAGACTTAATTGACTCAAAATATTTTTTGTATACGACTTGACCCAAGATACTTTTAATGCCAAGAACGTATAAGGTTCCCAAATACCTTCGGGGTAATTGAAAGCCAAGTAATTGAAAAGAAAGCAGCTGTAATTTCAATGACATTTAATATTATTTATAAACAGATCTTAACCAGATCGAATGATTTACTCGAAACATCTGAGATAAAGACTATTTAATCTTAAAGGGTGGCCCAAACTAACTAACAACTTGAAGTAAGCAAACTATCCAAGTTTTAGTCCGCGTTCAGTGTTACTTTACCTTAGTGATCACACGACATCCGCGCTCACGATGCGCTATTGTATCGACAAAAACACAATCCATATTAACCTCTCCTCCCCGGTGATGTCTATCGACTACACATTGCTTGTAATAACTTAAATATCTCTGTAAATATAATATACACAGGGTTCAGATCTTAGGTATTCCTCCTTAATACATTTACGTATTGAAAAAAAAAAATATTTTATAATAATAGGCACTCATCGGGAGCAGGAAATATTTTTCTAAAATCCGGAATAAAATCACCACTACAATCAAGACGCGTCAACTGTCATGAATCATTCGACCTGTCGGAAGCGTGTGCGAAAATAAAATTAAAAAATACACAGATGCGGCGGCATCTATACTCCTCACTCTCGCTGACGTACTAATATGAGTGAGCGAGACGGGAAACCTCAGTTGGTCGGATTGTTCGAAATGATATCTATGCGCGCCGGCACATCGATATATCGACAGGCTAAGTAATGTTAGTATCTCTCGGAAGTTCACGCGAGAAGGTGCGTCTGGCCGTTTGAGGTCTTCGTCTGATGTTTTTCATGTTTTTAGCTATTAAATGTCAATTTTTACTGCTTATTGACATCAACTATTGTAAAATTAAGCGATATCTTTGAATATTTTCATTTTTTCGAATTTCTACTCATTTTATTCACTTTTAATCAGAATGTTTAATGAGTTGACACCATCGGAATGCGCGGAAGTTTTTATCATCGTAAAGCGAGGGTTAAATAAAATCATAATTACTTCTATTAATTTTCAAAATTATTTATCATACAACATAATTGTTTCATTATTCATTTTATCTATTGTTCTTCTTCTTCCTCTTTGTGCGAGGTTTTCAAAGGAACTAATTTGAATCAATTAGTCTGTCAATATATAATTATATCGCTTTAATTGTTTGTTATTTTCCGAGTTATTTCATTTAAGAATCCTTAATTTGTCTTCTCTTACGTTACTTATCTTCCTTTTCTTTTCAACAGGATGACTAAACTATATTAAATATTAAAAATAATAATACTTTAATAAAAAATATAATTTATATAAAAAGTAAATATATATAAAAAAATAATAGAAAATAATAATAATCTGTCTACCTCTCTTATCATTCCCCGATAGACACACCCCTACCCCCTCTCCTACATAAAATGGATTTGACCACTTCTTAAGAAGTGATGAATTGGGAAAGGCTATGATTTATTCGAAACTGCAGTCTCCTAAAAGATAACTTATCTTACGTGATCCGTATAAAAGTAAGGTAAGTAAATAAATATTTATGATTCATAATGGATCTCAAAGTGAATGCTGAAAACATTAAAAAATAAAAATAAAGTTTGTAACTTTTAAGCATAGAGCAATTAGTAATTAAATTTATATATACGATACATCAAATTCTTTTTAAGCGCGTCAATTCATTCAGAAAAATATCGGCAGAAGCGGAATGCGAACCGCGGACCTTGGAACCAACCTATGCCCAGGTATTCATACCGCTTAGCCACCTCGGCTATTTCTTTGCCTGAGATGACTCGCGTTGGAACTTGTATTTATGTCATTGTTATCATCGTATGATAGATGTCGCTATAGTATATATTTAAATTATGTATATTTTTATTTTTTATTATTCAATCAGTCAACATTTATTCACAGTATTTAATATTATTAATTTCCGACGGTCTTTTTATTTTAAGTAAGTACTACCTGGGTCTTGAACCTAACTATAGATTGAAAGCATGAGGAACAACTTCTTGTAGGTCCGACGCGAACTTTACAACTTATCAGTCATTTTACCTGTGTTACTGATGAACAATTTAACCTTTTTGATATTGTCTCAAGGTATTTATTATGTGCATTAAATATTTATTACAATATTATTTTATTATTTCATTATTCTAATCTACTTAGATTGAATAATAAAAAATAAAAATATACATACTTAAAATATATACTATAGCGACATCTATCATACGATGATAACAATGACATAAATACAAGTTCCAACGCGAGTCAGCTCAGGCAAAGAAATAGCCTGGTTGGTTCCAAGGTCCGCGGTTCGCATCCCGCTTCTGTCGATATTATATAATTACTAATAATATTGTAATATAGTCAATAATCTATAAAAGTAGATGAGAATATTGAAATAATAAAATAAGATTCTTATAAATATTTAATCCATGTAGAGCAATTGGTCACAAGGGTCGGCTCAACACAAAACCGATACCGGAAATGGATCTCGAAGGGAAAGCCATCAATATTAATAACATGAAATAAATTGTTGGTACATTATTTATCGACTCATTGGAGTTCGCCTTTATTGGAGAAGTTTTCAGTTTCAGAGTTGCTTTGATGTTTTCAGCTAAACGTATGAAATTGTTACTGAAACTTGTAAAGTATTAGGGTTTGATGTTGAAGTCCACACAAACGACAAGTGTTTAATACTTTATATATTTACAAATTAATTTAAGCGCCCATTGGACTTTTACTTTAAAAAAATATACAAAGGGAAATACGATATTAAACCATTCGTTACGGCTCGATGGAATACAAATTATACTGTCAATAAGGCGTGAATTTTTCAAACCATTTTTTTTTGCTTAAAACTAGCCGGTCTCGCTTCCAAAAAACTAGGTGTATTATATAGATCACGTCGGTATTTCAACGATAAACAACTTCTTCTTCCATAGAAAGGACAAATCCGACCTATCCTTGAATACGGCAGTCACCTTTGGATTGGAGCCCCAAAATACCTTCTAAACTTAATTGACTCAGTTCAAAGAAGAGCAATTCGTTTGATAAACAATGACACCCTTACGTCTAATCTACAATCAATGGAACACAGACGTAAGGTTGGTTCTCTTAGTCTTTTCTACCGTTATTACCACGGTCGCTGCTCTTCGGAACTTAAAGAACTAATTCCTCCTGCACCCACTCACAGCCGACAAACTCGTCTTACACTTGCCGAACATCCAAACACGGTTAATATATGTCGACCAAGAACTGGCAGCTTCCAAAATTCCTTCCTTAATGCCACCGGTAAGCTATGGAATGCTCTTCCAGCGTCTGTGTTTCCTTCCTACAATCTGGATCTCTTCAAGAAACAGATAAATATACACTTGCAATCTCCCCAACCCACACACAAACACGAACACAACACACGTTTCCCGCATGCAGCGTCCAGCCTCCCTGGCTGAGCGTCATAGAGTGCACTGGTCTTGACCGGTTGTGCTCTCCTGCATGCGTTTACATAAAAAAAAAAAAAACATGTAGGTTGATAAAGGTAATGACTGCACTTCCAATTTCCTACCGTAGATGTCACAATGAGTGCTGAAAGTAGCAAAACGATATATCACGTCAAGCAATGTCAACGGTCGGGGAATCTTTGACGGCATATATCGGCAACCGACGCGAAAGGGTTAAAGAAATAAATATGTAAGCTAGTTAATGCAATAATTTCCATTGTAAAATAATGCAAGTATTTTTTAGAGAGTATTAATTTCAATAAGTGGACAGTAATTATTTGCGGCTGCAATGGTTTTTTGCCGGGCGGCATAGTCCAGTGGTTGAAGCGTTTGTTTCTCACTTAGACGCCGTCGGTTCAAATCCCGACCAAACTTGATTAAGCTCTTTTCGTAGGGTTGAGCCAGCCCCCGGCATGGTTGAGCCACACCTTAAGCACAAAAATTAATTTCCAGGTCTCGGGAGCGTCAGGCAAAACATTCGATCTCCTTACAAATACACTGATAATTGAACACCAAAATGTTTCTCTACGCCAATTTGTGGTGTCCATGTGTTCCAAATAAAGAGCGGATACGGCAAAAAATGCTTTTTTTGTGATATTTCAGGGTGTTCAATCATACAAAGGAATGAGTATAATGTAGGTGCTACATAGGCAGTCTCAAATATTGTGAATATTCTTGAAAATCACTCGAACGTTCCCAATTCCCAATTGTTTGGAGTATTGCCAACTTTTTCCGTGATACTCGCGAGGGTGATTCCTTTGAAATCAGTGCATAATGTGTGTAATGTGAATCAATTTATTATTGCTAACCCATGACGTATTATTTTAAAGTACGCAGAGTATTTAATTTGAGGTAAAACCATTAAAGTGTTATTAATATTATATCAGTATTTGTATAGACCTTTTTTATGACCGAATAGTCATTCCCAAGGCGCTTCTTTGCCTCTCTGAGTAAAAAGGTGAGTCTTGAATCTGCTTCTGAATGATGCCTACGCTTTAAGTCGTCTTATGCTTTCCGGCAGCGAGTTTCATGCCATTGGTGCCGCGTAGCTGAAAGCGCGATTGCCAAAGACTGTCCTAGGACTATCTCCCGTCAGCTGCAGCGTGCTTCTATTTGCTCTGGCTGATCTGAGTGTTTCTCTACGCACGCTTATCTCCTAAGGCTTGATCAGTTCTGTCAAATAACCCGCTGCAGTTCCGTTGAGTGCCTTATAAGCTAAAAGGCATAGATTGTACTGGATTTTAGCCGGAACTCTCAACCAATGCAGGCGGTGTATGCCTCAATAATAAATACCCTTGAGTCGCAAATTTCAGCATTTGTATGCTGTTTTTCATGATAAGTTAGCTCAGCAAATATCACGTTGTCTGTAGTCAATAGATTACATCCATTGTCTCAGTATGAGCTCTCTAATACTCCACTAACTAATCTTGTTAAATATGCACAAAGAGCTGCTGCAGGCGTTTACAAGGGTTAAAGTGCATTAACCGGGGATTAACCCGATAGGCGTAAATTACGCTTAAATACCTAGTAGGTATATAAAGGATAACACAAAAAGCAGGTATTTTTTTACAATCAAATAAAAACATTATTATTTGATTGTCAGGCGAGCGTATAAAAATAAGATACAAAAGATCGTTTTTCGAGGCTTTACGGCATCAGCCTAAAAGAACTATATCAATCTGATATCAATGCATAGCCATGTAAATAAAATGTCTGTTATTATTATGGACGCTTTGATGAGTACTTCAGTAAGTAATTCACTTATTGGGGTTCATTAAAGCAAGCTGCTTTTGAAAGGGTTCCTTTTTAGTACATCGATTGACTTGGCAGTAAATATTTATGGGACAGCCTTTACAAGAGGTCAACGATTATATCCCTGAAAAAAATATATAGTTAACTTTTTATCAATTCATATAAATATTTGAAGCTCTTTTAGGATGATGCCGTAAAGCCTCGAAATACGATCTATTGTCTCTTATTTTTGTTCGCTCGCCTGACATGCACATCTAATAATGTTATTTTTAATAATATATAAAATTACATGGCGTTTGCGTATGCCGTTTTATTTTTTATGACACTTGCTCCATTTCATATTGGTTCAACTGCCGTCTTTAATTTGATTTTTGCCGTGATTCTCTTAGCGGCTCTGCATGTCACAGTGTTCCGGCAGTCTTCAGTCAAGCCCCGTTTGACCGAGACAGATATAACGTCATGTTACGGTCGAACGGGGAAATCAGTCTGTATTCAAAATAAATGCTAAATTCGCTTCAAAAACAATTTATTTTGCTTTGTGATCTGCTCCTGCATCCTTCCTCCACGCGGCCACGTGACGAACTCGCGACTTGTCATCTTTTTTAAATACGGGGGATATCAATACTAATGATTCGATCACGACGCTAGTGGCAGAGCGAGAAGCGTCGGATAAAGAAATGAATATCGTGTGTGTAAGGTTCGCGGTTTGAATCCCAGCGTCTGTTTTTTATTTGTTGTACATTAATTGATGAGATTTTGTTATATAAGATGGTTTTTGCTTGTGAATTTCATTGTAATAACTGCAATAGTTTTTTATTTCATTTCGTCAGCATACTATACTACTCAAATCAATATGTAGCAGTATAGGCAGCTTAAGACTCGTAGTCGGAAGTACATATTATTTTAGTATTAAATTTTGGGATAATAAACCTTTTTCCGTACAATATCCGCTCTCAAATTATAAAATTCTTATAAATTCTCCGTGAGCCTTTACCTATCTTATAACCAGTTTGGTAACTAAGGGTGTCCATTATTTTTTAAAATTATTTTCCTGCTTTTTTTAAAGCATTTTGAGAAAATCTAACAATATTACTACGCCTTTTTATTTTTTATTACAGTTCCAAGGTACATGGTATTATAAAGAATAAGAAACATAGAGTATACATCAACATACGATACATACAAAAAAAAACATAAAAGTAGAAGAAGATGACACGTGTCAACTTTCACAGAGATCTAGGAGAAAATACCATCGACAAAAGAGGATGTAAGAAAAGGATCGACGTGTCCTGGTAGGCTATTTAGGAGCACCATTGCCATTGTACTATATTGAGTGCTCAAAGCTCCACAAGTATCAACTGCCATAAAAAATAATAGATGGCTACGAGCATGGGTGTACTTATCGGGAACGTAGAAGTTTAACCATTCAAGAATCTCAGGGTTGTGAATTGTACAGGGAAGAAGAAGGAATGAATGTTTGAGAGCAGCAATTTTCCTCTGGGACTTTCTTACAAGTGCTGTAATGCTTAGTCCGATAACCCTGTAGTTACGGCTCGGTGGAATACAAATTATACTGTCAATACGGCGTGAATTTTTTAAACCACTTTTTTGCTTAAAACTAGTATTTGAAGCATAAATGTACTTATCTGACCTATTTTCATATATCACATTGGTTTTTCTATCCTTTAGCTATCAGATGATGTATACAAAACTATTATATTTAACAAACGTTCATTATGTAACTCCATACATGTGGTGGCATTGACACATGTGGCTTACAGAAAACTCGCTCCTGTGACGAAACCTAATGATATTTATTAACATGCTTTACAGATTCCTGTAAATAATACATGTAGATTGATAAAGGGAATGACTGCAGTAGGGGAATCTTAGACGGCGTATATCGACAACCGATGCGAATGGGTTAAGATTAATATAATCAACGACATACGGTAAGCAACAGGCGATTACTCATCTATGAAGATTCTGATATAACAATGCGGACGATGCAGGCGCTGTATATTTGGAAACAAGTTAAATAAAAAAGGGTTAAATGATGGTCACCCCGTCGTACATGTTAAAACTAATTGTTAAGCTCCATAAGGGGTTGGATTCTCTTTGGGTCGCAAATATATTCGGAGTATTTAGCTGTTTGGTTCTCGGCGGCGCTTAGTGCGCTCTTAAAATTCGCATCTCCTTAATCGGATTCCAAAGAGAGCATCTCGCTCCGACAAAAGGTTGAGAACTCGCACCTATTGCTTCTCGCAACACGTGGCTATCAGAGACAGAAAAGCGTAACCCTTAAGAAAGTGTAAGTTACACACGTGACAATTTATTTTTTAGTTTTTATGTAAACACTGATATCAGCTTGATATAGCTCCTTAAGGCCGATGCCGTAAAGCCTCAACAAGCGATCTTTTGTCTATTATTTTGGTTCGCTTGCGTGATATCTACATCGAATGTTAAGCAGTGTTTGCATACGCCAAAATAATTGTTATGACAGTTGGTCCATTGACAGTTGGTAAAACTGACCTCTTGACGGTTGGTACCGCCGAAATGTGAGAGCGAGCAAGTAGTCGCAACTCGCCCGTCCTCGTGGTAGGACCGTCCCTAAGGGCGGCCCCTTAACGGGCGACGTTATTGACAAATAAACATGTATCGTGAAATAGAAACAAGTTGCTTATAATGTGAACCTGATCCTGCATCCTTCATCCAGTAAACCGATGTCATAAATGGAAGAGGAGGATATCAACACATACAGGAGAATACCGACAGACGGTGATAGTAATTCTGAAGTGTCATCTGTGGAATTCTATGACGTTTACCATGCTGCATATGACTGAGCGCTGCATGTGGAAAGTTGATTCGCCAACGTTAGATACGGATGATCGACATGGATGAAGACTCGTGCAAGTGGCTTACGTTCAACATTAGATGTACTGATAATGATGAATACTTGAAATATAAATAATTAAATAATAACAACATGTTTTTTAGTTGGTTTTTTGTAAACGCACACTATGAACATTTTCAGCTATGGTCAGTATTTTTTGAAGTAAATTCATAAGTATGAACAAAAAATCAAAATATTTTTTTTCAATGCAAGATAATTTCTGATTGCTGCGCATGAATTGATGAATAGAAAACATTTTTATAAGCCATGCTTATCTAATTACTTTACAAAATATTGACCACAGCATGATGTAGCCCTTGCTACTTACTGGTACCAAAAAGCTTGATCTTTCATCTCTTATTCTGTTCGCTTGTCATACATTTATGTGCCGCCATAATGGCATTTTGGTCATAGTTATATAGGCGGCCGCTTGTGGCGCTGGGCGAGAGCCCATCACGAGCGCATCAGTCGTGTCCCGGCCTTCGGCGAGAGCATATTGTATTGTGGCTCAGCCGAATGCTGTGACTAGGTCAAGCCACAAGGTTGTAAAGTTTATCGTAAATATATGTCAATGTGCTTCTGAAAAAGTCTGTGTGTTATTAATCTGCTCCTAATCCTGCCATCACGCGAGGGAATAACACCTTTTGAGAGTGAGGAGGATGTTAATGTGTTACAAATTTTCATCGCTGTGTTATTTTTAGTATAGACTTAGTATAAATATGATAATATGAGAACACTTTCGATATTTCATATAATTTGGTTGGCCACCCCATACGGTTGAAACATAAGCCTCCTTTGGCCTATATCATTATTAGAAACCTTCCTTATCGTGTTCAGTCCCTTACTGGTATACTCCAATAGTGATAGTGAAGTCTAAGCATTACGTTCCTTTATTTCAGCAAGATTGTGTGGGTGTTGCTACCTCACCTAGCCTAACCTTACCTTATCAACCCTAACCTAACCTAATGCCAAATTTAATAAGAGGGGGAGACAAATCTGTCTATTATCATTCCCTGATAGACACACCCACAACCCCTCTTCTACATAAAATGGGTTCGACCAGTTATGAAGTATTATGCAACTCAGTTGTCTGTTGACATTGATGGATTGAAGAAGACTACGAGTAAATCGAAACTGCAGTCTCCTAAACATAGTCCACATTTAATGTGATATTTATTATTTATAATGCATCTCAAAGTGAAAGCTGAAAGCATTGAAAAATAAAAGTGTTTAATATTTTTAAATTGAATTTATTTTTCTACCCACATCTGTTACATATCTGAAACATATGGCGACAACATATTGTCGCCACTATCTTTTGTAAGCTTAATACGTTAATCTAGACATTTTACTAATTTGAGAACGGTATATAAATAAAATGTTAATTTATCTACATGTTTTTCCAAAAAAAAATATTCCTGAAACGTCGTGAAAAATTCCTTACTTTTAAAAATGCCGCTCCTGAAAGCTTGTGAAAATTTATGTAATTTTCTCCCAGCCAAATCATTCTAATGAAGAATTAATTCATTTAATTCCAAGGCGGCGTCGTTTCTTCAACTTTTACAGGTACACAAGCACTTAAAGAATTGAATATTGATTAAATGATTATCTACAGGTGGCAGATTTTTTAAATTTTGCGTAAGTAAAATAATATTATTTATAAACTAACATCCTCCTCTCTTTCAAAACGTTGTTATTTAGTCGTGTGAGGGCATGATGAGTAGCAGGTCAGCAAAACAAAGACTTTTGAGTAAAGCATATTTACGATAAAACTTTACAAATTTATGGATTTATGGCAGTTGTTAATGGAATATTTGAATATGTATTAGGCCGGGCCACAATACAATATGCTCTCGCCAAAAGGCGGGACATGATTGTCTCTACGCGCTCGTCTGCACTTAGTCTTTCGCCCAGCGCCCGAGTGGCGATGTATATAACTAACACACCCGTCGGACTTGTCCAAAATGCCAATATGGCGACACATAAATTTATGACAAGCCAGCAGAAATAAGAGACGAAAGATTGTTCATCGAGGTTTTCTGTACCAGTCAGCAAGGACTACATCATGCTGATGTCAAAACAACTACGATAATTTTCCACTTATGGTCAAATAATCCAATTTTCTTATCTGACAAAAGTCTTATCGTCCGATCTCTTAAAAAAATGCCTGAAAATTGCTTAATGTATTTGTAAACTCCTTTTCTTGTATGTACGAATATATTTAATGAAGTGGAATTTTTATATGAATTGATACACAAATACAAATATACATCAAATTTCTATCATAAATTTACGGTGAAAAAGAAACGGCAGACACTGGGATTCGAACCACGAACTATGCACCTCAGTTCTGTTCTATGCACAGAGCAATCGACCATGACTATTCTACGCCTCAATTGAGTGGATACAATTAACGTATTTATATCATTGTTACTTTTGATATACATTATAAATAGCTATGGAATATAATTTAGCATGCAAATGACATTCTTTTTGTTTGAATGTTTTTAAATTTAACAACTTTCTAAGCTCTTCTTTCTTTTATTTTAATATACAGTACCCAGTCTATACACCTAATTGTTGAAATCAACAAGGCAAAGCAGTTAAAAAACTAAACACAAGATGCCACTCGTTCAAAGAGAGTTTCACTTTGAATCGAGATGGATCAGACAAATTCATTAAATACTGACGCTTTTTAAAGCCTTCTGTCAATCTTTCTACACGTGCGGCCCATGGGCTGGCTATACTCAAAAGGTCTGCAGTGCGCTCCGGGTCCAGTATAACAACGCCTTTCAAATATTGTAGGGTCTGCCGTGATACTGCAGTGCTTCAAGCATGTTGACGGAGGTGTGTGGATGGCTTTCATGCCATAATAAGGAAGCGTTGCGCTTCAAACTGGCAGATAGGTGGGTCTCACGGTTGGAGGGGCACTGGTTACGCCTTCACGTGGCCATCCAGAGGGGATCCGGTGCTCCACTCACTGAGTAGTATAATAATAATAATGTGGTGTATGTGTACATAAATTTTGATTAAGGCACCAGTGGCTGATTAAATAATTTATTATTATTATTACTATAATTATTATTAAATAGAAAATATTGCCTAAGCGTCTAAGGGAGCTTTCATTTCAGCAAAGATTCGTGAAAAAACTTTATTTTCAGTAAACTCACTTGCACTCCAGTGATTCGAGAATTTTCCAGAACATTTTAAGTGACCTATATAATCTTGTACAGCGCTCTTACCTGATTAAGGTAATTTAGACGTTTCGTCTACCTGTTAAGTGTAATCTCGACCGTTCTTAAATTCTTTCATTGCCTCTTCCACCTTCCTTGCTTCTACCTTCCTTGCCTCAGCTCGCTGAAAACATTTAATATTTTAAATACGATAATTATCACGAATTAAAAAACTGGGTTGCATTAGCATTATGTAATTTTTGAATTTGTTTTTATTATAATATACATATTTTACACAAATTCAGCGTTTGTATGACCACAATAGGCTGAAACCATGGTTAATGATCAGTTGTATATGTAAACAGCACCAAAAAGTCTTATTGATAAAGCCATGTAACGAGAAATGAGCTTCATCACTAGACGTAATTCTGCTCTGTAAGATTGGCTTACACATTTTTTTTCCAAGTATATTTTCGCAATTCGGAGCGCTGTTCTCGCGTTAAAAAATTCTTGATAAATTTCCGAACCGTACTCGATCAAGCATTAAGCATGATACCTAACTTTTAAACCAAATGAATTATATTAACAAGATTATATGAAAGTTAAGATTTTGAAATGACTGTTCGTTTTTCATTTTTACCATACCTACTTCATTATTTGAAACATGTGACACCGCAGTTTGTCGTGTTTATAGTTCTGTAAGTTCAAATTACCTATAACTTGTCCCAGAACACCTGTATACCCGAAGGTTCACATGAAAATATAAATGGTTCTCGGAAGAATCTAGAACAAGTACTCGCGAGCTTGGATACATTGTGGCTTTGGTACCACAGAAATATTTGGGTTTCATAACTACAACTTCGTTTTAAGGAGAAATCCACTCTTTTCTCGATTACGGCAGTCACCTTTTTTTGATAATGATTTCTAAGATTCATTTTCCTTGCGTAGTATATCTTTTTTGTAGTATCAATCCGGTGGCTTGGTATACAGCAACGCAATCTTACATTTCGATCTCCACTCTCTCGATTCTCTGCAATCATCTATAGCTCAGCATAATAGTTTCAACTCATGTCCTCGAACACTTGCTGCAAATACTCCCGTCTTGCACGCACTCTGCAGTTTTTACACTCAACCATCCCTTCCACAATGTCGTGAAGAAGACCATCGTGTCGCATGACGTGACCGATCGCCGCTCTGAGATGGTTCTTACTAGGTGCCTATCTTCCTTGATTATGATGAGAACATTATTGTACGTGACATACTATACATACATATACATACGTTGTATATACTAGTATAAAATATAACTCACAATTTTTCGCACCAATCGGCATATTTCGTCTTTCAATGTCATAATTTAAAAAGTTGAAAAATCGATTCTACTCCACGTCAGTCAAGGGCCGACCGATCAGCCTCTTCAGGAAAGCTTTCAGGGACGGTTTTCAGCAAAGGCGGTATTTCATGAAAATATGAACAAAGAATATGTGAGATCGGAAATAATGATATCACTATTACAAATCTTATCATTTTAATTTAAATAATTAAATTATATGCTTTAACTTTTTTTTAATACAGTTTAACCACTAGGATAATCAAGGTAGATAGTCACGATGGTTGAGGGTAGAAACTATAGAGGGCGCCCTAGACGGCATTACGACTATTTGCAGCAAGTGTTCGAGGACATTGTAGCTCTCATGCTGAGCTGACGAGATTTGTGGAGGACCGAGAGGAATGGAGATTGAGATGCAAGATACTGTTGCTGCAAGCCAATCCACCGGGTTGATACTACGAAGAAGAACCACTTTGTGACCAACAACAATTGCACAATAATAAGTGAGGTTCTCATTGGATCACCAAAGTTAAGCAACATTGCAAGCCGACCAAAATCTGCATAGGTTATTATATTATATACAGTCGGCGGGTATAGCTCGATGGTCAAAGCGTTTGCTTAGCAAGCCAAAGGTCGTGAGTTCGATCGAGGATTTTTAATCAATTTCTGAGGTCTATAATTCCCTCAGTAAAATGCCTGTCATAGCCTATTAATTAAAATTGGTGTAATACGAAAGTTATTCCTGTAGTAATAAGGATGATACGTGAATCTTGGGCTGTAGTCTATGACGTTGGCGAATCAACACTACACATGCAGCGCTTAGCTATATGCACCACGGTAAGTGTCCAAGAATTCCACAGATGAGACTTCACAAATAACTTACACCATCTGCCGGTATTCTCCTGTATGTGTTTACATAAAAATAAAAAAAATACATATCCTGTAACTAACCGCATTTTATTATTTGGGTTGATCCGATCTTTACGAGCAAATGGTTTCGGCCCTGGGAGCGTCGGGCTACTCTTCGATCTCCTGAAAATATCCGATTAACGAATTAACTTTTTTTTTCTTATTTCTTTAGTTCTCTGCATTGGAGGTTGTCAGGATTATTACTATTATACATGGTCCACTGTGAAAGTAAAGTGAATTTTCCGTCCAGTTTTGCCGCGTTGCCATGGATAGTCGCATCACAATAAAATCATGCGTATAAAAAGATCCGTCTTTTAATCTTATTATTACAGGAATTCATTATGAATGGACGATCTTCAAGGGACGACTTTTGTCTACCACCAATTTTGATAACTAGGCTATGAAAGGCATTTTACGGGTGAGGGATCAAATGCACACCAACGAGGGATATTATAAGCCTCAACAATCGTTTAAAAACCTTTTTTTTTTAATATTTGTCGAAGATCGAACACGTAAAATTCAGCTTGTCAAACAAATGCTTTAAGCACTGAGCTATATCCGCCGTTTTACGTCGTTGCCAATTTTCTTTGCTGAAGCACCCCGGTGGTATCCAACACCCTAATAGTAATATTTTTTCTCCGTGTGATTTTTTCTGTTAACACAGTTGAAGTGATAGCAGAAATAAAAGCATCGTTAATCCGTGGAAAACATCCAAAAGCATGTCACAACGTTCCTAAGAGACATTTCCGTTGAGAGCTTTCAAGTTACCTATAAGGCGTACAGACACATCTCCACAAGTGTGGAGAGTATTTCAAAAAAAACAAAGCATCTGTACAGGATATATCAATAAATCCTCAAAAAAAAAAAAACACATGACTAATAAAATAAACTATTGACATCAGCATGATAGAGCCCTTGCTGACTGAAAACCTTGATGTACAATTTTTCGCCTCTCATTTCTGTTCGCTTGTCGTACACGAATGTGTCCGCCATATTGGCAATTGGTACTAGTTATATAGACCGCCGCTTGGGGCGCCGGTGCGACAGCGCTGACGAGCGCGATCAGTCGTGCCCCGCCCGTTGGCGAGAGCGTATTGTAAGTTTATCAATTTGTAACGTAAATATATGTCAATGTGCTTTTGAAAAATTCTTTGTTTTGCTGACCTGCTACTCATCATGCCCTCACGCGACTGTATAATACCTTTTTGAAAAAGAGGAGGATGTTACTATGTATATCTGTTCATAGGTAGAACTAAGTCTACAAAAATGTCTTGGCCCTGATAAAGCATGAACTATTCAAATTATACAACTAAGTGGCGGCAATTTAAGTTAACCAGAACATTCTAGATATACAGGTATATTACATGGCATCCCTGAAAAAATACATTTTTATTCTACCTGTCCAGTCCATATTTCTAGTGCCTCTTCAATCCTATACATCCCTCATTCGTCTCTCATTCTACCTTCATACCCCACCCATACTCCTCATTTTACATCCAAACCCCAGCCCTTGTGAATATCCTATACTCTACCGTTTCACTCAGCAAACAACGCTTGTACCTCCATTTCCTACGCCCTCTCATACGTCCCCTAATACGCCCACCTTATACCCACCTTATACCCACCTTATACCCACCTTATGCCCACCTTATTCCCCTTGATGAGACAGGTAGACGATTGCGTGCAACCGAACTATTGCATTAGAAACCAGGTATGTAGTATTTGTATACAGTACAGTAATATGATGAAAACGTATACTTGCTTTTTATGATCACTTCAATATAGTATATTACGTTTTATGGTTACTTTAACTTTAGAACTATAAGATTATTTATTTTAAAAAAACATGTATATTAAACATCTCGTGAACTTTCAAATCTAGAATATGTTAAGGTTATCATAAATTGACGCCACTTAGTTTTGTCTTTACTAATGTCCATGCTTTTCTTTACGTTTCTGTACCCAAAGATCGACTTGAGATTAGTTTTTTCTTAAAGTGACTAAATATTCTTACCTGCTAAATGATAATTACGAATATCTTTAGATTGAGATAAGAGAGCTTATTAATTTCAACTTACTTTACCACATTTGATTAACAGTTTAACAGAAAATTGCTCAGCTTTTTGGACTCATTTACAAAATACAAAGTCGTCGTATTTATATTAATATTAATATTTCAAATGATAATTAAATACTAAAATTGTGTTGTGGTATTAAAATTGAAACTTCGTTTCCTGTAATGGGAACTGTGACCGGAACTAAATGCACAGACCTTTCTAGAAGGCTTCATTTTGAATTCGCATGAAAAAAACATCGGAACCACTTATTATAGAAGTGCGTCGCAGAACACTAAAAATTTTATATTTTAATCTGACCAAACGTGAAGAAGTATTTTGTGTGTCATAAATTGATTCCGACGATCTCCAAGACAGAATTATTTGAGAAAACGGCCGCTGTAGTATCCAAATGTACATTTTTGTGTGATTTATTAATTGGATTTTTTAAGAAGGTCGGATTACTGGCCCTTAGCTTCCGAGGCCTCAACCATTTGGTCCTTAGAAATAAGACTTATACTAATAATCAAATATATTTTTTTTCACTCTTAAAATATTTTTGAACGGTCAACTTTGTTTAGTTTATTCGGTGAATTTTAAGGAGTTGCTTTTTGCACTCTCCATTAATCAATTCTTATAATCAAATAGTATCTTCAATATCGAAATTTCGTTATCGAAATTTTTGACCCTTTGGTCGGAATACAAATTTTACTGTCAACACGGAGTGAATTTTTCAAACCATTTATTTTGCTTAAAACTAGTATTTGAAGCATAAATGAACTTAACTGTCCTATTTTCATATATCTTATTGGTGTTCTATCCTTTAATTATCAGACGATGCAAAAAAAAAACTATTATATTTGACAAACGTTCATTATGTATTAATTTTTTAATTTTTATTAGAATATTATTTTATTATTTCAATATTCTAATCTACTTTTATAGATCATTGACTATATTACAATATTATCATTACTTAAATATACATACACTATACATAAAATTCTTTTTTCAACGCGTCAATCCAAGCACAAAAATAACGGCAGAAGCGGGATGCGAACCGCGGACCTTGGAATCCACCATATGCCCAGGTATTTCACACCGCTCGGCGAATCACGCCATTACTGTGCCCAGACTGACTGCGGTGAAACTAGTATTTATAGCATTGTTAGCATCGTACGACAGATGTCGCCATAGTATATATTCAAAGTATGTATATTTTTATTATTATTCTATCAGTCTTCATTTATTCACAAGCTTAATATTATTACTTTCCGGCAGTCTATTTATTTTAGTAAGTACCACTCGGGTCTCGAACCAAACTATAGACTGAATGGATGTGAAACGACTAATTATAGTTCCGACTCGGACTTTATAACCAATCATTTACCTGTGTTACTGATGGATAATTTTTACCTTCTTGATATTGTCTCAAGGAGATATTATTAATTAATTTTTTAATTTTTATTAGAATATTATTTTATTATTTCAATATTCTAATCTACTTTTATAGATCATTGACTATATTACAATATTATCATTACTTAAATATACATACACTATACATAAAATTCTTTTTTCAACGCGTCAATCCAAGCACAAAAATAACGGCAGAAGCGGGATGCGAACCGCGGACCTTGGAATCCACCATATGCCCAGGTATTTCACACCGCTCGGCGAATCACGCCATTACTGTGCCCAGACTGACTGCGGTGAAACTAGTATTTATAGCATTGTTAGCATCGTACGACAGATGTCGCCATAGTATATATTCAAAGTATGTATATTTTTATTATTATTCTATCAGTCTTCATTTATTCACAAGCTTAATATTATTACTTTCCGTTATAGTTTGGTTCGAGACCCGAGTGGTACTTACTAAAATAAATAGACTGCCGGAAAGTAATAATATTAAGCTTGTGAATAAATGAAGACTGATAGAATAATAATAAAAATATACATACTTTGAATATATACTATGGCGACATCTGTCGTACGATGCTAACAATGCTATAAATACTAGTTTCACCGCAGTCAGTCTGGGCACAGTAATGGCGTGATTCGCCGAGCGGTGTGAAATACCTGGGCATATGGTGGATTCCAAGGTCCGCGGTTCGCATCCCGCTTCTGCCGTTATTTTTGTGCTTGGATTGACGCGTTGAAAAAAGAATTTTATGTATAGTGTATGTATATTTAAGTAATGAGTTCATTATGTAATTTCATACATTGGATTGCGGTGGCATTGACACGTGTTTTACAAAAAAAATGCTTCTGTGACGAAACCTAACGATTTTTATTTACATGATTTACAGATTCCATTAAATAATACATGTAGGTTGATAAAGGGAATGACTGCACTTATATTTTCCTACCGTAGATGTCACAATGAGTACTGAAAGTAGCAAAACGATATATCACGTCGATGGATATCAACGGTCGGGAATCTTTGACGGAATATGCCGACAGTGATGCGAAAGGGTTAAAGAATTTTCTGCAAAAGCCATCTGTCAATATAAGCTACCCTTCAAATTGTTATATGCCTCTTGGGAGAGGGATCAGACTGTTTAACCAAATCGCCTCGGATGTTGATATATTTCACGTAAGAGAGGCCCAATTCAGACAAGAACTCCAAGAGTTTCTTTGGAGGGATAATTGGTTGGCTTCGTCTGTCTGATAACCATAGGAACCTTCTGTTGCTTATCTTTATTGCTTTGTTCATAGTACTTAATCTTAAGTACCTAATTTTGTATATATTGTATTTTTTATTTGTATTTTTTATTTGTATTTTTATTGTACTTCAGAAATGCATTGAGTTAAATAATTTGTAATGTTTCTGAAAGGCAAAATAAACAAAATTGAAATTGAAATTGAAATTGAATATGTATACAATAATTTTTACACCCACGTTTGGTATTGCTCATTAAAGCTTGTTACTCGCTAAATTGCTCTGAAATCAATGCCTTAGTAAATACAAGCCTTCCAAGGAGCGCTGGTGAAAGCCTTGTCTGCTTTCTCACCTCGTCACACCTCACAAAGTCAAACCATATTATCCCCAGTATGCAAGCACCTGCTTTTGATGACACAAACACACGATACCTAGTTCAGATATTTATTATGCCTACTGACATCAGCATGATGTAGCCCTTGCTGACTGGTACCGAAAACCTCGATGTACAATCTTTCGTCTCTAATTTATGTTTGCTCGTCATACATTTATGTATCCGCCATTTTTGGGACGAGTTATATAGACCGCCGCTAGTAGCGCTGGGCGAAAGCCATCACGAAGCGGCAGTTGTGCCCCGCCCGTTGACGAAAGGATATTCTATTGTGGTTTGGCCGAATGCAAAGTCGAGCCATAAACTTGTAGAGTTTTATCGTAAATATGTTTCGATGTGCTTCTGAGAAAGTCTGTGTTACCAATCTGCTCCTAATCCTGCCATCATGCGACTGAATAACAACCTTTTGACAGAGAGGAGGATGTTACTACTAATGCAGTTGCTTTTCCTACTTTGGTATCAGTGTATTATGTTGTCAAGGTGTTACGCTTGGATTTCTAAGTCTCGCTGTTTCATGGAAGATAGAATTGTTGCATGGATCTATTAAAGTTGTCTCTGTCCTCTATTGTGAAGACTCCAGCAAGCTCCATTGTCTCTCCCAGACGGGAAGTCGCTGATCAGCATCTCTGCTGCAGAGCTCTACAAGAAGCTGAGCTTCTCTCGACAATAGTAACTAATACAATGCTTAACTGATAAGTGATAACTAGGAATCTCTTCCTAGTTATAAGTTGTATAAGTTTATTAAATTATTTAATAAATTAATTTAGACAGTTAAAATACCACTTGAAGGAAATAAGCTCATATACAATTATTTTTAGATTCTGACATCAGCATGATATATCCCTTACTCTGGTACCGAAAACCTCGATATACAACTTTCGTCTGTTATTTTCGTTCGCTCATCGGACACGCGTGTGTTGTCATTTTGTTATCCCTTTAGGAGGACTAGTTATAGAGATTGCCACTTGCATCGCTGGGTGTCACTGACCACAGCGCCTCTGCCAGTCAGTTGTGTGCTGACGGCGGTGAGATCGTATTGTGGTTTGCCCGGCCTGAATGCTGTGACTATATCCGGGCCATAAAATTGTAAAGTTGTCGAAATATATAAGTCAATGTGCTTCAGAGAGAGTATTTGTGTTGTTAATCTGCTTCTCATACTTCCACCACGCAATTCAATAACGAACTAAGAGAGAAGGATGTCAATTTTTTAAAACATATTTCAATATTCAAAATACTTGATAGATAATTTAAGATCTGTAAGATCTAAATCAATATTTTTTTTAATATTTAGCTGTGAATATAATAGAATAAGATGTAAAGTTAGCAGTTCTGATCCCAGCGTCTGCCGTTTCTTTTTCTCCGATATTGATAAAAGAAATGTCATTGGTGATGATATTTGCTATATATTTGTATGTGTATATCAATTTGTCAGAAACTCTTTCATCCAGAAGTAATAGCATGATTCCTGTGATAATTTAAAAAAGCTCTCTATACAACCTTGTAAGGACGTTCAATATTTTTATAACATTTATCAATATTACTGCTTCTTATGAACGGCATATTTTCAATCGTTTTTTCTGAAAAAAATAATTATTCATAAATACATTATCATCATCATCGCTATGTCTGTCCCGCAAGAGCATGTGGTCATCACGAGCTGCCGCCAAAAAACTTCCGAGGTGTTCGTAATCTAGTTATAAGCCTGATGAATATGGTCCAAGGGGCAAGAGACTCCAATCATATTAGCAGTTTGTGATATAGATGTATTTGATGTTCTTAGAAAAAAATATGTATTTGAAGCAGGTTGAGGAAGGAAAAACACTGCCTGGAAGAGATATGGGATGCTATGCAGTGATCGTTACATCCACTTTGGGAGCACTAAGCAAGTTACTTACCGGTTTGGTAATCCCCTTGATGTCATTATTTTCTTAAATTGTGATTTAAGCAACATTACCATGTTTAAACAAAGATACTTGTTAAATTATCATCTATTGTTCCAGCGCCCTTTAATGCCTAAGAAATCATTATCCCGTATTTCTTCCGTATAGTTAATTTATAATCGTAAGCAAAATTATCGTTTTTTTTTTTCAATTCTAAATTAAGTGAGCTTAACTAAAACAATTTTTTTTATGAGCGAAAATGAATGCATCAATTTATTGATGATATAGCCCTTGCTGACTGGTACCGAAAACCTCGATGTACAATCTTTCGTCTCTTATTTCTGTTCGCTTGTCAGATATGAATGTGTCCGCCATATTAAGACTCGTTTTATATAGACCACCGCTTGTGGCGCCGGTGCGTAAGCCCATCACACCAGTCGTATCCCGCCCGTCGGCGAGACCACATTATATTGTGGCCCGGCCTGAATGCTGTGACAAGGTCGAGCCATAAATTTGTAAAGTTTTATCGTAAATATATGACAATGTGCTTCTGAAAAAGTCTTTGTTTTGCTGACCAGCTCATCATCATGCCCTCACGCGACGGAATAACGACCTTTTGAAAGAGAGGAAGAGGTTATTATGTACATACCAATATGACAAAAAATGCCTTATCTTATGGAATTTTCTAGCCAAAAAGTAAAAAAAAAATCCCATTTACTCCTGGAATTCACATTTGTATATAATTCCTGCAACTAAAAATCTCAACCCAACTTTCTCAAACTCTGTACATCGTACATCGCTTGTCTTACTTCGGACTTAATCGATCACTGCTCTAAGAATCCAACACCCTTAAATAAGAAGAAAAAAACTCGCACGGTAAACATGTTGGGAACAACTCGATAAATAAGTCTTTCAGGAAAACTTCGCGGAGCATTTTTATTGCTCGAGTTTTCATGTAGTTTCCAGTAAAAGTGTATTTAAGTTGTGTTTATTTGAGAAGCGCTGTAATAAAACTCTAAAACAACTTGAGAAGCCCTGTAACATTTTCAATAACGTTTCCGGTACAAAGTAACATTCAAAATGGCATATGCCGAGAGTATTGAGAGCTGCAGTGAAACGGACCAGTTGTGAATTTAATCAGTACAAATAGATAAAAATATATATATTCGAAAACGTAAAGAAAAAATATTTTAAATTTTTGATCTTTGAAAGGAGTGATCTGTTTTATGCATAGGTAAGAATGAACATATCTGTTTACTTCAAATATATAACAATATATAACAATCTATAATAATATTATAACATCCTCCTCTCTATGTTCGTTATCAAATTGCGTGGTGGCAGGATGTAGGATGCAGGAGCAGACCACAAAGCAAAATAACTTGTTTTTGAAGCACAATTCACATTTTTTTAATAAAGACAGTTTGGGTGCAGTTGGAATTAATTTTTTAAGCTTAGAAGAGCAAAGACTGCTATTTCTTCTTCGTAGTATCAATCCGGTGGATTGGTTTGCAGCAACAGAATCTTGCATCTCGATCTCCATTCCTCTCGGTTCTCCACAACCCCTTTCAGCTCAGCATAAGCGCTACAATTCATGTCCTCGAATACTTGCTGCAAATACTCCCGTCTAGGGCGCCCTCTACAGTTTCTACCCTCAACCATCCCCTCCACAATATCGTGAAGAAGACCATCGTGGCGCATGATGGTTCCTATTAGTTGCCTATCTTCCTTGATTATCCTGAGATCCTCATTGTTCGTGACGTGGTCTCTCCAGGAAATTCCGAGAATTCTTCTGTACGACCACATCTCAAAGGCTTCGAGTCTTTTCTTATCACTTTCAGATAAGCACCATGTCTCACAGCCGCACATTAAGATGCTCCAAGCAAATGTTTTGGCAAGTTGCTTTCGGAGCCTTAAAGTGATATTCTTTGACTCAAGAATTTTTGCTTTTTTATTGAAAGCTAGCCTTGCTTGATGTGTGCGACTGTTGACTTTTCTTTTTGTTCTGCCATCGCAGGTGATCGTACTTCAAAGGTGCTGCTGTTATAACGATAAAAAAACACTAAGTGAACCAATCTTACATCTGTGTTCCATTGATTGCAGGTAAAACGAAAATGTGCCATTACTTACCAGATGAATTTATCTTCTTTGAACCAAGCCAATCTAATCTAGAAGGTTTTTTGGGTACTTAAATCGCATTAATTATTTGTTCATATTCTCTGAAACTTATTAAAGCCTTAATTTCATTTATTTTTTAATAAATTATTTTTCTACATAAATATTGTTGTTAATATATTTGTATCAATACCTGTACGTTTGTATGTATGCTTCCCCTTCTTATGGGTACATACAAAACTACACTGTTGTATGAACTTATTGAATGCTCATCGATCCTGCCTTCACTCAACGTATTAGTTCAATGAGTTACATTGCTACGAGTACTTGCGGAAATATTGCATACATATTCGATTTTCAAATTTTTACTAAAAATATTTACAAAAATTTTGCTGTAGAAAAAATGTATTCACTTGATTTTTATTATTTATATTTTATTATTTCATTAATTAATCAATTAATTCAGTTAAAAAATCATAGTAAATTAAGTTCCTTTTTACGAGACTCTGTACGCAATATATACAATTAAAAGACAACCACACGGCATAAACCAAGAAGAAGATTCCTACAGTCAACAATGGAACTGGTGATACCCTGCGGCTGAACATGTGGAGAAGCGCAACTGAGGGAATACTTGGATTGCCCCGAAAGAGGCCCTAGCCCCTGTACACGAACAGGAGTGGAATGTATTGAGGTCCCTTAACAGACTTCGGACCGGAGTATGCAAAACGAGAACACAAATGAAAGCCTGTCAGTTTTACAGCGGACCGACTAAATGTGACTGCGGCGTGGAGCAAACCCTATCGCACTTTTTGGAGTGTGAGCTGTGTCCAAGTAGCTGCACCCAGGAAGACCTGATGATGGCCGGGAGTAACGCCATCGACGTCACCCACTTTTGGGCAGACAGGATCTGACCCTGTTGTTTCCGACACGACTATATATATATACTCAATTTTTTAACTGCATATACTGAATTTAAATTGAACATTTTTTTAGAAGTCACCAAATGTTCTTTTCGCGATTCACTCGTGTTAACGCGATTTTGCCCCATATTTTCTTCACATTTTACAAATTAAATTCGTTTAAATATATAACGGCCTTACCTTAATATTAATTGATGATTATTTGTTCTTAAATTTGTTAAAATAAAATCAACTAATTAAAATGTGCCTAGCCGTGGCTTGGCTTTCGAGAAGATCGCCTTTAGTTATTTAGATGCATAAATGTACTCGTGTATACACATGAGAACTAATAAAGCATTCATTGGAAGAGAAACAGTGGCCTTCATGTCTGACAATGGCACATCGTTAGTGCAATTTTCAATAGATCACTGAAGTTAAGCAACATTGGACGCGGACCTCAACCTGGATGGATCAATGGAATTTTCTGACCACGAGTCACTGGAAGGGTCTATTCTTAGAATTGTCTAGCCCTCGGAAGCGTCGGGATAATCGTCTGACTTCCTTAAAAAAACGATTTACAAGTCACTGAATATATGCCAAGGATTTTTCCATAGTAGCAACTGACTGAACTAAGTGGCGGCAATTTGTGATGACCATATGTTTCAAATATGAAGCTAATATGGAAATGAAAAAAAACGTAATACATATTAAAACAAAATAAAAATAAGTTATATGTATAAATGCGAAATATTTCTTAATATAAGTACTAAAATTATAAAAAACAATTTCGAAACTGTACAAACGCCACAAAAAAAACTTAAAATTCTAAGCTTATATCTGTTCATTATATTTAAATGTAATCACTCAACTCACTCACGTTGTTAGTTACCTCTGGAGGCTTGCTCCGACATGCGATATCGCTTCGTTTCATCAACCAACACATTCGCCGACCTGCGTAAGCGTCATAGAGTCCCGAGGGAGTCTTCGCTTAGCGGCGCTATTCTTCTCTGGAAAATTCATCTAATGGAAAGATTTAACACCTTTGGAACGCGTGCTGTTTGACAGCATTTTTTTATGTAAGAACATAGATTCGAATACTGAAAAAAAGTGAAAGAAAAATTTAATCTTTGAATTATAATTTTACTATTTCTACTACAGTCCAGCATAAATTATGATTTCTGATCATTATGATCATTAATGCGTCATCCATTTTTACAGGAATTCAAAACATAAATATCGCATTATTGAGTCGACTTAAGAGGGTGATCCGTAAAATAAGTTTCCCATGGCGCTACAGTCCTGAAAAGCGCTGTTTTGGTGGACCCCGCAATTCTGTAACTTACCTTGGTAGCCACACACCAAATCCCTTTCCTAGCGAGCTGCCTGCGGAGCTCAGTCTTGGCTTGGTAGCCGTACGTGATTCGACTCGTTTCCCCGCCAGGTGTGAGCTGCGCTCAGTGATACGTTTTCTGTCGGCGACTCTGGGTGCTTCCATTGTTTAGACTGTTCTTTGGTTTCAGGTGTGAGGTAGTGCACCCAAGTCTCGTCTCCAGTGACGATAGAGTCGAGGTATTCTTCGGCATGCGTTCTGTGGTCTTGAAGAAGTGCTTAGGCCGCTTCAACGCGTTGACGTTTGTGGTCTTCGGTCAACATTCTTGGCACCCACCTCGCGCAAACCCTAGCATACCCTAGGGCCTAGATGCTCCGTCAAAATCTCGTCAATAGGTTTTGCTGACATTAGGGATCATTTCTGAGAACATAAAAACCGAAGACAAGAACAGAAATAGAGTTAATTTCAGATATCGGCATTTGATGTACTAGGGATTGATTGAAATAAGGATCATGCTTTATTTCTAGAAGCTTACAAAATGAGGATGTTTTTGACATGGTACATGGTGAACATCACGCAAACTAAGCACTCAAATGACGTATGGATTTAAAAAAAAAATACGCTGGTTAAATTAAATTAACGGTTATTAACGGCTTACCAAAGAGTTGTGAAAAAAATTGTAGTTTCATCCCTCGAGAGTTGCTGATAGAAATCCTCATTCCAAGCCTTAAGCGCACCCCCAGGAAGGCTGTAGACGTGCTCAGCATTAACTAGGCCGTGCCTGCCTTTCATATCTGAGTCGAGTCATCCATCAAGTGGCGCATACACGAGTGACGATGAATACACGATTCACTTAGACGTAAAACTACGTTAAATTGTTCGGAACGCTTGGTGATTTTTCTATTTGTGAATACTTGTATTAAGTTGTTAGGAAATTTATTTAGAGTGTAAATGAAACCTTAAATATACTAATATGTCATCATTATTGTCACCGTGTTCATTCCCTCACTGGAGCATATGGTAATTTATTTTTATAAATATATATTTTTTTCTTGTAAACACATACAAGAGAATACCGACAGATGGTGATAGTAATTCTGAAATCTCATCTGTGGAAAACCATGACGATTACCATGGTGTATATGGCTAATCGCTTCATGAGGAGTGTTTATCCGCCAACGTCATAGACTACAGCCCGAGATTCACGCATCATCCTTTATTATTACAGGAGTTTACTATGATTGGGTGGTCCTCACGTGATGACTTTCGTCTACCACAAATTTTAATTAATAGGCTATGGCTGACATTTTACAGGTGATGGATCAAATTCACACCAACCGGGGGTATTTTATAGCTCATTTATCTATTAAACATCTTTTTATTTTTTTTAATCTCCGTCGGGGATCGAATCCACGACCGTAGGTTTGTTATGCAAGCACTTGCACCACTAAGCTATGGTCGAGTGATCTACAAGATGGACTAACGATATAAGAAGAATAGTGAAAGCAGACTGGATGCGGACAATCAAGAGGAATGGAGACTCATGCAGGAGGCCTGCGTTCAACAGTGGACAGACATAAGCTGCCTAAGAATATAATCCGTTTCATCAGGTTTTTAGTTGGTTTAAAACCCTTTCGCATCCGTTGTCGGCATATACCGTCAAAGATTCCCTGATCGTTGACATCGATTAACGTGATATATCGTTTCGATAATTTCAGTACTCATTGTGACATCTACGGTAGGAAATTGGAAGTGCAGTCGTTCTTTTTATCAAGCTATATGTATTCTTTACAGGAATCTGTAAAGCATGTAAGTTAATATCGTTAGGTTTCGTAGCAGGAGTGATTTTTCTGTAAACAACATGTATCAAAGCCACCACATGTATGTTGTTACATAATGAACGTTTGTTAAATATAATAGTTTTTTATGCATAATCTGATAGCTAAAGGATATAAAATCCAATGTGATATACGAAAATAGGTCAGATAAGTACATTTATGCTTCAAATACTAGTTTTAATTTAAAAAATTCATGCCGTATTGACAGTATAGTTTGTATTCCACCGAGCCGTAACGAAAGAGTTTCAAACGCACCCAACGACTTCCGTTTTCAGTGATTTTCAGTATTTTCTGTATTGAATTCTAAAAAATGAATGAAAACTCTGCAAATTTAATTTAATTTATCAATGGAGGAATATTCGCAATAGAACTGCACAAATTGATGAATAGAAAAAGTTTTTCCAATGCAATACTCAACTAGAGAGTAAACCATACAACTTGCACGAGTTATTTTTGCTAAAATATTCGTAAAAGAAATTGTTTGTCAAGCAATTGGGATCGCTTTTACTCTAGACGTTTTAAATTGACACGAATGTTTGATTTCAACCAATTTAATCATACCACGAGTTGTTATTCCCCTGTTTGTATCAATTAATGCTTTTATTGTGTCTTCAACTGAATATCAAGAACAAGTACATCTTGTTAAATGTTGTAATAAAATTAATCGTTTTCTAAGCTCTATAAATACTGCTGGTTGGTGTGAATTTGGTCGCTCGCCTGTGTACAGCCAGTCATAGCATATTAGCTCAAATTAATTTCATATGAAAGTCGTCAAGTGAACACCACCAATTCATTGTAAAATTCTATAATAAATAGAGGATGCGGCATGACTTGGCGGATCAAAACTCTTCATGCTGCGCTTAGCCATATACCATGGTAAGCACATAAAAGTAAGATTGAATGGCATTCTGTCTGCTTGAAAATTATCTAGATATATTTAGTATTTTTTGGCATCCTCATCTCTACAGGAGAAACGACTTCACGTCACCGGCATTATTATCGGATCGAGTGGTGGAAGAATGAGGAGCTGATTAACAACACACATAATTTTTTCCGAAGCACATTGACATGGTCGACCTCGGTCGAACGGGACTTGACTAACGACTAAGCGCGCTTGTAATGCGCTGTCGTCCAACGCTGCAAGTGGCGATCTACAGAATCAATGGCCCACCAATAACAGCAGTCATGTACATAACGAACGTCACACCACAGGCTTGTTCAACATGCCAATATGGCGACACATACATGTACGACAAGCGAACAGAAATAATAAACGAAAGATTGTATATCGAGGTTTTCGGTACCAGTCAGCAAGGGTTATATCATGCTGATGTTATTACATATTCTTTTATATTAAAATAAATATTTAAAATCTTGTTGATAACTCAAAACAGGTATTTTTTACTAAAAAAGATACAAGACAAAAGGGAAAGATAAAATTAAACATGACTACCATGTTCAAAACAGAACATATGATCAGATTACGTATTACGTGTTTTAAGGTGTCCACTGAAGTATTGAAAAAAACATCATGAAAAATGATATCAGTGAAATACTAATAATTATTATGAGCGTCGAAGAACTACTAAGAGATTGTATGGAGTAAGTTCTTCAGTAATCCTTCGTAATGCTGCCAAAGTAAATATTACATACAGGAGGCTTGAAAGTCACGAAACCTCAGCTACGGCTTATGAATTAGTCGTATATATTAAAGGGTGTGGAAACATATTTTTTTTCTCATTTATTTATTTATTTATTTATTTTTATACAGAATCGAAAAGACATTTTTTTTTACAAATACTTAGAAACATAGATTATACATAAATATACAATAAATAGAGAAAATAATAAAAAATAAAAACAACACAAAAGAATAAGAAGATGACACGTGTCAAAGATCACAGAGATCAAGTAGAACAATACCACCGACAAAAGAGGAAAAGGATCGAGGTGTGCTGGTAGGCCATTTAGGAGCGACATTGCCGTTGTACCAAATTGAGTGCTTGAAGCTCCACAAGTATCGACTGGGATCAAAAACAATGGATGGCTACGAGCACGGGTGTACCTATCTGGAACGTAGAAGTTAAAACATTCAAGAATCCCAGGGTTGTGAATTGAACCGCGAAGAAGAAGGAATGAATGTTTGAGTGCAGCAATTTTCCTCCGGGACTCTAGCGAATGGAAAGAAAGCAACCCTAGAAGAAAAAGAGTTTGGTAATGTTCGGAATTAAATGAATTGAATGGATAGTTACCGTAAATATAAAAATAAAGACGTCGGAGAAATTTTTTATGAATTTTTTCGAGCATGAAAATGTATTTGGATTCATTGGGATTCCAAACTAAACTCCCATACACCAGAACAGATAGAACGAGTGAAGAATAGGTAGTACGAAAAATTAGAGGATTATGAAATTGACTAGCCTGGAATATCCGTATCGTATCCGTATCATATTTAGAACACATCTTCCTTTATCCGTTCCTATTGACGAAATTTCCCTATTGACAAGATTTTGACGGAGCATCTAGGGTATGCTATCAAAGTGGGAGCGTTTGCATCAAGATAACGCTCGACCGCACATCGCTAACGCCACCAATGAACTCATCGTAAAATTTGGACGGGGTATTGTCAAACACCCACCCGACAGCCCGGACTTAGCCCCAAGTGACTACCATCTCTTCCCTGGCATGAAAAAACACCTGGGTGGAACGCATTTGGGCGATAGAGAAGAGCTGTAAGAAGCGATTCTCAGGTATCTGCGTGGCTTGGTGGCAGATTTTTTTCGCCTCTTACTGCATCAAAAATGCATTGACTTTAGTGGCGACTATGTAGAAAAATAGGTAAAAGTCTAAACTTTCCAAAAATGTACCTATTCATGGAATTTAACATGTTTTACACGGTGAAAAATCACTGGAAAACTTTTTTTGCGGACTATCCTCGTATATCTCTTTAATGGTCTCAATAGTCACTTGAAGACACTACTGATGTAGAATGTGAGGCATATTTTGTCTGATTTGTAGATCAGATTTTTTTTAAAATCGAATGATTATACGATACGTTTCCTATGCATATTTTTTGATATACTAAACTCACTTGTATTCATATAACAAGAGCTTATAATACTTTCAAATTTTAAATATTTTTTGATACCCTGTATTATGCCAATGGCTTCTGGCAGGTAGAAAATTGTATTAATTCATTTTGTTTCATCGCACTGAGTGGTTTCTGGGTGCAAAGGTACATATTACGAAGCATCGGAACTTTTTTCTTTAATATTTCAAGTATTATTTGTTATGTTGTTATTACATAAGCAGTTGTCATGCAAAATAAAACAAAGCTAAAGTAAGTCAAAAATATTATATCATCATCATCATCATTGTCATATCCGTTCTCTTAACTGGAGAATATGCTCATCACAAAATTCCGCTACAAATCTATTGACATCATCCTCTCCAAGACGGTCGTTATTCAGTCGCGTGGCGGCATCATGAGGAGCAGATCAACAACACAAAGACTTTTTCACAAGCACATTGACATATTTCTATAACTTTACAAACTTTTAGCCCGGATTTAGTCACAGTATTCAGGCCGTGCCAACGACAATATGATCTTGCTGCCGTCGGCACACATCTGCCAGTTGCGCCGCGGTCGGTGACACCCAGCGCCGCAAGTGGCGATCTGTGTAACTAGTCCTCCTAACGGCATTACAAAACGACAACACATTCGTATCCGATGAGCGAACGAAAATAAGAGACGAAAGATTGTGTATCGAGGTTTTCGGTACCAAGGGCTTTTATCATGCTGATGTCCACTATATAAGCCGCTATTTTTTTTTTAGTTTTTAAATAAGCGTAATACTCGTTTCAAACTGGTTTAACATGCGTAAACCGTATTACGTATCACTACCAAAAATAGGCGTTTTCCAAAAAAGCTTCAAAAATTTCTTCTTACATGAAATCTAGAACTTTTCAAGAAACATATCAAATACAACGCACGTATTTGCATGCAGCGTCCATTGAACGTCATAGATTTCACGTATTTTTTTATGTAATCGCATGCAGGAGAGCACACCCGGTCAAGACTTGTGCACTCTATTACGCTCAGTCTGGACAGAGGCTGGACGCTGCACGCGGGAAGCGTGTGTTGTGTTCGTGTTTGTGTGTGGGTTGAGGAGATTGCAAGTGTATATTTATCTGTTTCTTGAAGAGATCCAGATTGTAGGAAGGAGGAAACACGGACGCTGGAAGAGCATTCCAAAATTTACCGGTGGCATTAAGGAAGGAACTTTGTACACTGCCAGTTCTTAGAAGCAATACACAAATTAACCGTGTATGGATGTTCGGCAAGTGTAAGACGAGTTTGTCGGTTGTGGGTGGGTGTAGAAAGAAATTAGTTCTTTTGATTGCATGTTAGAGGTTAGAGTGTTATTGCTTATAAAACGAATTGGTCTTCTTTGAACTGAGTCAATTAACAATGAAGTTTTTTAAGGTATTTTGGTGCTCCAATCCAAAGGTGACTGCCGTATTCAAAGATAGAGTGGATTTGTCCTTTATATAGAAGAAGAAGTTGTTTATCGTTGAAATACCGATGTGATCTATTATAATACACCTAGTTTTTTGGATATGCAACTATATAACAACAATATAACAACATTATTTTCAAAAATAAAATTTAATATTATTAATTAAATTCACTATTTTTCTGATGAAATGTTTGTCAATAGTGTACAGGAAATTACTTGCGTACTAGTAAAAATACTTACAAAATCAATAATCATGTTAACAACCTCCCCTTTTACCTGACTACTGCTTGTTTGATGGAACCGATGCTATCTCTTTCCATCACCACAACAACGTTCACCGTTGATACTAAATATTTACAACTATATGTCGTTTTTATTTTTCATCATAATCATCACCATGCCCACTTCCCTAACTGGACCATGCGGTCGTCACAGATCACACATACTGGAGAACACCGACAGATGGTGATTGTAATTCTGAAGTCTCATCTGTTGAATTCTATGACGCTTACCATGGTGCATACGGCTTAGCGCTGCATGTGTAGCGTTCATCCCCCAACGTCATAGACTACAGCCCAAGATTCACGCATCATCCTTATTATTACAGGAATTTATCATGAATGGGTGGTCTTCACGGGACGATTTTTGTATACCACCAATTTTAATCAGAAGGCTATGACTGGCACTTTACAGGTGAGGGATTAAATTCACACCAAACAGGGGTAATTTTAGAGCTCCGAAGTCGATGAGAAATCCTTTTTTTTTTTAATCTCCGTCAAGAATCTAACCCACGACCTTTGTCTTTCAAAGCAAACGCATTGACCATTGAGCTATACCTGTCGGCTATATATATGTCTTTACATATATGTCTATCTATTAAATGGACAGTGGCAGCGGACAGAACTAGGTAGCGCAATTTATGTTCACTATATGTTCCATATATATAAAAAATAATAATACAAAAAGAAGCTTCTTTTATTCTATAATTAAAAATATTCAGTAAATTTAGCCCAAAAATAGCTGACAATCACTTTGATTGAAGATATGGAAAAAAAATACTTAAAAATAAAGATAGACCACAATTTCTTGGTCATTCACGATAAACACAAAGAGTTGCCACTGCGGTGATGGATAAAGTGGGTAAAGGTGAAGTGGAGGAACGATGGGTCAAGATAAGGAAGTAGGAGAGCCGATAGTATCAGCACCATCAAGCAAGGAACAGTAGGTCGCGCTGTTGGGTATTCAGTTGATAATTATTTTTAATTTTTATTACAACTCTTTAGAAACTGCAAAAACTTGTGGAATGTTTGTTAAAGCTTTTGCTTACCAAACTGAATGTGGCGGGCTCTAGCCCCGGCGGAGATTAAAAAAGAAAATTTAATCGATTTGTAAGCTTCAAAACTTCCCGGTTGGTGTGAATTTGATCCCATATCTGTAATATGACAGTCAAAGTCTACGCTGTTTCTGCGCGTCTGTCTTCAAGAGTGCAGACGCAAGTAATAAATTATAAATATAAATTATTTTTGTTTATTTTTTCCTTTCAGAAACATTACAAATTATGTTAACTCGATTCATTTCTGAAGTACAATAAAAAATAAAAATAAAAAATACAATATATACAAAAAAAGGTACTTATGATTAAGAACTATGAACAAAGCAATAAAGACAAGCAACAGAAGGTCCCAATGCTTATCAGACAGACGAAGCCAACCAATTATCCCTCCAGAGAAATTCTTGGAGTTCTTGTCTGAATTGGGCCTCATTTACGTGAAATATATCAACATCCGAGGCGATTTGGTTAAGCAGTCTGATCCCTCTCCCAAGAGGCATAGTCTCTGGCAGCTTAGTGTAACCGGTCCTTGTCTGGATCTCCAAAAGGAGGATGGGACAGGGAGGGTTTTCACCAAGAGTCATAGCATATTAATCAGAATTGGTGGTAGACAAAAGTCATTCCATAAACATCACCCATTCACAGAAGCTCCCTATAATTATTTGATGATGCGCTTAATGCCAGCTTGTATTCTATAACGTTGTAGGATCTATACTCTACATGCAGCGATAAGCTGTATGTTTTTTTATGTAAACACATACAGGAAAATACCGACAGATGGTGATAGTAATTCTAGAGTCTCATCTGCGGAATTTTATGATGCATATAGCTAAGCGCTGCATGTGGAGTGTTGATCCGCCAACGTCATAGACCCGAAATTCACGCATCATTCTTAATTATTACAGCAATTAACTATGAATGGGTGGTGTTCACGGGACAACTTTCGACTGCCACCAATTTTGATTAATAAGCTATGACTGTCATTTTACGAGTGAGGGATCAAATTCACACCAACCGGGGGTATTTTAGAGCTCAGAATTCAATTAAAAATATATTTTTTTTAATCTCCATCGGGGATCGAACCCACGAGCATTGGCTTGCAAAGAAAATGCTTTGACCATTGAGCTATACCCGCCGAAATTATGGTAAGCGTCATGGAATCCAGAGATGAGACTTCAGCATCACCATCAGTCAATATTCTCTCAGTATGTGTTAACATAAAAAAAATTAAATTAATTTCAAAAATAAATA
This sequence comes from Glossosoma conforme, assembly GCA_022606575.1. Taxonomy (NCBI): domain Eukaryota; kingdom Metazoa; phylum Arthropoda; class Insecta; order Trichoptera; family Glossosomatidae; genus Glossosoma; species Glossosoma conforme. Next base: position 1,542,492 of record JAGTXR010000097.1, on the reverse strand, counting down.
AGGTTAAACAATATTTATTACCTAAATAATTTACTTTTATTCAGAAACTAGGCTTTTAATAATATTGATGAAATTAAGTAAATTACTGATCATTATACAAGATTAGGTGTTTACAAGCTTATCGACTGTCCAAAGGATCATATTATATTTTTTTAAGTAACAATCTTACTAGACTTTACTATAATTTTTTTTGAAAAATCGAATATTCTTGAAGGATTTTTTTATAAAGTAGGCACGCCGAGTTTTGACATGAAGTGTTTGTAATTTTGGGATTGTTTTTTTTTCCTCAAGGAATTAATCCTTTTATAATGAGAAGTAAAGACGGAGGGATCTTACAGATTTATGTCTTTCAAGCATTTTCATTTTTAGATAATTTTTCTGCTTTTTTAAGCATCTTAGTACGTTTATTCTTTATATAACACATACTGTGTTCTTCCTAAATCCGTTCCACATCTGGAACAAATGGTCACCCCAAATTTCCACCACTTAGATGTCAGTTGCCACTGTTCGTGCCTCTGCACTCGAAGGTTAACCTAGGAAAATATATGGTTCATGAAGACTTCCAGAGTAGAAACCTAGAGACGAGAATTGTATTATTCGTGAAAATTTTTGACTTATAAATAATTTTTTAATAGGATAGGATGACTACCCTGATGGTGATCCCATACAGGATACACCTTAAAAATTAGAAAGGGAATTTTTATTTGTGGTTTAAATAATTTATATTTAATTTCCACTTCAGTAGTAATACAGGAATGATTGAAGTTATGTAAATAATTTACAAAGTATATTTATAATAGGAAAGTATGTAGGAAAGTAAGGAAGGAGTGATGGGTGGAGCTTGAAACAGTTAATGAATGGTATTACACCTGTGTAAAGTATCTTTTGGTGTTGTTATATTTAGATGATATATCACTTACGACCTTATTATTATTACATTAATTATGACCACAATGAAGCGTCGAACATTATTGGTCTGAAAATGAACATGGGTTAAACTAAAGACAGGATATATACTCATTTTTCCCAGACTTTTCACCCGACTTCAGTTAGAGGAACACAAATAGAGATTGAAAAAAATGTATACCTATCTGGAAATCAAGTAAAACAACTTGGACGAAATAACTTCTCAAAAGAAATCGACAGAGTTATACAACAAACATTTGTTAAAGTAAAGAAAATTTTAAATGCGAAAATTCCGCAATGTCTTGAAAGTAAGGCGTTAAACCAATGCATCCTCCATTTATTAACATATGGCGCAGAGACGTGGAATCTAACAGCAAGTCTTATCCATAAAATAATGGTAACCCAGCGTGATGCAAGGAGAGATCCATGCTAGGAGTGTCGCTAAAAGATAAAATCCAAAACAAGAATATCCGCAGAAATACTCAAGTAGTGGAGGCTACCCTACGAATAAGCACACTCATGTGGCAATGGGCAGGACATATCTGTCAAAAATACCACGGTCGATGGGGAAGAAAAGTATTGGAGTGGTGCCCAACAACTGGCAAACGAAGCGTTGGCTGACCGCCTGCAAGGTGGACTGACTTTATTAGAAGAATAGAGGGAGTGACCTGGATGCCGAAGGCAGAGGATCGAAGAGGATGGAAACTTATGCGGGAGGCTTACGTTCAGCAGTGGACGGATGCAGACTGATGCTGATATTAATTACGTTCAACATTAAGATTATTATTTGTGTGATACCTGCTAAAACAACGAAGAAAGTATTTATTTATTTATTTATTAAATAACAAGTATTTTTTGCATTGGCATATTTTCGCATTCACGATTGCTTGCATGACAATTAACATAGTAATTATTTATTGGTAAAAGTCTTATAAATACGTTTAAGGTTGAGTTATTCGTTTTTATCCATTAGTCAGTAGATAAATCCATTTTCCACTCACGGATTCTATAAAGCTTAGGTTTAAGTCTGAAGGGCCGTGTGCGGAGGTTATTTATTAGGGTGCTACGGTACCCTGAGGGGTCCGGAGGAAGTTTTCTGGTAAGGTGGGAGGAGCAAAGTGTTCCAAAAATGATTTATTTTTAGGAACAGACATACTGCTTCCACGTGTCGCATGACGTATGCTTCATTTGGATATATATTTTATGTTTCTGAAATAGACTTGAATATAATATAATGGTGATAAATGATTACTAAAGGAAAAGTCGTTGTAGATGGGTTACTGCCCGTTGCTTACCGCGTTTCGTTGGTCGTAACCAAATGGTCGAGAACTCGAAAGCGTTGAGCTAAACACCCGGTCTTTTTAAATATTCTGAATAAAATGTTTCTTCTTTCCATAATCGTTCCAAATGGTCACCAAAAATTGTCTCCACTTAGTTCTCAGAGCTGCCACTTTTAATTTCTCAAAAAGTTGTGATTGAGTGTCATTATTTTTTTATTCTCTAGTGTAATCTTGTGTGCAATTTGCAGGGTACCCCACGCAAGTACAGGGAGCGGCAAAAATATCTGACGGTTTTTCTGACGTTTCGATTTAAAACACTGTATTACTTAAATATAAAAAAATGGGCCACCCATCAAATAATTACAGGAATTTTCTGTGAATGGTTGGTATTCATGGAATGACTTTAGTCTACCACCAATTCTGATTAATAGGCTATGACTGAAATTTTACCGATATGGGATCAAATTCATAACAACCAGAGTATTTTAAAACGTAGAAATCGATAAAAAATATATTTTCAATTTCCGTCGAGGATTGAGCCCACTACCTTCGGTTTGGTAAGGAAAAGCTTTAACCAATAAACTTTACCCGCCTACAGACTATGTTTCTTAGTACGTTTATATGAAGAACTGAAAAAGCTGTCTTTGAAAGCGGGACCGCAGTCTACTATATGTGAATAATTAGTGCAAATCGTGATCCATAATAAGAAGTAAAATTAACCATTATAAATATTATCGCACGATTTAATTGTGACGCGACTATCTATGGCAGCGTAGTAAAACTGGTCATAAAATGTGACGGGGCGTTGACCCTTCCACCACAGTCAAGCATTTGTACATGTTTGATAAACAAATCTATTTTGCACAGAAAATGCTTATTACATACAAAATGCGCCGTGTGTGTGTTTATATATATGTAATAATGCAATGACATCCCCCATCTTTAATAAGACGACAAGTCGCGAGTTCGTCAAGTGGCCACGTGGAGGAAGAATGCAGGAGCAGATTAAAAACACAAAGAACTTGTTTTTCAAGCACAGTTCGCATTTATTTTGAATAAACACTTCCTCTTTCCTCGTCCGACCGGTACATGAGATTTCGCCGGCCGGACGAGAGGTTAACTGACGACTGAAGGAACACTGTGACATCCAGCGCCGCCAAGATAGTCACGACAAAAAAACAAATTAAAGATGACAGTTGCACCAAAATGAAATGGAGCAACTGTCATAGAAAATAAAATTACGTTTGCAAACGGCGTGTAATTTTATAGATAATTAAGACTAACATTATTAGATGTGCATGTCAGGCGAGCGAACAAAAATAATACACAAAAGATGGTTTTTCGAGGCTTTTTAGCATCAGCCTAAAAGAGCTATATCAAGCTGATATCTGTACAGAAAACAATCTTTCAATACTAAAGTGAGTTGCGGTCAAGTCGCCTATAAGGTAACAATAATATAAATTGGAAATGATATCGAAATCAAAGTCAGGCAATCTCTTTGATGGGATTCTCCTTTGTTCTGATTTTACGACTTTTCTTTTTTTAAGGTATAAGATAAACCCAACATTGTGCAATTTGCGGGGCGGACGAAAGGTTACACTCATTGTTATCTCATTTGAAAGGCAATAAATCTACGTTCATATAAAAACCTCGGAACTTATTGTTGCGCCTCAAGGTGTATTACCTGGGTGAAAATAACGTACAAATAAGATTCATTTTGATATTTTTAAAACTTGATAATAATACTTAATACTGATTCTAGCTTGACATAGTCCTTGCTCGCTGGAGCAAAAAATCCTCTATAAATGATTTTAATCTCTTATTTTTGTTTGATCGTAATGTAAGTTACATAAGACATGGCACTTACGTCGCCATTTCGTTTTTTGTGACAGTCACGCAATTAGTACCATAAATGGTCACTATTTTAATTTCGGTGCTGTGCTGTCACAACTGCCAGCGGAGTCAGTCGATGTCTGCCCGGGACCTGTGAGTAACTCAGAATATTTCGTTCCGGGCAGATGAATATTGTCAACCTTTTATCTTAAATAAACACCAATGTGATTCTCGAAAAAATCTTTGTTTTGGTGACCTGCTCCTTATCCATTCATCCACGCGTCCTGATGACGATCCCGACAAAACGGATGATAGATCACAGCTTGCTGCTAGCAGCGTGTCACTTGTCGGATTGAGCCGATCTTTAGGACCAAATAATACAGGCCTCGGGAGTGTTGTGTTAATCCAGTGATCTATTTACAAAAATGAAGGTGAAATCATCCAATTATATATGTTGGATAACAACCATATCTGCTCTCCTAACTGGAGCATATGGTCAACACAAGCCAACGCCTCAATACTCTGTCAGCTTTCTTATTTCACGCCTCCTTTTATTATTATTATTATATTAGTATTTGTATAGCGCTCTTATATGACCGAATGATCATTCCAAAAGCGCTTCTTTGCCTCTCTGAGTAAGAAGGTGGGTCTTGAGTCTGCTTCTGAAGGATGCCTCCGCTTTAAGCTCTCTTATGCTTTCCGGTAGTGAGTTCCAGGCCATTGGTGGAGCGTAGCTGAAAGCCCGATTGCCAAAGACCGTGCTAGGACTACCTCCCGTCAGCTGCAGGGTGCTTCTATTTGCTCTAGCCGATCTGAGTGTCTCTCCACGCGCGCTTATTTCTGAAAGCTTGATAAGTTCTGTCAGATAGCCCGGTGCAGTTCCGTTGAGTGCCTTGTAAGCTAAGAGGCATAATTTATACTGGATTCTATTCCCTTCTTATTTTATCATTTTTTATATTTGGATCATATAGACTCACAGTTCTGTAAGTTCATATTGTCTTTTGCCTAATAGATAGATTAAAAAAAAAAATTAACCTATTCCTAAGCTCTAAAATTCCTCCGGTTGGTATGAATTTGATCCCTCACCCGTAAAATGCCAGTCATAGCCAATTAATTCAAATTAATGGTAGACGAAAGTCGCCCCGTGAAGACCATCCATTCATAGCAAATTCCTGTAATAATAATGAATGTTGCGTGAATCTCGGGCTATAGTCTATTACGTTGGCGCATCAACACTCCACATCCAGCGCTTAGCCATATGCAGCTTGGTAAGCGTCATAGAATTCCACAAATGAGACTTCAGAATTACTATCACCATCTGTTGGTATTTTCCTGTATGTGTTTACATAAAAAAGCCAACCACCGTATCCCCCGTGTTCTACATAGACATATCTTTTTGGACTCATTTTACGGCTGTATTGGCTTTCGGTGAGATTCCAAGATTTACACCTTTAAAGAAAAATGCGGTGAAAGTGAAAAAGTGAAAGAAACACATTTTTTTAAATATTCATATGCTAAATATACGATGTAATACAAAAAAATTAATCACTGTAAAATTGCGTGATATCTTGTAAAAATATTGTGGCAAATAATCATTTTTTTAAAGTAAATAAATAATAGAAATGGAATTTTTGCCAAATCTTGATCCTGGAATTGAATTGCGAAGGAATTGCTCGCCTCAACATTTAAAACACATCAAAGAGATTAATGGAGGCAGTTTAATCATCGCTTATGGACTTTACTTCATAGGGAATGTTCATAAATGTTGTGTACCTTTGGGTAAGCCATTCATAACATTTCATGTTTTGCATGTTGAGATTTTTTTCAGAGAGCTGATATACGAGGTTTATCCATAATATAAGATTCCCATGGCGTTACAGTCCTGAAATGCGCTGTTATGGTGGATGCCGCGATTATGTAGTTGGTTCCCCCACTTAAGATCCCTTCCCTAGCTAGCTGCCTGTGGAGCTCAGTTTTGGCTTGGCAACCATTGTGAGCTAAGGTAGACATCTATTCCCAGCTATACGAAATCTATGTAAACAAGTGTATGAGCGTACAACACGTGCGTAAATGGTGCAGAGAGTTCAAGAACGGGCGTACTGACGTCCATGATGAGGAGCATTCCGGACGGCCATCTGTTTCTGACGAAACAATCGCAAAAGTGGAGGCAACGATGCTCTCAGATCGAAGAGTAACGGTTCTTAAGATCTCCGAAATGATCCGTGATGTCAGCAAAATCTCTATTGACATGATTTTGATGGAGCATCTAGGGTATGCTAAGGTTTGTGTGAGGTGGGCGCCAAGAATGTTGACCGACGACCACAAACGTCAACGCGTTGAAGTGGCCCAAGAACAGAATGGGGTATTGTCAAACACACACTCTACAGCCCAGATTTAGCCCCAAGTGACAACCATCTCTTCCCTGACATGAAGAAACATCTGGTTGAAACGCATTACGGCGATAGAAAAGAGCTGGAAGAAGCGGTTCTCATGTATTTGCGTGGCATGGCGGCAGATTTTTTGACTCGGGCATTCAAAAGTTCGTGTACCGCATGCAAAAATGCATTAACCTCAGTGGCGACTATGTAGAAAAATTCGTAAGTGTCTGAACTTTCCTAAAATGTACGCAATCATGGAATTAAACATGTTCTGATTATTCTAAAAACTTCATTGTTCGTGACTTTGTCTCTATCGGTCTAGAAAACAGTAAAGAAAACGGAAGTGAAAATTGTATGGAAAGGTTTTGATTCGCTGTCAAAAGGTGACATTTATGGAAGTGAAAAATGCCACCGCCTACTGCGGTCGATAAACTAAAAGGAAGTAATGTGACTGGGCGGCTTATCAGAATGCGTGTTAAGATGACTGAATGATAAGGGAAGTATCGCATGGGACTTTAGCCAGCCGCACATAGTATAATCATATATTAAAAACTAAGTACACTAAAGGAGTTTTTTAACGATCAGGACGCATGCAGTAGGACACTTGTTAAGCGAGTACAACAGCTGAATTTTTGACACATCAAAGGTTTTAAAAAAAATATTTTTAATGAGGTTTAGTCCTGCAATAATGACACACCGTTAGCGCGTTTTTTTTGTTGGATCGCTTGGCGAAAACCCTCTCTGTCCCGTCCTGTTTTTGGAGACCCAGATGGGGACCCATTACTGGCCGCACACAAAACTACTTGTTAGAGAGTGCCTTCCCGTGATTCTCTTATGATAAATGCTCTTTCAGCACATTTAACTTTGCTCACACATCCTAAATCTCTTCAGGAAATAAAACAATATTAATTTGCGATCTCCTCGATCTGCTTGCAAATAAAACACACATTTCCTGCATACGTCAAAAGCCCATTTCTGTTTTCCAACGGTCGAGCTTTTCCGCGTGAGCTTTCATTAATAAAATACAGAAAAATTCCGATAAATTTCTTTTGAGTATTCTACGACGCTTACCGTATTCAGAATGGCAAAACTCTGTTTGTGGAGTGTTGATCCGCCAACGTCATTATCCCAGCGTAATCGTGCATTAAATGTTAAGTGCATGGCAGAAAGTTTTAATGATGTTAACGCATCCAGAAGTAAACTGATACGACATACCATTTACATTTTTTACGTACAAAGGATTTTTTAATTGAATGTTATCATAAGTACGAAAAATATCATATTAATTAATAATACTATTAAAAATGAATCTCAAAGTGAATTCAATTTTTTTTTTATTAAATAAAAAGGATCACAGTTTTTTTTCGACATTACTCTCAACCCCTTGCAAATTCAATTTCTTCTTTATACGCATTTTCAACTAAAAATAAAGAAATAAAATAACAAAATTACCCCGTTTCCTTTGCAAGATATGGCGGAAATTTGGCAGGAAATGAAATTATGTGAAATTACCAGCAATTTTATGGCGTTTTATTTTTTTTCTCTCTGCGAAATTCACTTTTTAAACTCATTTTAAAACCAAGCAAACGTTCGAATGAAGATCACATTTTTGTTGTTGTAGTTCTTTATATTTTTATTGCTTTTGACTAACAACAATACACACTGTTAGCGCCGTTCTTGTTAGATCATCGAAGTGAAACAAAATTAAATATGGACGAAACTTGGATCGGTTACTGTTGTTTTAAGTGTGACGTTGTAAGGGTTTAGCTTAGAATGTGTTTGGGCCTCGGAAACCTCGGAATTCGAGTCAGAAACAATACATTTTCTAAGATGGACCTTTGGGTGCAGATATATCTAAGAACAAGGCATATAGCCCCCTTTTCAAATGCAAAATTATACAACGCCCCCTAGAATTTTTAACTTTTTATATTTAAGACAAAGAAAAAGGACTTATCTTTTAACTAAATTAGTTTTAGTGTTGTAAATAAGATATGCAGATACTTGTTGAGTATAATTAATAGCGGCCTATGGGCTGACTATACTCAGAAGGTCTCCAGTGGACTCCGGGTCCAGTATAACAAAGTCTTCCTAATGTTTTTGGGTCTGCCGCGATACTGCAGTGCCTCAGGCATGTTGACGGAGGCACGAGTAGATGGCTTCCATGTTATAATAAGGAAGCGTTGCGCTTTTATGTGGGGGCGTGTTCTCGGCGATTTTCTTTTTCAAAAATTGCAAAATTTAAGTACAAAGATAATTATTGAAATACAATTACTGTATTCTCACCCTCAAAATTACAAGCTCATCTCTTTCTAGGGCTTCATGGAGAACCAGGGGGCCCACCTTGGACACCTTTGGAATATACAATGACAACACAGAACTGAATAGAAAAATATGTGGTTTAAACGGATATGAGAAGAATTTCTCAAAAATAGGTACAAGCCGCACAGGGTATTCGTTATTTGGGGCAAACATGTTAAATAATAAAAAATAAAAATTATATCAACTATTAGTTAAATACTTTTTAATGGTAATTGTGATGATGATCAGACAGTGAAAACATATTTCATTGTACAGTAACTTTGTATCAAACTAAGTTATGTTTTCAATTACGAGTATGCACTATTTTCGTGTGCGCCAAACTATCAACACAACACTGCTCGTTATATTAACTTAGGTAATATTGGGTTAGCTTAGGTAATTTTGTATTACTTTAATTACTTATTTTTTTTGAGTATAAGACTATCTATTGTAGAGTTAAAAATATTTTTTTTACTTTTTCTTTACTCAAACTACTAAGTTATCAAATAACCTAAGTAATAATGTTGAGTTAATTTACAAATATGATTTCTCACAGGCGCCAAACTATGAGTACAACAGTGCTTCAGTGTCTGTTCGGTTTCCTCGTTGAATAACTAGGTTAGGCCTCCCTAAAAGCCACTTTGGCCGACCGCACTCACAGTGTGTGGGTACATAACGAGAGCCCTGTAGTACTCCTATAGCAGGTAACGCGGCGCCTCCACGAAGCACCCCAAAGGCGTCCCTCCACATACATAACAACTGTCTTGGATACAACCACGCGGTGTGTAATTACATCATGATGTATTCTCAAGTGTTTATATATATCTTGATGCCTATTCTGAGGTATCATCATTATCAGTATGTGTCCGTCCATGTTCAACTTAGGCCTTCTGCATCGATACAGATCTTACCCTTTCACATCTGGCCTCCCTTTGATATTCTTGTAGTGTCGTCAGTCCATCTCGGACTCCGTTTTTCAGTTGTTGGGCGTCTCGTAATTGGGCCGGTTGCCTTGTACCTGCGCTCCTTGGGAGCACTTACCGAGGCAATGTTTTCAAAGTAGTTTTCGTTATAAAAGTTACGGGCTTTGGTGAGCAACACCAAACGTGAGTGTAAAAGTTAGTAGTTCAGACGTTAAAATTTGGACTTTTTGACTTCTTCGCCGAAGGTCACCGCGTATACAGAAATTCCTTATCGACTGTCGTGTTTTGGACAGATATGTCCTGCCAAGCCCAAAGGTTAATAGACATACGAGTATATTCATATACTTTAGAACCACTTTTAGCTGTTTAAAAATGGACGGGTATCTCAAACTCTAAGGAATATTTTTACGTGTAATGTGGAAAGATGTCAGTGAGAGTAATGCCAACATAAAAATAAAAAGATTCATTCAAATCGCTTACATAAAATAAAATCTTGTAGCACCTTTCAGCCGTTCTATAAAGTTGCAACTGCTGACAAGATTTCTCCTAATTTTGAAGACGTAATAAAATCTTTGGAGATGTCATTCAGAAAAATTCTCGGAATTTCCTGGAAAGACGAAAATGTGGCTCTCAGCATAATCAAGGAAGATAAGCACCTAGTGAGAACCATCTCAGAGAGGCAAACCCGATGGATCGGTCACATCGCGCGCCACGATGGTCTTCTTAACGACACTGTGGAAGGGATGGTTGAGGGTAGAAACTGCTGAGAGTGCCCTAGGCGGAAGTATTTGCAGCAAGTGTTCCAGATCATGAGTTGTAGCTCTTATGCTGAGATAAATAGGGTTGTGGAGGATCGCTTTTAATTTTATAGTATTGTTAACTTTAAAAAATAAATAAACTCTTAAATTTCCACTTGTTGATCGACACACATTAACCGTGTATGGATGTTCAGCAAGTGTGAGACGCGTCTAAAGACTCTTCGCCTTTCATTTAATGTGTATGCTTCAAACCAAAAATGACTCGCATTTACTCACAAACAAGGCGAGCTTTTCGATTTTCCCAACAATACGCCTCGCCTTTTCGTTCGCATTATATATCGCTAATAAGCAGAGAGCACATCTCGCTTATCACAATGATAAATTATGGTCTCGTTTAATTTGAAGGCAGCGAATATGAGACGAATCAAAACACACTCAATGAGACGAAGGAGCGATGAGGCAGTCGGAGCACTGAATTATAAGTGCCTATATAATATGGCGAATGTGTTCACAACAATGACTTACTCATACCCAAATCAATTCCACATTCATTGACATCACTCTAAAGAGTCATTACAATTCTATTTTTTTTAATTTTTAATTTTTCTTTAAATGATATCACGAAATACAAAACATTTTGATTCTTCATTAAAGTACATATCAACATAAGTTACATAAGTAACATAAGTAACACAAGTAACATAAGTGACAAAAGTGTGGCCCTGTAAATGTATTGACACATTTAGTGTCAATGACCTCACACTCAGAACAAGCGTTAGGAGACTCAATGCAAATAGTTGACTTGTAAAACAAAAACCCTGTCATAAGTAAATCATGGTTGACCCACAAATAACACGGCATTATTGTCACAAAATCACACGTCTAAAATTTCGCCTTCATCAACACTAGCACTGAATCCGAAGCAGGATTACATTTAATATGTCAATATCTTCACTCGAGTTGGTTTCACCCACTGTTCACTGCGGTTCTTTCGTCTTACACGTATCCAGGGTTGAACGATGGTCTTACTTGCCTTAAGGTTACCAACTGAACAACCGTTTGCAGAAACATTTTTGTAGATTTAAGGTGAGTCGAGGGCTGAAGCTTCCTCACTAATTATTTTGCCGGCGCGTATAGCGTTTGTTTTGCAAACCATAGATTTTTTAATCGATTTCTGAGCTCTGAATTACCTCCGGTTGGTGTTAATATTGATCCGTCACCCGTTAGATGCCAGTCACAGCCTATTAATTAAAATTGGTGGTAGACGAAAGTCGTCCCGTGAAGACCAAGTATTCATGGTAAATTCATGCAATAATAAGAATTATGCATGAATCTCGGGTTGTTGTCTATGACGTTGGCGGATTAACACTCAACACGCAGCGTTTAGCCGTATGCACCATGATAAGCGTCATAAAACTCCACAGATGAGACTTTAGAATTACAATCACCATCTGTCGGTATTCTCCTGTATGTGTATTCTCCTATTGTATTTAATAGGCTGTGACTGTTTTTTTGCGGCTGAGAGATCAAATTCACATCAATTATCAGGGGGTATTTATAGAGCTTACAATTTTTTATTTTACCATATCCGCTCCACATTTGGAGTATACCCTTCTTAGAAAACCAGTTTAAAAAACTTTTTTTGTTTTATTGGTAAGCAATCGCTTTCACTACTAAGTCATAACCGCCGACAAAATATTTATCATATGCTAAGACTCGGTTATTTACCTAAGAAGTTATATATGAGCAACTCTTGCATTTATAACACATTGATATTTTCCGTCAGGTAAGGACTAAGAGGGTATTGACAATGTATTATTTACGCCAAGATTTCACATTCAATATTCCTGTGGATTATCATATAGAATCATTCTATTTCGCAGACTCGAGTATCGAAAAGGTAAATTTTAATAACCTGGTATATTAAATATTCGCGTATCGTTAATTAGTCTAATCAGGTGTTAATTATTTACTTTCTAGGAAATCTTCTTATTGAAGAGAAAAGCTGACGGATTTGACTTAGAAGTAAAGTTTTTTCTTACCATAACAATGGCCGTGACTTTTACCCGATGAAGCTTAAAAGAAAAAAACTTTTTAATCAAGTTTTATACTATATAAATACACTCAGTTGGTGTGAAAATGAACCCTCGCCTATTAAATGCCAGTCATAGTCTATTAACTAAAAACATTTAGTGGAAAAACGTCTTTCTGTGAACACCTCCAAATAAAATGTCTCTGTAAAAAGCGTTAGTATCTATAGTTCAAATTTTTTTGGTGGATCAACATTCCACATACCACCTAAGCCACCCTTGAAATGACGCATTCTATTGTTTGATGACTTGCAACTATACTAAAGAAAATTAAACATAATCCCAAATTATGTTACTAAGTAAATTATTTTTACTATAATTCTTGGTTATATAAAAATAAAAATATAATCATCGAAATTAGGTACAACTCAGTACACAATATTATGAGTAGTGGCTTGGGGTAAATATGTGATACATTTAAAAATATTATTAATTATTTAGGTAAATACACAACGATGGTGGTATTTTTTCTTCTATGTAGCTGACAATTTTTGCCAGCCGGTATAGATCAATAGTCAAAGCGTTTGCTATACAAGCCAAAGGTCGTGGGTTCGATCTCCGATAGAGATTTTTAATCGATTTCTGAACTCTAATTTACCCCCGCTTGGTGTTTATTTGATTCCTCGTCCGTTATATGCCAGTCATAGCCTATTAATTAAAATTGGTCGTAGACGAAAGTCGTCCGTGAAGACCACCCATTCATAGTAAATTCCTGTAATAATAAGAATGATGCGTGAATCTCGAGCTGTAGTCTATGACGTTGGCAGATAAACACTCGACATGCAGCGCTTAGCCATATGCAGCATGGTAAGCGTCATAGAATTCCACAGACGAGACTTCAGAATTACAATTACCATATGTCGGTATTCTCCTGTATGTGCTTACATAAAATTAAAAAAAAAACATGACTTAATTTTTCTGTTTGTGATTACAGGAAAACCTGAAACAACTTATCGTTTAAGATTAATTTGATTTATAGTTTGTAATGGATTTCCATAATTGCAAAGTGAAATATTTAAGAAAAACTCTTTATTATGATTATTCTTCAATCATTAGTGTTTTTTTTATAACTATTCATTGTATTTGGGCCCCGTAGCAACCGAGGACGAAGTTACAAGTAATATAATGTAGTAAATTCAATAGCATACCTAATTATTGTGAAATATTGCTATGTTGTATGCAACATGTGTAGCTCTAACCACAAATTTAACCAAACGATTGAATTCCGCTTACAATACATTTCGTAAGCGTCTGTATTGATGAGTATTACGGTGGGGTTTATTACGTTTTGTTATATACAGGTGCATTACAAAAGTAATGTGCATTATCTGAAGAAAAAAATTGTGTCAGACCTGAAAAAATACTTCAGAATCCCTCGTCATCAATACGAGTCTGCCACAACTGAAAAGGCTTCCTAAAATATCTTCAACGGGAATGTTTCTCATAAACGTTTTAACAAGCTTTTAGATATTTTCTATGGTCTCGCAACGCTTGACTTTAAGCTCTCTTTTCATTCGGAGAATCAGAAAAAAGTTCCACGGAGTCATGTTGGAACTTTAGCCGCATGGATGCCATGACCCTGAATATGCAACGCCTCGTGGATTATAAAAGATTTGAACCCCTAAATGGTTTTCAATTTTAACCATTTTTTTCCTTGGGCAGACGATAGATTCATTATATCATTATAGACCCAAGTTATAACATTGACCAAAAATATACAGTTTTATAACACACCGGTATGTTCACGGCACTGGCGGGCTTCCCGCAGCGGACCCATATTTGGGAGGATGGGGTACCACAAGGGTGTTGCTTCGGACCAAGAAGTAGGTAATGATGATAGAGCATTACTTTCAAAAAGAAGTACGTTCTGTTGTGAAAGAAATGCACATGGTTTTATTGAGCGGCAACTATACATGGCAGCGCGGTTAAATCGTGTAAGAAATGTGGTGGGGAGTCTGTACTTCCAACGCAGCTAGTAGCCAGTTTAAAAAAAAAACATTTCACCTCCGATAAAAAATAAATATTTTTTCCATAAATTTGCGCTACTTTCATTTTGATCTGTGTATGGTTGGTTATATGGCGTTGTGTTTTATACCACGTTTGGGTGTATTACATTCAAGAATATTACGTTCGGGTATATTTCACTGCAATTCTATGGAACCGGATATCGTCAGCTCTCTGCGTAATTAGTTTTTTAAAAGCTTCGTAATTAACAAGTATATTTTGAGTGCATTTCACTAGGGAAAAATCTCTTTTTCTCTCGTAAATTTTTTCAATAATTTCAAAATGTATTACGTACGTCTCACGCTGAAAACGACAGCTGTTGATAGTTATGTGTTATTTGTAAATGTGTTATTTGTAATGATATAGGAATTCGATGGTTTATTATACTTTGCATCCCACGAGTATTATCGGGCGGACCTTCAATAAAGAAACAGTCCGTGAGCCCCGACCGATTGTTAGAAAGGGGGCCATAAATATTAAATAAGCCAAAAACGTCGCCCTTTGTTGGCCAGCGTGAGATGCGTCTATTCTCGAGAAGATGTCATAAATATTAAATAAGCCAAAAAAGTGTTCCTTTGTTGGCCAGCGTGAGATGCGTCTATTCTCGGGAAAATGTCATAAATATTAAATATTCAGAAAGTGTTCCTTTGTGTAGTAAAGCGTGCGAACGAGCCTGGGATACGTTTCAGTTTTAGCCATAAAAACATAAACCGATGTTATGGCTAGGATTACCTATCTCCAGGAACGTTTCATAATAAAACCCTAAGAAAGGAATACAGACTCGTGCGAACGTGACTATTCTCACGGCCGCAAAAGTAGGTACCAGAAAATTAATGTATAAAAGCACCGACTTGAACGTTAAATAAATCAGTTTAGACTTGAATCTCTTGCGTTTCATTTCTACCTCCCACACCCTCCTGTAAAGCCGCGCCGGCTGCCCTAAATCTGGAGAAATGAGGCTGCCCGCCCACTTCAGATTGATGGCGTAACTAGTTACCTTACAAGTAACTGGGAGAAGATGGTCTAGTGAAGAGCGGAAAACCGATACACGCCCGTAGAGCGGATCGTCAGCGGAACTGGAAGCTGTCGTCTACATTTGGTCCTTCGAACCGGATTCTGCCTTCGTGAAGAAGATCATCTCCTGACCTGATCATGCCTGCCAATCGATCACCGATTGCAACGCGATCAGGAAGCAACCGTGGAACTAACATGGAGGAGGACGACGCCCGATCAGAATCGGGGGTGTCAATGAGGTCCGTGGACTCCAGAGAGGCGCGCCGCAAGTCGTTGAACGCTCTCACCGACATGATGGCCCAGCTCGTCGCAGCCGTGACGACAAGCAGCGCGCAAACCAACGCAGCCCTGACAACAACCAACGCAGCCATCGCAAGCTTGGCCGCCAGCCTACAAGTTCAGCGGACCACGGAGCTCCCGCCCGCACATGAAGCGGACCGCCGTGCGGCCCGCAGTACGGGCGAAGCAACTCACGCCCCGATGCAGCAGCCTGCCACGCCGAGGTCTGTGCAAGTCATACGGGAGCCTGAGGAGGACCACTACCGTGCAGCCTGCAGCGCCGGTGAGTCAGTCCCGCCCACACATGAAGCGGACCGCCGTGCGGCCCGCAGTACGGGCGAAGCAACTCACGCCCCGATGCAGCAGCCCGCTTACGAGTGGGTGAGGCAGGAGCCAGCCGCGCAAGAACAGCTGAGCTCCGTGACTGGTCGTGAAGAGCGCGCGGGGCATATGGCTGCCGCGGTTCGAGAGCGCCCAGCGCCGTGTCGGTCGGGCGCGGAAGCCGAGGCCGAGCAGCCCGCTTACGAGTGGGTGAGGCAGGAGCCAGCCGCGCAAGAACAGCTGAGCTCCATGACTGGTCGTGAAGAGCGCGCGGGGCATATGGCTGCCGCGGTTCGAGAGCGCCCAGCGCCGTGTCGGTCGGGCGCGGAAGCCGAGGCCGAGCAGCCCGCTTACGAGTGGGTGAGGCAGGAGCCAGCCGCGCAAGAACAGCTGAGCTCCATGACTGCTCGTGAAGAGCGCGCGGGGCATACGGTCGCCGCGGCTCGAGAGCGCCCAGCGCCGCCATGGAGGGTGGGCGCTGAGGCCGGTCATCCTACTCACCAGTGGGCGAGGCGGGAGCCAGCCGCACGGCAGCAGCTGAAGTGCGAGACTGCTCGTGAAGAGCGCGCGGGGCATACGGTCGCCGCGGCTCGAGAGCGCCCAGCGCCGCCATGGAGGGCAGGCGCTGAGGCCGGTCATCCTACTCACCAGTGGGCGAGGCGGGAGCCAGCCGCACGGCAGCAGCTGAACTGCGAGACTGCTCGTGAAGAGCGCGCGGGGCATACGGTCGCCGCGGCTCGAGAGCGCCCAGCGCCGCCATGGAGGGCGGGCGCTGAGGCCGGTCATCCTACTCACCAGTGGGCGAGGCGGGAGCCAGCCGCACGGCAGCAGCTGAAGTGCGAGACTGCTCGTGAAGAGCGCGCGGGGCATACGGTCGCCGCGGCTCGAGAGCGCCCAGCGCCGCCATGGAGGGCGGGCGCTGAGGCCGGTCATCCTACTCACCAGTGGGCGAGGCGGGAGCCAGCCGCACGGCAGCAGCTGAACTGCGAGACTGCTCGTGAAGAGCGCGCGGGGCATACGGTCGCCGCGGCTCGAGAGCGCCCAGCGCCGCCATGGAGGGCGGACGCTGAGGCCGGTCATCCTACTCACCAGTGGGCGAGGCGGGAGCCAGCCGCACGGCAGCAGCTGAACTGCGAGACTGCTCGTGAAGAGCGCGCGGGGCATACGGTCGCCGCGGCTCGAGAGCGCCCAGCGCCGCCATGGAGGGCGGACGCTGAGGCCGGTCATCCTACTCACCAGTGGGCGAGGCGGGAGCCAGCCGCACAGCAGCAGCTGAACTGCGAGACTGCTCGTGAAGAGTGCGCGGGGCATACGGTCGCCGCGGCTCGAGAGCGCCCAGCGCCGTGGAAGGCGGACGCTGAGCCCGAACATCCTGCTCACCAGTGGGTGAGGCGGGAGCCGCCAGCACCAAGGATGCTGAACTACCGAGCCCACGAGTGGGACGCGGGCGTCTATCGAGATGAATTCGCGGCGTACGAGAACTCGGCATCGAGGGGAATGGCTGCCGACCTCGACCGTCATACTCACGAATGGTTGAGAGACATGCAGAAGCCTAGGACGCTGGATGATGCCGAAATACAGTCGATGATGGCAAGGCGGACAGGGGTCCAAGACCTACCACCCTTCTCGGGGAACCGCTAGAGTGGCGCAATTTTGAAACACAATTCATCCAATCGACGAAATTGTGCAAGCTGAAAAATGTCGAAAATGGACTCCGGCTACAAAAGGCCTTGAGCGGACGAGCCTTTGACATGGTGAGCGAGATGCTGTCAGATCCGGAAAACGTTCCGGAAGTGATGCAGATCCTGGACAAAGAGTTCGGGAATCCTCGAGTCATCGTCAACATGCTGACTAATCGGGTGAGCAGGGTCCCGCAGCTCCCGGATAGAAGTGTGATTGCTGTTGTAGATTACACAACTCTTATCAGAAATACCGTGCCGTCACTCGAGAGTTACGGCGCGCAGCATCTCGTCTCGACGGCGCTGCTCGCGGAGATGGCGTCGAAGCTTCCCGGCTACCTCCAATGGAGGTGGATTGACTTAAAGGACAGTTTAAACGACAATTGTGTCACCAGTGTGAAAGTGAGGCCTGAAATTATCATAGGTCTAGACAGTGCCGAGCTAATAGTGCCGCGAAGGATTGCGCAATTCCGGCGTGATGGCGTAATTGTGAGTGATACGCCGCTGGGCCACGTTGCGTTCGGCACGTGCGCTCAACCGAAAGGCGGCGATGAAGCTGGACACTTCGTGGGGCACTGCAGCGTAACGGAGGGACCGCCGAGCGTGCCGCGGTTTTCATCGAGGACGAGACCGCCAAGGACAACCGCTCGGACTACGGGATTTGTCGATCGCTGCCAGAATCCCCAACGCCTGAAGCCCGAAGGAGAGTGTGAGCTCCGGGCAGAGAAGATCGTCGACGACGAGGCGATACGTGTGCGTTCTTCCCAGAGGCGCGCCTCCGGCGACGAGATGAAGGTTCTGCTACGGGGGAGCCGCCACCGCCCGGCGGGCGCATGCGGGCATTCGCGCCGACATTCACGTGGGACATCCGGTGCGGTGCACAGCAGAGACTACACAGGATCAGCTGGTGGCATGACGACCCTGGTACAGTACGACACGGAGGAGGAGAAGATGTGTCTCAAGAAACAATGGCGGGCGTCACAACAGATGGCAGATGCTTTCTGGCGTCGGTGGGTACGGGAGTACTTACCAACGTTGGCGTGGCGCCCGAAGTGGAGGACCCCGACGGAGCCGATTCAGGAAGGAGACCTGGTACTCGTTGCGGATCCGAAGTTGCCGCGCAACACATGGCCACGGGGACGAGTAACGCGAGCGACTCCAGCAGCCGACGGGCAGGTTCGCGTGGTTCAGATAAAGACCGCAACAGGGACTTATACGCGGCCAGCGGCGAAGCTGGCGGTTTTCAACACAGAACGAGTCGAGACGTCCGAGGCAGGGTACAGCAGAGACTGCACGGTGGGAGTGTTACGTACGTCTCACGCTGAAAACGACAGCTGTTGATAGTTATGTGTTATTTGTAAATGTGTTATTTGTAATGATATAGGAATTCGATGGTTTATTATACTTTGCATCCCACGAGTATTATCGGGCGGACCTTCAATAAAGAAACAGTCCGTGAGCCCCGACCGATTGTTAGAAAGGGGGCCATAAATATTAAATAAGCCAAAAACGTCGCCCTTTGTTGGCCAGCGTGAGATGCGTCTATTCTCGAGAAGATGTCATAAATATTAAATAAGCCAAAAAGTGTTCCTTTGTTGGCCAGCGTGAGATGCGTCTATTCTCGGGAAAATGTCATAAATATTAAATATTCAGAAAGTGTTCCTTTGTGTAGTAAAGCGTGCGAACGAGCCTGGGATACGTTTCAGTTTTAGCCATAAAAACATAAACCGATGTTATGGCTAGGATTACCTATCTCCAGGAACGTTTCATAATAAAACCCTAAGAAAGGAATACAGACTCGTGCGAACGTGACTATTCTCACGGCCGCAAAAGTAGGTACCAGAAAATTAATGTATAAAAGCACCGACTTGAACGTTAAATAAATCAGTTTAGACTTGAATCTCTTGCGTTTCATTTCTACCTCCCACCCTCCTGTAAAGCCGCGCCGGCTGCCCTAAATCTGGAGAAATGAGGCTGCCCGCCCACTTCAGATTGATGGCGTAACTAGTTACCTTACAAGTAACTGGGAGAAGATGGTCTAGTGAAGAGCGGAAAACCGATACACGCCCGTAGAGCGGATCGTCAGCGGAACTGGAAGCTGTCGTCTGCTAATTTGTTTTTTGCCGTGATTATCATGGCGGCGCTGCATGTGACAGTGTTCCCGCAGTCGTAAGCTAGTCTCATTTGATCGGCGAAATGTTATGTAGCCGTCGGGCTAAGAAATCAAGTGTTTATTTAAAATAAGTGCTTCAAAAATAATTTATATTGCTTTGTGATCTTCTCTTGCATCCTTCCTCCACGCGGCCACGTGATGAACCCGTGACTTGTCGCCTTTTTAAAGACGGGGGATGTCTATTCAAATATTTTCTCAAAAATCTAAAAATAATTTAACATGGAAATTATGTGTTTCAATTACTGATTCAGTATATATTGCAGTCTTCTTGTAGGAGAGGCAGCGCCATCAAAGTTATAAAAAAATATTAATTTAAAACTAAATCCAAAAACTTTTTCAGCCGAGGCGAGATTAATAAAACTCTGACGGAAATAGTTAAGGATCAAAGTTAAGGGCTAAAAGGGCCCCATAAGGGAAGGGCCGCCGAAATCTGCGGGCCGCGAATTCTCCCACACGGCGCTTTGACGAAAGTTCTTCATCAAGTGAACACTCCAAAAGGGCGAAAAGTTAACTCATTTTGGGGTCAATTATTTGAATTCTTACAACGAGAAAATGAAGAATATTTTTCGATACAGCGTATTAAATTTTTAATAATATTATTGCTGGTTTGTTTGAGTCACCCCTTCAGACAAAATGGTCCAGCCCTCGGGAGCATCGGCCTAGTCATCCGATTTTATTTGCCGGCAGGTATAGCTCAATGGTCAAAGCGTTTGCTTTGCAAGCAAAAGTCATGGGCACGATCGTCGACGGAGATTAAAAAAAAAATTTTTTGATTGATTTCTGAGCTCTTGGTGGTAAATGAAAGTCGTCCCGTGAAGACCACCATTCATAGTAAATTCCTGTAACAATAAGAATGATGTGTGAATCTCAAGCTGTAGTCTATGACGTTGGGGGATCAATACTTCACATGCATCGTTTATCCATATGCATCATGGTAAGCGTCATAGAATTCCACAGATGAGACTTCAGAATTACTATCACCATCTGTCGGTATTCTCCTGTATGTGCTTACATAAAAAATATATATAACTAATATTTGGGTTGAAACACTGGTTAGTACCAAATGATCCAGTTCTAGAAAACGTCGTGATAATCATCTGAACTACTTGAAAAAATCTGTTTACAAAATCATTTACTGCTGTTGTCCTTTCAAACTCTCGTGCTTTTTCCTTAGAGGTTTTTGGGAGCCATGTTTATTCCCAGATGTATCTTCGGACGTTAATATATCTTGGAAGGGTGCATGGGAAATGGCAACTGACAGAACTTAATACTGGCAAAATGAGGACTTTTTGTTCTAGATATAGAATTGATATGAATATATTTTTGTATTTAATCCTTTCGTTACGGCTCGGTGGAATACAAATTATACTGTAAATAAAGCGTGAATTTTTCAAACCATTTTTTTTGCTTAAAACTAGTATTTGAAGCACAAATGTACTTATCTGACCCATTTTCATATACCACATTGGTTCGTCTTTATCCTTTAGCCATCAGATGATGCATAAAAGAACTTATATATTTAACAAAACGTTCATTATGTAACTCCATACATGTGGTGCCATTGACACATGTGGTTTACAGAAAAATCGCTCCTGTGATGCATCCCTGCGACATTTATTTACATGCCTTACAGATTCCTGTAACGAAAATACATGTAAGTTAATAAATGGAATCACTTCACTTCCAATTTCCTGTCGTAGATGTCACAATGAGTACTGAAAGTAGCAAAATGATATATCACGTCAACCGATGTCAACGGTCGGGGAATCTTTGACGGCACATGCCGACAACCTATGCAAAAGTGATAAAATATAGTATTAAAATAATACTAGTCAATCCTCGTAATAACTTTGTTTTCAATAGTAACGCATGTATTTTTTTCTTTAATAGAACGGCTTCTAAAGCTAAATGGTGTAGTCCTCTGGAGCGTCCTCTTTTATGAAAACGTTTAAGTAGTGTTAACTGTACCATACTCGAAAAAATTTAGTATGATCGCTCATGAAGTGGTGTTCACGAGACAACTTGTGCCTACAATTCAAATTGATAGACTATGACTGACATTTTAAATGTGAATGATAAAATTCACAACATTTTTTTAAAAGAACTTAAGAATCGATTAAGCAATATTTTGTATATTAATATCCGTTAGGGATCGAACCCACAACTTTCGGTTTGGTAAGCCTTACCTCTCAGCTATACCTGCCGACTTATAAATGTATGAATATATCTTTATTTGTGTACATCAAATAAAAATATATTTACGTTGTAAAATGAGCAAGATGGAAAAGAATAAAAATGGTTTATTTTTCCTACCGGTCTTCAAATAAAATTGACACAAGAAAGAAAATAAGAAAGGAATTCCCTCCTTCTTGCCTTCGTTATTTTTTTTTATTAAGTTACCCAGCCCGGATTGATTTTATTATGCCGGAGAATTATGTTGGCAGCATGAATTTTAAATTTCCATCGCGCGGCAAACAGATCCGATAATTGAATGTGCTTTTTAATTTAGGGCTGTGCGACAACACGTTATTTGATTATAAATACCTAATAAGGTACCCACAGGCGATTTATTTCCGATTATTAGACAATTTATTTTTTGAATTAAATTTCAGTTATATACAATTCTTGATATAAATTATATATATTTTCTTATATGATATAATATTATATATAAATCGCATGCGGGTGATTATAATCTAGTGAAATATATTTTAAATCAACGACAAATGCACACTATAAGCGTGGTTTTCGTGACGTCAGCGAAGCTAAGCTATATTAAATGGGGACTTACAATTCGATGTACCGCCTGTTGCTTGCCTCGTATCGTTGGTTGACTTAATCGCCGAGATCGTGCGTCGGAAGCGATATAAGTATTTTCTCAGGAGTCCGGGCACAGAAATGTCTTGTGATAAGACATGGTGGCATTTTGTATCGAATATATGTTCCCGATCGTCATAGGTCTGTGTTCGTAGTATGTAGGCCACCCGTATGCGTTTCCATCCTCTTCGATCTTCCGTTTTTTGCATCCAGGTCACTCCTGCAAGGCTTCTGTCGTCAATCCATCTTGCAAGGATTGGCCAACGCTTCTCGGGGACATAAATAGTATGATTTATGTCACATACAGGGGAGAAGCATTTGAAGAGACAGGTACTGAATTATTGGAAGCATATTTTAAGGTGATATATTTTTTTGACGGATTTTTTAAGGATATCGTATTATTATCGTGACGCTCCTGAGCCTAAGATATTTGGTCCCAAGAAGCAGCTCTACCCGACTAGCGAAACGCGGTTAGAAACAGTATAGGAAAACTCTCCGTTACAAATTAAAAAAAAATGGATTAACTTACAGAAGAATACCGACAGATTGTGATAGTGACTCTGAAGGTTTTCATCAATGGATCCTATGACTCTTACCATTCTACAAATGGATTAGCGCTGCATGTAGAGTCTTGATCCGCCGAACGTCATATACTACAGCCCGACATTCAAGCATCATCATCATTATTAAAGGAATTTAATAAGAATGGGTGATATTCACGGGATGATTTTCGTCTACCATGAATATTGATTAATAGGCTATGATTGCCATTTTACGGGTGAGGTATGAAATTCACAGTAACCGCGGGTATTTTAGAGCTTAGAAATCGTTTTTTTTTTTTTTTATCTTTGTCCGGTTTGATAAGCGAACGCTTTAACCATTGAGCTATACATGTCAGCAGTAAGCATAGCAAGCAACCTAAAAGCAATCGATTATTTTTCAAGCTTTTTAATTGAAAACCCATCGTAAATATATATATTTTATATTATATACTGTACTCTCGTAAAATAAAACCACGTAAAAAGTTTTTTACGTCTGTATCACTCGAAGGGACGCTTTTCTGTCATATTTCGGTATTTGTTTACGTCGCTTTTGTGTGTGGTGTGTTTGAAAAGGGCTTGAAATCAATCGCAGCAGCGAGCTAGGGCCCTATCCCCTCCCTTGCGCCACACAGGGCCCTCGGGATAATGATGGGCCTCTATTATTTTCGGGGCACAATAGGCCTTAAGAATCCCATTCTGACAGACGCGCAGTATTGTATCATTTAGTCGAAATCTTTATTTTTTGTATTCGTCCAAGGAGAAAAATACGATTTCACAAACGTTTTTTTGACAATTACGAAAAATACGATCAATTTTAAAAAAAAATAATAATGCATGAACTCGATGCTTCGCAATATTGTTAGTACCATGATGTAATAGTCTTATGCGACTATAGAAAATTGTAAGAGCGGTTCTCGGAAGTTAAACTAAATTGAGAACTGATCAAAACTTTTATATAACACAAGATATGACGCTCCCAGGCGCCATTATCAGGAGCAATGCTGTCAACTGCCGGTGGTGTCAGTCGGAAGTCTGCCCGGGACCTGTGAGGAACGCAGAAAGTTTTGTCCTGGGCAGATGACTGAAGTATGTCAATCTTTTGTCTCAAATATATTACAATGTGCTTCTCGAATTGTTTTTTTGTTTCGTGACTGGCTCCCCAGCCATCCACCACGTTTGCTGGCAGGTATATCTCAATGGTCTAAAGCATTTGCTTTGCAAGCCAAAGGTCGAGGGTTCGATCCTCGACGGAGATTGAAAAAAAAAAGGATTTTCAATCGATTTCTGAGCTCAAAATATTTAGTTGGTGTGAATTTGATCCCTCACTCGTAAAGTTCCAGTCATAGCCTGTTAATTAAAATTGGTTGTAGACGAAAGTCGTCCCGTGAGGATCACCCTTTCATAGTTAATTCCTGTAATAATAAGGATGATGCGTGAATCTCGGGCTATAGTCTATGGCGTTGACGGACCAACACTCCACATGCAGCGCTTAGCCATGTGCACCATGGTAAGCGTCATAGAATTCCACAAATGAGACTTCAGAATTACTATCACCATCTGTTGGTATTCTCCTGTTACATGAAAAAATATTTTTAAAAAACTAGTCACGATTAAAATCCCGCCGACATGGATTCTCCTTTTGATTAATAGGGATGTTAATTGAAAGTTAATCACTTCATTGATTTCGCATGGAAGGCGTTGGGGTGAAGTAAATTAAAAGAAAAAGAAAACAAAAACAACAGGAAAAGGGGGTAATGAATAATGGGGTGGATCAAAATGATTAGATGAAGATATCAGCTTCTAATTAATGTCCTCATCAGAAGAGAATCAAGTCACCGTAGGGGTAGAACAGATCAATCGATATTACCTGCCTAAAGTAAGCTTTAAGATGATAAGCCCTTTTCTCTCCGAAGTTAAGCTTTATTGGGCGCGGAACGAAATTCGGTAAGTCACTGCTTGTTGCTTACCAAGTGTAGCTGGCTTTGGGTTGAGCCGCTTTTTACGACAAAATGGTCCAGGTCTAAGGAACGTACAAAATATTCGAATAAGAAATCACTTATGTTTATGCCTCTGATACCACAGTGCAGTGTCTTCAAGTCTTCGGATTTCTACCTTCCAGTTCGTCGGAAAAAATAAAATTTGTATACTTTTTTTATGGTATGACTTTTTAAATGTTTAGCGTCTAGGAGTCATCTTCTGATCCTAAAGATGACCCTTGCAATTGCGGTCAAAGTATTGTGCCGAAAATATTTGCCACACACGGCTTTACCGCTTAACAAAGTCACAATTCCTATTTCTAATTTTTTCAATAGTTGCAACACGATTATTTTTTGGTTCAACCATCAGCCTAACGTGTCAGCATATTTAAATATTGATATATATTTCTAAAGAATCATGAAAATAATCTGAATAAATTTAAAAACGCAAACACCTCGAACGGCGAACAGAGCGGATCTTAAGCTACAGTATGGAGCGTTTCTAACCTCACTTTTTGTGTTGTTTCAGGATGCTGGGCGGGGCTGGCGGACGGCACGCGGCGCGCGGGCGGCGGGGCTCTCGCCCCCGAGCCCGCGCGCGCCCCCATGTAGCTGCCGCCGCGCCATCAACACCAGCGACCACAAGTCCTGCGCCCTCATCCAGACGCGGCTCAAGCTGGGCGACATCATGTGAGTCACCACACTATGTATCGCGTGACGCCTCCCATCCCCCTCTCATCACACCGGTCATGCTTCACCATACTATGTATCAAATGATGCCTCCTATCTATCGTTGAAGTGGTCATGCTTCACCACACTATATATCAAATGATGCCTCATATCCCTCGGTAGAGTGCAGCATACTTGACATGACGCCTCATATATCTTGTAAGATCGCAATATACTCGACCAGACTCTGTATGATATGACGTCTCTTTCGTCTCGTCGGACCGCAGCATATTCGAAAGCGGATCCAGTCATGCTTAACCAGAATTTATATTACATGACGACTCCTCTCTCTTGTTGAACCGTCATGCTTCACCATACTATGCATCACAAGACGCCTCCTATTTATCTTTGGACCGGAGCATAGTCGAGAACAGATCTTTTCATGCTTCACCAGACTCTGTATTACATGTCTCGTATCGCTCTTTGAAACCCAGCATACTTGAGAGTGGATCTTTTATTAGCTCAGATATTTACCACACATTGTATTGCATAGCGTCTCATATATTTTGTTAAAATGTAGCATACTCAGTAAGTATGTTATTAATCTTAACATGCTTCACCACACTATTGAGTGAGAGTATCTTATATCTCGTTGTTGCTAGTATATAAAAATAAAATCTTATAGATTACTTTTCACTTATTTGAGACAAAGATTTTTCTACAAAGTTTTTCTCTTTTAAGTAAAGACGGTTTTTATTCAATTATGTTGGAAAGGTTTTTTTAATACAAGCTTGTGCTTGAAAAAAATTATTTTATTTCAAATATTTATGAATTAAAATAATGTATTTTTCAACTAAGTATATTTTCTAACGGAGAAAAAGGAAAGATTTTTTAGCATAGCAGCCAACCAAAGAAGGAAAACACAAACTTTGCTATTTACCTTTTTGTATTACCTACAAGTTAGCAGACTTGCTTGTGATATTATACGATTATACCAGAAGAACATTGTAAAATTAACATAAAGTCTTGCGGCAAAAATGTAAAGCTTTTTTATCAGAGCAGCAAACCTATTTTCCTCCATAAAACTGTTTTATTTATACTTGATTTATGTGGTGGAAAAGTGGTTTGCTTCTTTGCTATTGAACGACTTCTTATTTTTCCGAAAGATACCGTTAATTTGTTTTTTTTTTTTAACAAAATTAACAAATTAAAAATATTAATTTTTGATTCACATTTATTTTAAACGATTACATGGTTCGACGGAGGTTTCATCTTTAATGGAGACCATCTTCAAAAATATTGATGGTCTCCAGAGAAGTCGAAACATGTAATCGTTTAAAATAAATGTGACTCAAAACAAAATATTTTTAATCTAATAATATTTTTATTAAAATGTTATAATTTATGTTAAATTATAATCCTTTTTTTTAATTGATATAATTTAATTAATTAAGTATTTTTTATTGCTACATTTTTTCTAATTTTTTAAATTTCACTTCAGTGTTGCGAAAGCAATATATATTATATTCAATTAAAAAACACACCTTGTACATTTAAAATACGAATCTTGGGGAACACTAGACGGGGCTTAAATAGTAGACACATCTAATATCCCAGAGCGTTTGTTAGTCATAACATATGATTTTAAGGAAATCGTACGATTAGCCTGCTACTGATGAGATCTGGGTCATATGGCTTTAAAGAACACTGACCCATTCATGTTAACACAGCGCATAATCTTCATTATAGTTATGTCGTTGATCAATAAAGAAAAAATATTTTTTAATATCGGTGTATACTAGTAGTAAAAAAAAACTTATTTTCACCAACTACGAATATTCGTCCGACCATCATACTAGGTTTGAAACAATATTTGACATATTTGCATATTTGATACATATTTAACTGTTGCTTGAGTTCAGCCTTCCATTACGACCAGTATGTCAGAAGTATTGAACTTACGAGTATCATTAAATCCCCTTAAATAAAAGTTTATTAGGAAATGTAGTCAGGAAAATTAGTATTTTCTTTGAAGCCCACTGGCTTATGCTCTAGGCATCAAGAATTGTGCATAATACGTATTCGGTGAAACTTTGATGACATCGCAGCTTTTTGCTTTTTAGACACCACTTAATGCCTTGTGTATACCTGCGCTCCCAAGCAGCAATTATCAAGGTACATTTTATAGACCACTCTCGCATTAAATGAGTAACGGGGAGTAACTATGCCATATATTTAAAATTTTCGAACGTATGCTACTCAACCGACTCACCCCCTTTATCGAACTTAAAATGATACCCCAGCAGGCGGGCTTCCGACCCGGAAAGTCATGCACTGGGCAAGTACTAAACCTGACCCAACATATCGAAAACGGGTTTAAACTAAGGAAAGTGGCCGGAGTGGTATTCGTCGATCTAACCGCTGCATACGATACAGTGTCGCACAGTACACTCTTCAGTAAATTGTACAGAATGACAGATGACTTCTCGCTAGTGCAGATGATCGCGGCTATGCTGCATAACAGGAGATTCGCTGTGGATTTTCAAGGGAAAACCAGCCGATGGCGTAACCAAAAGAACGGCTTACTACAAGGCAGTGTACTTGCTCCCATACTATTCAACATCTATACCAACGACCAACCCACCCCCAAAGACACAGAGTCTTTTATATATTTGCGTAAATATATAAAAGAGCTTTAGCACTTTGTTTCTCAGCCGAAGAATATGCGGCACCAGTGTGGGGTCGATCAGCCCACTGTAATCAAGTGGATACTGCCTTGAATGATGCGTGCAGAGCCGTCACAGGCTGCATCAAACCAACACCCATTTCTAAGCTATACCCCTTGGCTGGCATCGCACCACCACACATAAGACGCAAAGTCATATGCGCCGAAGAAATGCTTAAGGCAATCAACCAACCGTCCCACTGCTTGTATAATCAGATACCCCCAACACCAAGATTGACGTCGCGAAGCAGCTTTCTGAAATTCACACAACCTCTCACATCCAGCCCTGAAAATGAGAGACTCCAGCTCTGGCAACAAATCACAGCAGAGGATTTCATTACTCCAAAGGAAAGCCTCCCAACTGGCAAGAACCTTGACTGGTGGACCTGGAAATCCCTGAACAGATTAAGAACCGGAGTTGGTAGAACAAAGGACAACCTCGAGCGGTGGGGAATTCTTCGGCAGGGAGAGACACTATTGTGCGACTGTGGAGACATGCAGACCGCCTCACACCTAAGATGCTGCTCCATGTGCCCAACAAGCTGCACATCTCAGGACCTAATGCTGGGCAATAGACGAGCTATCGATGTTGCCAGATACTGGGAAAAAATAATTTGACGTCGCTGACACGAAGAAGAAGAAGATTAACGGGGTTAAATGAAGGCTTAAATTTATACATTTTCTATTCTTCGCTGAAGGTGGCCCTAATTATTAAAAACAAAAACTAGTTAGCTTCTTGAGAATGTACTTGTAGTCAGTGCCACCTTTGGACCTTGCTGGGCCCTATGCAAAAAAAAACGGCGCCCCTTGGATTTTATGTGTGGGAGAGGAAATCTTCAGAAAACACCCCCTGTAAGAGCTAAGGCCGCCCTTAGCGCCCTTAGTTCATTCGGCGCCCTGGGCAGCCGACCCACTACGCCACCCCCTAAAACCGGCACTGCTTGTAGTTTTTAAGCGTTCATCATTTGCCTTGTCTCTAACCAACCAACGACACGTTGTGTACACCAGGCGATTAGCATCTAAGTACGATTTGCGTCCGTATGTAGTTTTCAAACCGTTGCTTAAACTCAACAATACCTACCACTGTGTTACATCAGCTGTTGATTTAACGGGTCTAGATTCAAATAGGTTTGTGCCCTAGGGAAGCCCTAAGATTTGATATGGAAAATATCAATTATATAAATATATTAACCTTCTTAACTCATGCATCTGAACTTAGTATTGGTTGTATTAAATCTCTATATTAATATTTAATACATACCAACATTCAAAAATAAAAATAATATTATATAGTACCCTCTATCAAAATATTTTAAAATTAATTTCAATTACATTTTATCCAAGAAGCGAACCTTTGCTGTAATGCGTCATTTTCTTCAGCATTTTTTTGTGATGCGCCCTTAACTCGTATTTCCACCGCGAGATGTCAGTGCCGTGAGCTATTTTGAATTTTGCGAACAAAGAATATTGCTTTTCTGACAGCTGAATTGATAAAAGAAAAGTTTTCTTTCAGTAGGCTAACGATAGACGAATTTAATAAATCTATGCGTCCGGAACACTATAACATATATATAAAAATGTGATTATTAAATTTAATGTTTTCATATTTTTATTTAAATAATTGAGGGTTTCATTAGTAGGCGAAACATATTAAATATAAGGTTGTGATTTTTAAGGAGTTTTTTAAAATTGGACCCGTTATTAAATACGGCAGCCACCTTTGCATTAGAGTAATAAAAAACTTTTCATACTTCATTTTCTCTGTTATATAATAATAATAGTTGCCGTACAAATAATAGTGCTTTTATGTCTGTTTTCCAATTATTATATTACAGATGAAATTTTGGTTCACTAAAAAAAACGCATGGAGCTCATCTAAATTCAAATAATACATTTTCCACCTACAAACTCGTATACTGGCAGACCCGTTGCACACTTGTCGAACACATATACATGGTTAATGTGTGAGGACTGAGTACATGCTATTTTCTTAATCAATACATGCAGCGTCTAGCCGCTTTGGAAAAGCGTCACAGAACACACTCGTTTCAAATAATTTACATCCATTTTTGCAGGTGAATTGCCAAACGAGAATGACACATTGAAAACGCGGTTCTCGTTTGATCACTAAATTCAAGGAACATTGGACATAGACCAAAAAGTCGATGTGTCACCGCTTTTCGCTTTACGCATGTTGTTGGTTGTTTGGGTTGAGCTTTCCCTTTGGACCCAATCTTCCAGGTCTCGAGAGTAACCCGGTAGTCGGAGATCTTCGGGAAATATACACGTTTCCAGGTGAACTTTGGCGTTTATACACCTGATAGAAATTAGTGGCGGCAATTTTCGATAACCAAATGTTACAGATATGGGACAGATATGGAAAGTAAAAGAGAATAGCTGGAGCATATCGCAACCATATAACTTAGTATATTCATTTCAAAAAGTTTCAGAGGCTGTTATAGTGGGGTATTGTGCATTTATAATTAAAGTAATTATTATTAAATCTCAACACATTATCGGTTGTATCATCAAACCGTCTATCTTTTCTAAAAAATATGAGAAAAATATATTTATATTATAATCGTGTCGGAAACAACAGGGTCAGATCCTGTCTGCCCAGAAGTGGGCGACGTCAATGGCGTTACTCCCGGCCATCATCAGCTCTTCCTGGGTGCAGCTACTCGGACTCCTCTTCTTGCATTTTCCAGTCCGAAGTGTGTTAAGAGACAAATATTTCACCCATGGTCGTGTCCAGGGGCTAGGTCCTCTTTCGGGGCAATCCAAGTATTCCCCTCAGTTGCGCTTCTCCACATGTTCAGCCGCAGGGTGGCTTCAGGTATCACCAGTTCCGCTGTCGACCGTAGGAAACTTCTTCTTGATTTGAGTCGTGTGGTTATCTTTTGATACCCAAAGAGGGTGAAGATGAGATTACTGAAATTGAATATTTGATATCACAGAAAACCACCATATATCGAAAGTCATAAGTTAACGCTTCGTTGAAAAACCGGAACATGACGTCACTTGAAAATGGCTTTTTAAACATAGCTGAAACATATACATATATATTTAATTAATTTGTTTTGTATTTGGTCTACAAATTTCTTATGAATTTGCTGCAAGCACCGAAAGTTTGATAGTTAAAATCAAAAATATTTTCTTTAAACATACTTTAGAAAACTTAACTCGACCCCTGACTAAGAAAGCTATATTTATTACGGGTTTATATGAAAGTTGAAATACTTTGCTGGCGGTCCTAGCTCAATGGTCAAAGCGCTTGCTTTGCAAGCCAAAGGTCGTGGTTTCGATCCCCGACGGAGATTAAAAAATAAAGATTTTTAATCGATTTATAAGCTCTAAAGTAACCCCGGTTGGTGCAAATTTGATACATCACCCGTAAAACGACAGTCATAGCCTATTAATTAAAATAAGTGCTAGACGAATGTTGTACCGTGAAGACCACGCATTCATAGAAAATTCCTGTAAATAATAAGGATGATGCGTGAATCTCGGGCTGTAGTCTATGACGTTCGCGGATAAGCACTCCACATGCAGCGATTAGCCATTTGCACTATTAGAATTCCACAGATGAGACTTCAGAATTACTATGACCATCTGTCAGTATTCTTCTGTATGTGTTTACATAAAAAATAAAAAAATAAAAAATAAGTGAAAGTTATTAGATATTTGGGTCAAACTTGCAAATCATTAAAAATTGTAATAAATATCAGTTATTTGCGTAAATACTTAGAGATCATTCTTTATTTGCTTGAGCATAAATTATTGTTCTTGTTCGTGTTCTAGTTCTATGTTAGTTCGGTTCAAATAAGCACTTAGTGGATTCGAAGCCAAGACTTTCAGGATGAAAGGTCGACGCTCTGCCGACAATTTCAACGACCTGAGAATATGGGTCAACGGTGCTCGGAAATATGGGTTCATTATACATGTTTTAAGATCCCGAAAGCTTACATTTTATCAGTTTATTGTGATGATGTGTGCTCAGGTTATGAAGGTGTCGAAGTTGAGACAGAAAAAATCTGGTCCGTCTGGTCATCTGCTTATATAGAGCCAGTTCGACTCCTTTCTTGATAGGTGCAATAGTACTTGAAGCAACATATTAAAAGTCGAGATATAGATATTTAAATCGGTACAATTGATGAAACAGAAGTCTGCCACACGTCTAGCAGTAACTATTGTATCATTTCATTAAATCATAGACTACAGCTCGACATACACACATCATCTATTTTTAAAAGAGATCAAGGAAAGAAGGAATTTACTATAAAAGGGTGGTGTTAACGTGACGACTTTCGTCAAACACATTTTTAATTATTAGTCATTGACATTTTAATTGTTAGAGATCAAATTAACACCAACAGCGTGATTTAGAGAGCATAGAAATACGTAAAAAATATTTTTCATTTAATCCTCATCGGAGATAGAATAAAGTTGTGATTAGTTATAGGTAGAACCTATGACTTTCAGTTTGATAAGCAAATGTTTTACCACAAATACATACACGCCGATTGATGATACAACCGATAGTTAAAAGTTAAATCAATTTTTGCTCGACTTTTCGAAATTAAAACTAATACATATTTTTATAATCATGTGGAATGTCCTTCCAAAGTCGATTCCAGGGCAGAAAGGGTAAGAGACCCTTGAACTAGAAAGTTTTTAGATATCAATGACGAAACATAAAGATGTCTGCACCTCATCCTATTACAACTCTTAACAGTGAAAGCCAGAGGCTGAAGGAAATATACTTCTTATATCCATTCTACATGTAGAACGTATGGGTTACTTCAAATTGTTGCCACTCAGTTGTGTAAGTTTCCAATGTCAATGCTTTGTCCCTAGAAATAGAGATCAAAGGATTAGCTGGATGCTTTTGAAACAGTCCATTTGTTGTTTAAAAGGCGGTCAAGGTAGAGTAGCTCGTAGAGTCAATTTACAATGGAATCGATATGGGAAAAATCATTGTACATATTATTTATGTGTAATTTTTTTAGTATCGCCATCAACATGATAATTAACATTATTTCCATGTTCGCTTCCTTCACTATAGCGCATGGTATGATTATCATCTCTTCTTATTAAAAAGAAAAGTATTTCATACCTATGATGATTCAAATATTTATCTTTTTAATATTGGAATGCATCTCAAAATGAATGCTTAAAAAATAAATAGCATCAATTTTTATATTTGTACGAATCCTTTTAAATTATCTGGTCATCTAATTATAATGATAAAGGCAACTTGACGTGGCCAAAACACGTCGTTAAAATTAAATGATTAATAATAAATATTATTTTATTTTTATTAAAACACTTCTATTGCTGTATTATCATTCCAAATTACAAAATTTATTCTAGAAAATATATTGCAGTGACTGATAATTTTAATTAAACAATTAAAATCTACTAGAATCCGGATTTACATGAAGGTAACAATACTTCACTTTGTCACATCACTCAATATATGTACAAGGTATAAGTAATTTATGGCAAACATAACATATTTAAAAATACAAATAAATATCAATAATATAAGTGAACAATCATGCTTATTTTTCTTAAGTATAACACGGTTCGGGAGCGTCGGGCTGAACAACCGATATCGTTAAAAAAAACCTGATCATTGAACACCCAAATATTTATCTGGTACTACAACCGCAGTCTATACAAGTTCGCGGGGTCTTGTCTTGGAGGCTCCCGGGAATGTTTCCATGTGAACCTCCGGTCATACAGGTGTTCTGGAACAAGGTATGGATAATCTGGGTGTACAGAACTGTAAAAATGGTAATTCGAGATGTCCATGCTCCAAATATGGATGGATATGGTAAAAAGAAAATAAAAAGCTTTTTATATTTATTATAACACTCATTGCGTATGACATATACAGGCACAGCGTTCACGGGCCTAAAATGTATTTTAAAGCGTCATATTATAGTTGCATTCCATTGATATTCAATTCAAAATTAGCTGTATTTATAAGTAAATATAAAATCAATTGGGTCGCAGTCCAAAGCTATATGCTTAATTTATATGTTTCTAATATAAAATATCATTATCAGCCTGTATCCGTCCACTGTTGAACGTAACTCTCCCGCATGAGTATTCATCCTCTTGATCCTCCGCCTTCCCCATCCTGGTCACTCCTGCTCTTCTTCTGATGTCGTCAGTCTGTCTTGGAGGGGGTCGGCCAATGCTTCGTTGCCAGTTCTTCGGCGCCATTCCAATACTTTTCTTCCCCATCAAACGTCGTCTCTTCGACATATATGTCCTGCCTATTGCTACTTGAGTGTGCCTATTCATTGGGTAGCATCCACTACTTGAGTTCTTCTGCGTATTTCCTCGTCTAGGATTCTATCTTTTAGCGACACTCCGAGCGTGGATCTCTCCATAGCACGCTGGGTGACTCTTATTTTATGGGTAACACTTCCTGTTAGATTCTACGTCTTTGCGCTATAAGTTAATACAGGGAGGATGCATTGGATAAACGCCTTAGTTTTAAGACATTGCGGAATTTTCGCTTTAAAAATTTACTTTAGTTTTCCAAATGCTACCCATCTCAGTTGTATACGCCAACAATGGCCCAGAATAGTTTCCTTCCAATATTTTTTAATTTTCTTTATATCGATTAACGAATCAATAAAAAAGCGTTAAAAACGTTAATGATCAATTATTTTATATGGAAGATGATTTTTCATTTCAGACATATATTTTTCAGTTTGTATTTCAGTCATTTTTGCAGCATTTTCCTCGCGTTTTCTTTAAAGTCATTATAATGATGTGTTCCTTCTTTTCGGTGTGTTTTGGGTTCTCTAGCGCGCTTCTAGGACGTCTCCCGGCGTGCGGCGCGCGCGTGTCTGCGCAGCTCCCTCGCGCCGCACGTGCCCCGTCGCCGGTATTGATCGTGGAGGGCGCTGACCCAGTTGTAGGTCGAGGGATTTCCCGCCCAGCAGACAAGTGTTTACCTCTGGTCCTACCGGTAAAGTTGCTTAACGCATGTCCACAAGGAAGACCATCTTATAGAAGGCATCCCAACACATGGCAACTAAAAAATGCATCACTTAGCAATCTAATATGGTCTAGCTATGTGAAGAATGGCGATTGAGAGAATAGACAACGAAGCATTTCATACTACAGTCGCTCAAGAAGCTAAGATGGATCTGATTGGGACATTTGCCGGCGGTCATAGCTCAATGGTCAACGCGTTTGTTTTGCTAGCCAAAGATCGTGGGTTTGATCCACAACGGAGATTAAAAAAAATACATTTTTAATCAATTAATTAGCTCTAAAAATATCCCCGGTTGGTGTGAATTTGATCCCTCACCCGTAAAATGCCAGTCATATTCTATTTATTTAAATTGGTGATAGACAAAAGTCGTCCTGTTAAGACCACCCATTCATAGTAAATTCCTGTATTAATAAGGATGATGCGTGAATCTCAGGCTGTAGTCTATGGCGTTGGCGGATCAATACTGCAGATGCAGCGCTTAGCCATATGCACTATGGTAAGCGTCATAGAATTCCACAGATAACACTGCAGAATTAATATCACCATCTGACGATATTCTCCTGTATGTGCTTACATAATAAAAAAATACGCTTTGGATGCAGCAGGAAAGCATAAGCTACATCAGGTTTTTCTTTAAGCCCCTATTCTTACGCCGCCTTGGAAAGTAATCGGGAAATATACATAGAATGTAATCGGTTGAGCTGTGGGATGTAGAGTAGTCATGGGACGCGGCGATAACCATGGCGACTAAAACAGCTTTGTGTTGGTAGTTTGTGACGTCCATATTCTCCAGTTAGGGAATCAGACATGGTAATGACGATGATATTACTAAAAATATTATTATATTTTACATTTTGCTAATATTTTCTTTGAGCCTCTCGTTAAGACCAAATGGTCTTCTTGTCATGTGAACTTTTTTAAAAAATACGGTCAACAAATCACACAAACACATATGCCTTGGATACTACGACTGCCATCCATTAACGTCTTTGTGCTTCTGCCCTGGAGGTGGTCTGGAACCGAAGGATTTCTAGGTGGACTTTTGGAGGCAGAGATATCTTGTGATAATGACCGAATGTTGGCCGGAATAAGCTAACACCCAGCTAACCTCATCAGGTCAAGCTGGTTAGGGCACTCTATTGTCCTGGAGGTAGTAAATGCCCTCCTAAGGCGGATGAACCTTTATGGTCAACGGCATTAGGATGTGGAAATAAAGGGGAAAATACCACATTAAAGGTCTTAAAGACATCTCACGTATCAGCAAAAAAATGATTGCATCTCAAGTAAAATTTTCCGGAGAAAAAATAGTCCCCCAATCGGATCTCCGGGTGGGGACTGCTCGAGACAAAACAACCAAGACAAATAAGAAAAACCTTCAGCCAACAAGATATGCCACCTGGAATATTCGAACATTACTGCAGAACGGCGCCCTAGACGGGAGTAGTTGCAGCAAGTATTCGAGGACATGAACTGTAGCGCTTATGCTGAGCTGAAAAGGGTTGCGGAGGACCGAGAGGAATGGAGATCGAGATGCAAGATTCTGTTGCTGCAAACCAATCCACCGGATTGATACTACGAAGAAGAATGACCGCCAACGTCATAGAATCCCAGCCCAGCATTCACGCATCATCCGCACTGCCAGCGGGTATAGGTTAGTGGTCAAATCGTTTGCATTGCAAACCAAAGGTCGTGGGTTCGATCCCCGACAGATATTAAAAAAAAGAGTTTTTTTATCGATTTCTCAATGAAATCGATAAAAAAAAGTTTTTTTATCGATTTCACAATATCATTTAAATGAGAGTCATAACATATTAATTAAAATTGGTAATAGACGAAGCTCGTCCCGCGAAGACCACCCTTTCATAGTAAATTCCTGTAATTATAAGGATGATGCGTGAATCTTGGGCTGCAGTCTATGACGTTGGCGGAACAACACTCCACATGCAGCGCTTATTTAATACTGGCTATTTATTAAATATTTAATGGCCATATATATATAATCATGTCGGAAACAACAGATCAGATCCTGTCTGCCCAGAAGTAAGTGACCTCGATGGCGTTACTCCCGGCCATCATCAGGTCTTCCTGGGTGCAGCTAATCGGACACAGCGCACACTCCAGAGGGTGTGACTGGGTCTGTTTCACGCCGCAGTCACATTCAATCGGTCCACTGTAAAGCTGCTAGGCTTTCATTTGTGTCCTCGCCTTGCATACTCCGGTCCGAAGTCTGTTAAGAGACCTTCATATATTCCAGCCCTGGTTGTGTCCAGAGGATAGGTCCTCCTTCGGTAAATTGGCCATTAATTGAATTTAATACTAATTTAATATTTAGTTGCCAACTATCAAATAAGATTAACTATTATAAAGTAATATTTAAAACCACTGAAAGTAGATACAGTATAGAAAGGCCTATGTTGCTTCAAAGAACTTATAGATTTTGCAGAAAACAAATTAAACCTTAAAACAAAATATGCATTAACATCCTCCTCTCTCTAAAAGGTAGTTATTCAGTAACGTGGTGGCAGGATGAGGAGCGGATTAACAACACAATTTTTTTCCTGAAGCACATTGACATATATATTTCGATAACTTTACAAACTTATGGCCCGGACCTAGTCACAGCATTCAACAGGCCGGGTCAACAATAATACGACCTTTTTCGCGGTCGGCACACAATTGAGCGCCCTCGTGATGGCTGTCGCCCAGTGCCATAAGCGGCAATCTATATAACTAACATTACACCCGTGACCGGACTTGTCCAAAATGCTATAATATGGCGACACATACATGTACGACAAGCGAACAGAAATAAGAGATGAAAGATTGTATATCGAGGTTTTCGGTACCATCAGCAAGGGCTCTATCATGCTGATGTCAACATATATCAGTCATTTAGATAAAATTAAGCGAATTTCCTATATTTTGCTAAGTGTACAATGATTTATATGGGATTGGTTTGAATATAAGATGCAATTCTGCTTCTCGTACAGTCGAGCTGAGTGACTTTAATCCCCTGAGATGGACAACTAAAGCTTCAATATAATCCAATTAGATGCAGTCGATATACTGACCTATGCACTATTAATGCACTTGTCACTTTGCGAAAATTCTAAAAATATATTTTGAAAACTTTCGCTTTTCACGCTATATTTTTAGCATCATAATATATTTTTTTGGATTGAGCCAGCTCTTTTAGAACTAAATAGTCCGAGCCTTGGAAGCGACGGACTTATAATCCAATCTCTTTTTTTTAGTTTTATTGTGGAATTTTATGACGCTTACCATAATGCATATGGCTAAGCGCCACGTGTGTTGATTGAGTGTTGCTCCGCCAACTTCATGGACTACAGCCCGAGATTCACGCATCATCCTTATTATTACAAGAATTTACTAAGAATGATTGGTCTTCACGGGACGGCCTTCGTCTACCACTTATTTTAATAAATAGGCTATGACTGGCATTTTACGGGTGAGGGATCGAATTCACACCAACCAGGGTATTTTCAAGCTCAAGAAATTGATTAAAGCTCTTTTTTTTTAATCTCCATCGGGGATCGAACCCAGGACCTTTGGCTTCCAAAGCAAACGCTTTGACCATTGAGCTATACCTGCCGACAAATGTGGACCTCTAGGTATACAGGTGTTCTGGGACAAGGCATAGACAATCTGAGCTTACGAAACTGTGAATCAGCAATTTGCGGGGTCAATTTTCTAAAATATGGATCGGATATTGTACAAAAATATATGATCAATGGTGTGGTAGTTCCGTCATGACGCTTCATATATTTTTTATTTAAATTTTACTTAGCTTAAGCGTATAAATCGTTTGTATTTTTAATCATAGGTTAATAAATACACATTATAATAAATTAAAAAGAAATACGTCACTCTAGCAAAAAACAAAATAAGTTAGTGCCTTGTTGACAGGGGTTCCTAAACGGTGACGAAATATCCATTAAAGCAAAATATAAAAATCCGGTAAATGGTATTTTATCTACAGGCGTATACAACTGGGATGGACAGCATTTGGAAAACTAAAGTACATTTTGAAAGCGAAAATTCCGCAATGTCTAAAAACTAAGGCGTTTAACCAATGCATCCTCCCTATATTAAATTATGGCGCAGAGACGTGAAATCTGACAGCAAGTTTTACCCGCTTGGTGAAAACCCTCCCTGTCCCATCCTGTTTTTGCACGCAAAAAGCTACTTGTTAGATAGTGGCTGAAGGCCTTCCCGTGATTCTAGGTGCATCACTTATGTTTTTTTTTGTTTTTTTTCGTGAACATTTTAGTTTAATCGATTGCAAGTCACCAATAAAGTAAGTTAAAAATATTTAAACAACTTGGTCATTAGTTAAAGTAGTGTTTTTATCTGTCTACAAACATGTGTTAATGAAGTATTTATGTAGCCATTGCCTACTCTTAGTTCCAAGACATATTTAAACCAAAAGATTAATCTGGAAACATATATGCTACCTTACAACGTCTAGGATAGAAGCCCCATATTTATGTTTACTTAAATGTGATGAATCGGAAATGAAATAATAGTTTTTAAAAGGAAGTAGGAAAAACTTTAGACGACTGTCCCAACACTCCCGAAATCTTGATTTCAAGTCTTTACCCTTTCATTACGGCTCAGTTTGAAAACAAATTGTAATGTTAATTATAAAACTACTCTTTGATCAACATCTTCGTGGTATCAATCCGGTGGATTGGTTTGCAGCAACAGAATCTTGCATCGCGATCTCTATTCCAAATTTTAATTGAGATGCAATATTTTTTTTTGCTGATATATGGGTTGTCTTTAAAACTTTTAATATGGTATTTTCCCTTTTATTTTCACATCCTAATGCCGTTGACCATAAAGGTTCATTCACCTTAGGAGAGCATTTACTACCTCCAGGACAATACAGTGCCCTAACCAGCTTGACCTGATGAGGTTACTGGGTGTTAGCTTATTCCGGCCAACATTTGAAGCATAAACGTACTTATCTGGTCTATTTTCATATATCACATTGGTTTTTGTATCCTTTAGCTATGAGAATATGCATAAAAAACTATTCTAAAAAAGTAGAAAAACGACATATCACGTCAACCGATGTCAACGATCGGGGAATCTTATGACGGCATATGCCGACAGCCGATGCGAAAGAGTTGAAGAGTGACTCAACCCGATGCATATTTTTTACCTTGCTTTAATATGTTAAGCATTGTTTATTTACTTACCGAAAGCAGTTTGATTTTCTTCAATTAAAGCTTCATCATGTTTTCACACGCACGTTTGCGCATGTGGAGATCTAAGAAGCTTGCATTGAAATCGAAACCGCGGTCTTCTGCAATAGTATATGAATAAACAGCGCAAAAATTGATCCATCTTAAAGCTTATATGCATATATTATTAATCCCTTATGTCAGAAAGATTGAGTTATGTCAAATAGTCAAAGGTTGTATGAGTGGGAACGTAAATGGTTGAGAACATCTGTTTTAGCGTATTGAGTTAGTGCCTTGTTCCATAACGCTAAGAACCTGCGTGTTGCAAATCAGATCACTTACGATG
This sequence comes from Glossosoma conforme, assembly GCA_022606575.1. Taxonomy (NCBI): domain Eukaryota; kingdom Metazoa; phylum Arthropoda; class Insecta; order Trichoptera; family Glossosomatidae; genus Glossosoma; species Glossosoma conforme. Next base: position 1,501,250 of record JAGTXR010000097.1, on the reverse strand, counting down.
TAGGTGAGAATTATTCATTAGCTATGCAAAAAGGGTGTAAGTCACCCGGGTCGATTTCATAAAATAAAAAATCAATGAAAAACTTTTGTTTCTCCCGCAAATACTTTTTAACTGGGACATACGATCGGCAAAATAGCAGCCAAAACATTGAAGTGTTGAGATGCAGAATTCAACTAAAGTATAGCTCAGTTCAATTATATGTTGATTGATAGCAATAGCACATTTCAGACTCTATTTTCGGTAGATCAAAGAAGTTATACAACATTAAACGTTGACCAAAACTTCAATGAGTTTTTTTTCATAATAATTTACAATATATTTTGATATTCAATCGTGTTCATTGATATTTCGTTAAAGCTTCGTATCGGAGAATAATCACGTAAAATTATTTTTTATTTTAAGTTAATTTTTATTTTCTGTAAAGGATTTTTACTAAATTTGATCTTTGTTTCGATAAAAGATCCTAAATGAATAAATTTATATGTCATTTTGAAAAGAATGTTGTGAATAGAATTAATAATATTTTTAATAAATGATCCTTCTCGGTGAATCATCATTTTAAAAAAAAAATACACATACAGGAGAATACTGACAGATGGTGATAGTAATTCTGAAGTCTCATCTGTGGACGCTTATCATGGGTGTATATGGCTAAGCGCTGCATGTGGAGTGTTGATCCGCCAACGTCATAGACTACAGCCCGAGATTCACGTATCATCCTTATTATTACAGGTATTTATTATGAACGGGTGATCTTGACGGGATTACTCTCGTCTACTACAATTTTTCATTAAAACGCTATGAATGGCATTTTACGGGTAATAAATCAAATTCACAGCAACCAGGGGTATTTTAGAGCTTAGAAATATATTAAAAATCAATTATATCATTCATAGAATAAATTTTGGGGATCAAACCCACGATTTTTGGCTTGCATAGCGAACCAAATTCGACCATTGAGCTATGACCGCCGGCAGATTATATCTTGATTGATAGTTACAACACATTTAAGACTCTATTTTCGCAAGATCAAAGAAGTAAGCAACATTGAACGTTGACCAAAACTTTGATAGGCTTCCGTTTGGTTGGGCCGTCTCTTAGATTTGACAAGATAAGATGACTTTACCGAATGGTGCAGGCTTTGATAACGTTGCGATTTTCATTTGATCTACTTACAATTACTTTGGAGGCTTAATACAAATAGTTTAAAATAACGTTTTGAAAAGAGATCTTACGCTTACAGTCTGAGGCTCATGTCTGGAACATTTGATCTTAAAAAGCGACTCAGTGAAACCAACGACACGCTGTCAGCAACAATCGTTGACAAACCCAAGTAATGGTTCGCTCTCAATGTTGTTTTACTTCAGATCTTATATCTAACGAGAATCACCCTTTCATTTTTACAGGTATTAATGACACATTAAAAATCCCAGGCCCGTTGTGTTTTGGGAGGGACGTACTGGTGTTTCGTGTTGTTTTCGTACGTGTATATATATTTATGTATACTCTTGAAGAGATTATATATTCCGGTGTGTTTGGGACTGGTCTGAAGTTGTTTACATGTGGGCCAGTAGTAAGGCTGCGCGCGCATCCCCAGTGAGCAGGGCTAGGCGCATGCGCACAACTTTTGGCGCATGCTGCACGGTGTTGCAAACACTAGCATAATTTAAGTCATTTTCCCGCGGAAAAGCCTAAGCCCGTTTCCTCCACGTCTGATTCTTAATTAGAGCGTACGATATCCACACTGGATTGGATGTAGAGGGCATATGATTGAGAAGGATCAACGAGACACTCAGATAAGCCAGAGAAAAAAGAAGCACGCTGCTGCTGACGGGAAATATTCCTAGCACGGTCTTTGGTAATCTTGCTTTAAGCCACACAGAACAAATGGCCTGGAACTCGCTACCGGAAAGCATAAGAGAGTTAAAGCGGAGGAATCCTTCAGAAGCAGACTCAAGACCCACCTTTTTACTCAGAGAGGCATAGAAGCGCTAGTGGAATGACCATTTGGTCATAAAAAAGCGTTATACAAATACAAATATAGTAATTTAATAAGGATGGAGACTCATGCAGGAGGCTTATTTTCAACAGTGGATGGACACAGGCTGATGATGATTGCCACAAACTTCATCCTAACAAATTGCAACGCAACACAGTTGACATTATATTTATCTTGACGCAAGTAAAACTCCAGTCATAGCCTATTAATCAAAATCGGTCGTAAGCGAAATTCGTCCCGTGAAGATCACCCATTCATAGTAAAATTCCTGTAATAATAAAGGTGATGTGTGAATGTCTGGTTGTAGTATATGACGTTTACGGATCAACACTCCACATGCAGTGCTTAGCCATGTGCAGCATGGTAAGCCTCATAGAATTCTACAGACGAGACTACAGAACCACTATCACCATCTGTCGGTTTTCACCTATATGTGTTTACACAAAAAAAAAATTCTGTAGAGTACTGTGTGTGCGACATCTTTCGTGATAAAGGTCAATTATTGTATACAATAGTAGGAAAGTAATAATATAAAAAGCTTGTGAATAAATATTGACTGATTGAATAATAAAAAATAATAATATACATACTCTGAATATAAACTATAGTCATCAATCGTTATACGATGCTATAAATACATCATCTTTCGCGTATCTCTTCAGGCAGAGAAATAGTCGAGTGGACTGCGCGGTGTGTAGAATAGAGCAATTGTTGCAAGGCTCGTGGTTCGAATCTCGCGTCTGCCGATATTTTTTCTGAATGAATTGATGCGTATAAAAAACAAAGATGTATAATTGTATGTATATATTTAATTACTAATTGTATACAAGGTTCAACATCATCACATCCCTAACAAGAGCATATGGCTGTTACTAGCTGTCATCAAAAAGTTCTGTCAGCTGACTTGGTCCTCGTGTCATCTTTAGTCAGCTCCGCCTCTCGTCGCTCCACCACATTTTGATAATATTATTGATGCATATTTTGAGTATTTTAGACGTGTCAACTTAAAATTCTTGATGTATGGCTGTGAGACATGGTGCTTATCTGAAAATGATAAAAAAAGACTAGAGGCCTTTGAGATGTGGTCATATGCAAGAACTTTCGGAATTTTCTGGAGAGACCACGTTAAGAAAAATGAAGTTCTCAGCATAATTGAGGAGGATAGCACCTAGTAAGAACCATCTCAAGAGAGGCAATCAGTCACATCATGCGCCACGACGGTCTTCTTTACGACATTGTGGAAGGGATGATTGAGGGTAGAAACTGTAGAGGGTGCCCTAGACGGGACTATTTGCAACAAGTGTTCAAGGACATGAGTTGTTGCTCTTATGCTGAGCTGAAGAGGATTGCAGAGGATCGAGAGGAGTGGAGATCGAGATGCAAGATTGTGTTGCTGCAAACCAAACCACCGGATTGATACTACGAAGAAGACTTGGAATTTATTCGAATATTCGTAGAAAACAGAACAATTGTCGCTATTGTTCTATTGTCATAATTAAATATTAAACAATACATATTTGTTGTAAAACAATTCAATTCATTTTTACAGTCAAAGGGTTTCGGATGAAAGCCCTTTTTTTTTTTTTGGGGGCCTTAGGCCCCCGGGCCGGTCGTTTTGTACCTGCGCTCCTTGGGAGCACTTACCAAGGCATTGTTTTCAGAGTACATTCTCGTTATACAAGTAACTGGTTTTGGTGAGCAACACCACACATGGGTGTAAAAGTTAGTAGTTCAGACGGGATGAAAGCCTTGTTATTTAAACCAAATTTAACTTGAAACTCTGTTGAACCCAAAGATCAATCTAAAAAAATCACGAAGAAGCAGTCTGCTTCCGAAACTGGTTAACTAAAAACATTAATTCAGTGGTTTTATGATAAATAATTAACGTTAGTAGAGAGGATTGCATAAAACACGGCGTTTTGTTTATCTTACTATCATTTATTTTTATCACTTCGGTAATATTACTGTTACGTTATTCCTGGTTTGAAATTGCCGATTTAATCCCTCACCCGTAAAATGACAATCATAGCCTATTAATTAAAATTGGTGGTAGACGAAAGTCATCCCGTGAAGACCACCCATTCATAGTGGATTCCTGTAATAATAAGGATGATGCGTGAATCTCGTAACGTTGGTTAATCAACACTTCAAATGCAGCGCTTTTCCGTATGCAACGTGGTAAGCGTCATTAAATTCCACAGATAAGACTTCAGAATTAATATCACTATCTGTCGGTATTCTCCTTTATGTGTATCTACATTTTTTATTTTTATGTAAGCACATACAGAAGAATACCGACAGACAGTGATAGTAAATCTGAAGTTTCATCTGTGAAATTCAATGACGCTTACCATTGTGTATATGGCTAAACGCTGCATGTGGATTGCTGATTCGCCGACGTCATAGACTACAGCCTGAGATTCACGCATCATCCTTTATTATTACAGGAATTTACTATGAATGGGTGGTCTTCACGGGACGATTTTTATCTCCCACCAATTTTTATTAATAGGCCATGACTGGCATTTTACTGTTGATGGATGAAATTCACACCAACCGGGGGTATTTTTTAGAGCTCATAAATCGATTAAAAATAGTTTTTTATTTTAATCTCCATCGGGGATCGAACCCACGACCTTTGGCTTGCAAAGCAAACGCTTTGACCATTGACCGCCGACATAAATAAAAGCATTATGATTACCAAATAATCTTTGAATTAAAGTTACTCTTACTCAATTACCGAAGCCTATGTGTGATACTGCTTGTTGCTTACCACAAGGTGTTGGTTACGTTGAGCTTTATTTTAAGACGAAAAAGCTCACGCCTTGAAAACGTCAGATTAATCATCCTATCATTGAAATAAAATTTTACCGTTATAGGGGATGGGATTTTTTTTCTCGTTGGCAACACCGAAGCTCCCTCTTTAACGAAAGCCTTCAGTGGCGCGCGCGCCTTCATCGCGGCAGCACCCACGGCAGTCGCGCAGGCGCTCCTCCGCAGAGGCGCCAAGGCGGTCTGAACACCTCCGCACAGTCAAACCACACTAACCCTCAATCGTCACCAATCAACATATCACGTGTGACATCCCATATCACTATATAATCACTAAAATCCAAGAGGAATCGATTTTTGAACATTTATCGTTCTTACCACGCTGATCATTTATTTTACACAAAATTTTCGCCACTAGACATATTACCTGTGATAATATGCACCATACACTATTCTTTGATCACTGAAATACAAAACAAATAATTTTTTGATCATTTATGGATCAAACCACGATGATCATTCATTTCACACTTGATACTCGCCACACTCGACGCACCACCTGTGATAATATGCACCATACACCATACACCACTCCTGTAATCACTGAATTACTAAATAAACCATTTTTTTGTCATCTTCTCTTCACACCACACTTCTGAGACACATTTAATAAAATTCTCAGATAATTTTACATCAAAACTGATAAAAGATAAATGACATTATTCTCTGTTTAGTAAAATGTTAAAGAAATCGTTTTTTGAAAATTTATTCGTCACATTGCAGTGATCATCAGTTTTTTACTTGATTCTCCCTATTCGATACACTACCTGTGAAAATCTACACCACGCACCGCCCTGTATTCACTGAAAAAATAAAATAAATCGTTTTTGAATAGTCTTCTTATCATATCATGCATCTAAGATACATTCGATACATCAAAGTATACACTTTTAGTGATAATATATAATCGTACTTTACATGACTTTATATTCCACTAAGGTACAATTGACATACAACCGATACGATTTTTGTAATTATCAGTGACTATAAATAATTTAGATCATTTTCTGTATTACATTACGATTACAGTTTTTGTAACACCAAGTTATCTTAAACTACTTCTGAAATTTAATACATACCAACAGACATAAATTTAATGCTAGATATCACTTTTTGATACACGACTTGTTCACATGTTTTCTGTATACTGTGATACTAAAGGATTCGTTCTTAAAACGTCTTCTTGAAAGAAAGTGTCTAGTGATTTAATTCAAGATATTCAACATTCAGGACACAGCTTGTGATAATTAATATATAAGTTTATAATGTGACGCTAGGGCAATCGTTTTTTAAACATATTCCTATCATACCACGCTTTAGAAACACAATCGATTATTGTGAAAACAGATCATCACTTATCAAGCTACTACTTGTGATAATATATGTTAAATTATCACAACGTGTGTGTAATTTTATCACTATACATCACACTCTATTTACTGAAACGTCAAAGTTATCTTTTTTGAAACATCTACTCATAGTTTTGAAACTCAACATACGAGTAACTCGAAAGACACCATTGTAACACCAGATTTTTAATTATCTTAACACTAGTAGTGATTATCATTACTTCAAATCACTCTCTAACTCGTATTTACTGAAATACCATTTACTTGTTCATAGCATACTTTTAAGAGCCAACATATACACTTTTTATTAAGATCTTCACCAATCTAGACACTAATAAAAGTGATAATCTGTAATTTACATCATTATCTGTATACTGAAACAATTCGATATAACTGTGAGGCTAAATCTTCACCACTCAAGTTACTTATTGTGATTTCCACATGAAACATCACTATATATACGCTTAAACGCTAGAGCAATCGTTTATCAAAGATCAATTCTATTTTTTTTTATACTTAACACAAGCCAACCGAGAAAAAAATTATAGCAAATCTTCACACTCATCAAAAAACTAACTATACTAATCTATATGAAATATCCATCTCTACAGACTGACACCTAAAGATAATTTTTTTTTTAAAGATCTTATCATAACCACGCATTTTCATAGGAAGAAACCAACTGTCAAAACTATGAATCCATTTTATCTATATAATATAATATATTACAATATATATTTTATTTATAAAATATATAGATCTTTACATTAATTTGTTACAGCTATAGCGTTTTCAAATATCTGCAAATCACACAACTCTCTTAACACGTCCATTGTCATGTTAGCCACCGGTGGCTGACACTGATTAGTTACAATAACGCCGCGTCGGCCACCGGTCGGCAACATGACATACATAAATTCGACTTTTCGTTTTGCGCTGTCAGCCACGCGCTTCATACAAACTGCTATTCAGAATGTCCGACGCGGCCCTAACACCTAATACCGCGAAAACATTTTCCGTCACTTTACAAAAAATGGTGTTGGCGATGAACGTGTTAAGATCCACTCATCAACCTTAATAACTGTGCCTCAATAATGTCTACAATATAGGATAGTGGCTCTCAAACAGTGCTCAGCGGAGCACGGAAGTGATCATTTTTATTTTCTTCATAAAAACAAATTTGAGGCTTTTTTAATGACAGTGTTCTTACATTGAGTAATATCTGTGGTGTTTGAAATATAACGTTCTCTATCACCTTAATCGTGTATCTAATCATTTATTTTCGATATGCAGAAGAAGAAAAATATATAAATTTAAATTAATTTCAATTAAAAAATTAACTAATTAAAAATATTAAGATTTTATTCACATTTAATTTAAATGATTACATGTTTCGGCCTCCCCGGAAACCATTTTCAATAATTAGTCTCCAGGGAGGCCAAAACATGTAGTCGCTTTAATTAAATGTGAATCAAAACTTAATATTTTTAATTTGTTATTTTTTTAATTAAAATTAATTTAAAGTTATAATTGTGCAGTTTCACGAAGTATTGTCAGATGATAGCCTTAATTTTATTTAGGAAAATATTATTTTTATCTTGCAAAAATTTTCTTGTAAATGAGAAAGGATCAATATTTTAGGGGAAAACGATAAAATTACGTTTTTTTTTTAGTTTTTCAGAAATATTGACTTTTAAATAATTCTATTTAAAACTGACATATAACAGTTTATTTTTTGCAATCTTTTGTCGAAAGATAACCGATTAAGGAGAAAAGTACGTCAGATTTGTATTTAAATTTCGAAAATCCTTAATTTTCTGAAATTAGTCATTTTATACTATCTACTTTGAAATACGTATGCGTTAGTGTAAATCGAAATTATGTTAATAATATAAAGTGCGTTAGCAATATTATTAATCAAAATAATGTACTAACACAACTCATCAAAGAATTAAAAAAAAACATTATTTTACTATGTAACGATAGATTTATTTCATTTTCAAATAAGCATCCTTTGATACTACCAATATTTTAACAGTACTGTCAAATCTCTTTATAACGGACCTCTATTTCGAGTTCAGAAATTCGTGTTTCAAAAATTCAGTTCAAAAAAAAAATTTCTGCTTATAAAAAAAATTAAAATATTACAGAATTTATTCATTTAATAACGCGTAGGTTTCGACGCAGCACACTGGTGCTTGCCACGATGACCATGAATTCAAGCAACTTTACAGCAATTTAACTTGTTTCTTTTTTATACTTTTATGTGACGAGCTTTCTGCTTTCACGCCTTTCTCCTCACAATTAATCTGTTATTGAGGTTTTACTGTACGAGTAATTAGAAAAAAAACTACTTTTTACGCATTATGGACCTGTTTCCATATCAAAAGACACGTGTATTGTTGGGTGTGATCTGATATATTATACTTCTGATATTTAAAGTAACTTGACTGTGCTCATTTCCTTCCAATTAATTTAAATGCTGACAATTTTTAAATCGTTGAAGCTAACCTCATTAATTACATTCCTGCATCTGGAGTAGTGTTGTAACTTTCAGATAATTCGTCTTCTTACTATATAATTACTTAAAATTAAAAAAAATGTGAAATTTTCCTTCGTATCTTATTTTTCTTTTTGTTTTTTCTTGAATCGTTATCCCATTTTTTGTACACGTATTTGCTTTAAAAATAATGCATTTTGTTTATCGTCATATTTCGTTCCATAACTGGTATGCTTAACAAAAGTTTCCGCCACTCAGTTCTGTCAGTTGCCATAATCCATGTCTTGTCTCAAGTCATATTGGGAATGTACATAGCTCCTGACAAACGTCAAGGCAGATGCCTGAAGACTTGAAGGGATGTAGAATAGTATTATCTGAGGCATATTTTGGGTGATTTGTAAATCAGATTTTTTTAATGAGATCAGATGGTTTGTCCAACGTTTCTGAAGCTTGGTCAAAACTCTCTCTGTCCCTTTCTGTTTTTGGAGATGGGTACCTGTTACTGTCCCTTTAGCTGCATTTTATGGTCACAGCCACCCTTCAATAAACGCTTTTGTGTTAGAGACATAAACCATTTAATTTTTTGGAGATTGAGTGATCAACCTAACGTACACAACTTGTACGACTTTATTATGCAGATTGTGTTGCCTAACAAAGGGTCATGACTCACCGTATCAAACATTGTAACCTTTCTTAATCAAACATACTCGTACTTGACCAATTCCGCATTCTCTTCATTGCATTGCGATCCTAATTGAGGAATGAAACTCTGCACATCATGCAAATAAGTCAACACTTAAACGTTTAATCTGATTAACTCTATAACAGTCTAATTGATCAATGTGATGATGCCCTTACGGCCGCATGGAAAAAACGTTGGTTATCTTCCACCAAAGGTAGAACTACCTTTACGTTCTTTAACTAACTGCTAAATGGGTGGTCATAGCTCAATGGTAAAGCGTTTGCTTTGCAAGCCAAAGGTCGTGGGTTCGATCCCCGACGGAGATTAAAAAAAAAAAGTTTTTTAATCGATTTCTGAGCTCTAAAATACCCCGGTTGGTGTGAATTTGATCCATCACCCGTAAAATGTCAGTCATACCCTATCAATTAAAATTGGTGGTAGACGAAAGTCATCCCGTGAAGACCACCCACTCATAGTAGATTCCTGTAATAATAAAGGATGACGCGTGAATCTCGGGATGTAGTCTATGACGTTGGCGGATCAACACTCCACATGCAGCGTTTAGCCATATTTACCATGGTAAGCGTCATAGAATTCCACAGATGAGACTTCAAGAAAAATTACTATCACCATCTGTCGGTATTCTCATGTATGTGCTTACAAAAAAAAAAAAAAAAAAAAAAAAAAGCCTTGATCACTGGTCTACCCAACATATGACTGGACACGGCGCTTTTAATGACAGATTATACTCATTTTCTTTGGTTTTAAACCCTAGTTGCCCCTGTGGCGTTGCCTTCCAGACCGCAGAGCACATTCTCTAGGACTGTCGGTTCCTCTCGTTAGAAAGAGGAGTCCTTTTCGATGCGGTTCATGCAGGCATGCAGACTTTGTGGCCACTAAAAAAATTACAACGCATTTACAATATTTGCTTGTATTTTCGGTGAGAGAATCTATCTTCCATCTCCATCTCTTTACAACCCGTGAATGCGATTCTAATCTCTTTCACGGGTTCTTTCTATTAGCTCTTCTGTGCAGTGGCCACAATTGTTCAGAGAGGACTCCCACTGGACTTGCTAACTATCCATAATCTGAAGGAGCGCATCATTAAGGAGACTTAACTTTCCTCCGGTGTGATGTGGGTGTGTGACGGGTTAAGTCCAGTCTAATTGATCAGTAACACTGATCATTTACATTTAATCAAAGTTTGTATGATGTTAAAAAGTTATGTATTCGAGTAAAAATGAACGTTATTCTCTTTTTATATGACTCTTTTCCGCTGTTGCCGTTAAATCACAGAAGTAAAGCAACATTGGAAGTTAACCAAAACTTAAATGGTTAACCGTTTATTTCTTACTACGTATACGTATAACAATACAGATCTCGGGAGCGTCGGGATACTCATCTGAACTCTTTAAAAAAATGAAAAACTCAAACAAATTATGCCTCGGATACTACAGTATTTCATAAAATTAGCAGCATAGCTGAATGGCTGCCAACTTGCTGCTGTATTAACCCTTTTTTTCTTTACGGCTCGGTAGAAAAAAAATTATACTGTCAATACAGTGTGAATTTTTCGAACCATTTTTTTTGCGAAAAACTAGTATTTAAAGCATAAATGTACTTATCTGGTCGATTTTCATATATCTCATTGGTTCTTCTATCATTTAGCTATCAGATGATGCATAAAAACTTTATATTATATTTAACAAACGTTCATTATGTAACTGCATACATGTGGTGGCATTGACACATGTGGTTTACAGAAAAATCGCTCCTGTGACGAAACCTAACGATATTTATTTACATACTTTGCAGATTTCTGTAAAGAATACATGTAGGTTGATAAAGGGAATGACTGGAGTTTCAAGTTCCTACCGTAGATGTCACGATGAGTACTGAAAGTAGCAAAACGATATATCACGGCTGCCTCAGGGGAATCTTAGACAGCATATATCGACAACCGATGCGAAAACGTTAATAATATCGTCTACTAAAAAAATATCTTATTGACCTATCTTTTGATTGGATTTTTTATTACGATTTCCGTCTTCTCAGAAAGTGGAACACCATATTTTGGACGGTCTTTCTATCAGACTATAATTCTTGTATTCTTTAATTAATTTTAAATTTAATTAATTTTAAAAAATACGTTTACTATTATTAGTCGCCGTTGCCAATGTCTTTTTAGATAGATGATATGCTATCCTTAAGAATAAATTAATTTAAATAAAACTTTTGAGAAAATACTTTTACTTTATAGACTATAACCATCTACACTTTTAACAAAGACACTTTAACCAAATACAATTTTACTTTTACCAACTTTACTTTTACCAAAGATACTTAAACCGAATACAATTTTACCAAACTACATTTTTAGCAAAGACACTTTAACCAATTACAATTTTACTAAAGACTCTTTGATCAAATGCACTTTACAGACTGAATTCATTTAAGAGACATATCAACTTTGAATCATATGTTTCCATTTTATAAATTTCAGTCGAATCATTTAGATTCTTAATTTTTTGAAATTTTTTGGTATAACTACAAGTATTATTTACTAGATTTCTATATCTGGGTAGAGTTGGCATTTAGCATTTAGTCAACAGATAACTAATTATATAATATATAAATTTATAAATCAAATTATATGAGCTTTGTTAACTCTTCAAAATACAGACGAGTTAAATCACTTTTTTTTTTAATCATTTTTGTGTTTACTTTCTTATTCGATGCTTCTTTGTTAAAAGTGATCTTATAGGCAGCAAAATGAGTCCAGTCAAAACTGAATAAAAGTTTAATGAATACCAGTTTAAAAAATTAAAAACCACAATTTAAAGACTACAATAATTATATTCACGTTCACCAAGAAATCCCATCTTTCTATCAGTATAAATACCACATACTCACATTAGTATATATAAATATATCATACTTACATACTCGTATATATTAAGTTTTCAAATATTGACTTTACTGCAAACACATTCATTTTTCTTACAGACTTTATAAATGGAAAATTAAGACCATATCATTTATTTTTTCTTAAACACTATTTCTTTTTTCCTTGCTGACTTATTTATTAAGCATGCCATTTCTACGAACGCTTAAATACGATTACCTATAAAAGATTTTTAATCTCATTTAAATATCGAGAAATAAAAATATAATGTATTCAAAAATAATCATTTTGAACAGAATATAACTTCAAGTTACGTTGGAAATTTTTTCATGCATCCAAATAATACTTCACTCAACAAAGTTTGTAAATTTTAAAACGCTAAAAATTTGATACCATTTCATTTTATTCCACAATTTTCTCTAAGAGTATAAATTTATATTTATTTATATTAAGCAAATGAAATAAACCAACTTTTTATTTGTAACGAATCTTATTTTTCGAATTTAAATAAAAAATTTCGAATACAAAACTAAACATTGCTAAATTAAGTTTGAGTAAACCATAATTAATTGACCGTTAAAATATAACGTTCAAATCACTATAATAAAAGTCAAAATCACTATGACAATCTAAAATTATCTTAACAGTTCTAAACTCATTTACATACAAATTCACTAAAATAAGATATGTTTTGTACAGAAAAAACTTATTTTTTTGGATCAAATGTTACATTGATATAAAATTCTGACTTCAAAAAAAAAATATTTACTGACATCATTTTTCGATATCTCGTATTCATAACTCGTATTTAAATTCTCGATTCATGTCATTTAAAACAATCCACTAATTTCATACTGATAATTTTTAATTTACACGATTCTGAACATCTTTGATTGTGAAATATTTTTCTGTTATGTGCCGTGCTCAGTGAACTGTAAATCTGACGTTTCGTTCGCGAGCCCAGAGAGTGAAGTGTCTCGCTGAAAATTTCCTGAAAGAAATTCTGCAGAGTGAACAGACCCGAGTATTTTTCAGACCAGCGAGAGAGGTTCGCTTTAGTGGCGCTGGCGCTAGCGTAGAACAGTGCGACAACAGACCGCCAGATGGCAGCGCCTCTCGTGTTTTCCCCGAAGCGAAAATGGATTTTTTCTTTTTGAGTTTGCCGTTGTTTTTTTTTCGCTCGGCCGCAGACCTCGGCCCGGAGCCCTGAGCGCCCCCAACAGCGCACACGGGGGCCCAGAGCCCCCCGAAGAGCGCCTCCCCCGAACAAAAAGGGAGGACCGAATCCGCTTCGAGTGATACACAGTGTGCAAAGTGGATCGGGGAGCAGAACCCCGATAGGATATTTGAACCGCGGAAAAATGGTAAGTCAACGCCGTTTGCACGACTTAAACAAGCATTTACAACAAAAAAATACACAAAAAACACATCAAATCCATCTTTTATTATATTAAACACTTAAACACACGTTTTTGTGGTGGTTTTGTGTGTTTCGGTGATGTTTTTTAGTCATATTTCCAGCGTTTGGTTGCGGTCTGTATTTTGCACGGGCCTAGACCTCCATTTTTGTATTGAGCATAATATCGTTAAAACCGTAAATTTCATGTAAAAACGTATAAAACTCAACGTGTTTTGTTGTGAAATAGCATTTTCTAGCTACACAGTTATGTTCAAAGATGTGTATGAGTATTCCTCGAGTGTATGAAAACGAATGACATTACAAGAAATACTTTCATACGTTTTCAGACCGCTGTCATTTTTCATACATTAGTAAATTTTTTTATACTCTATGATAAATACGAAAAACATTAATATGTTGAACATATTTTTGTGTTCTCAAAAAAATATTTTTTAATGTTATTTCGATTGCAATGTTAAATGATAAAATTTCATCATTTTTATCGATTATCAGTGATTATTTTCAAAATTTCAAATAATCAACAATTTATGTGTTTTTCATTTAAAAAAATGGGTGAAATTAAATTTTATAATAAAGACATATTATTCTGTACAATTAAACTGAATGATACCTCCTGCATCATTTTGTGTCCTAAATTTCGTATTTATGGTGATTTTTTTTCTCGTAAAATCAGTGTTTGATAATGAATAGGTAATTATTATGTATAAGGATTGATTATTTAAGAATACTTGTATATTTTTACTGGACTGGACTTTACCCGCCTTATACCGGAGAACAGTTAAGTCTCCTTGATAATGCGCTCATTCAGATTATGATCAGTTGGCAACAAATAAGTCCAGTGGAAGTCCCTTCTGAATAATTATGGCCACTGCGCATATGTGCTGAAATAAAGAACCCGTGAAAGAGATTAGAATCGCATTCACGGATTGTAAAGAGATGGAGATGGAAGAAAGATTCTCTAACCGAAAATACGAGCAAAAATTGTAAATACGTGGAACTTTTTTTTTGTGGCCCACAAATTCTGCATGCCTGACAGGTCCGAGGCGATTCCGTCGAATTGCATCTAAAAGGACTTCTCTTTCTTGTATATTTTTACTATTAGAGGAGATACAATTTGATAAGTAATTCAATATTTTTAATACTATTTAAAATCGTTTGAAATTTTGAAGATGGCTAAGTGCGGTGTGTTAATGTTAATCTACCAACGTCATCAAACTAATGCTCAGCATTCACGCACCATCCATATTTAAAAAAATCGTTGTGGCTAAAAAGCTTTTCTCTTTCTTCGTGTGACGCTTATCTGGCATAAAGCAGGCCGTATAATATTTTATAATGGGGGAATCATTCATGTGATCATTCTGTTTTGTTGTCTTGGGGGTCTCTATCATTATTGAGAAGATCTCCCTGAACTGATGCATGATTCTGATGGTTTTTGATGTCAAAGTATATCACGTTTATCACGGATATCATAAGAATAACACGCACGATTAACGAGGCCGCCAAGTACTTTTTCTTTCCTATACGTTTAGTGTTACTTTCTTTGTAATTTGCAGGGTACTACGCGCAACCATTTAAATAAAATCTATCCTTTTTTGCATATTTATTTAACATCCCTGTGAATAGTTAATGTTTTATTTTGATAAAATGTGTATTACAGGCATTTTAAGAGCAAGATATCGTCTTACACCAATCAAGGGTATTTAAAAATACGTGTAATCGATTGAAATGTTGCAAAAAAAATAATTTAAAAAAAACATAGTTAAAATTGAAGCCTTCCTTCATCACAAAGTAACCGAGTGCTTTTCTTATTGCACGTACATTGCAGCATGAGATTACGTGGACCTATCAAAATAATCAAATTCTCTTGCATTTTCAGGGTGATGAAATACATCGAAAAACATTTTTTTTAAATATATTTTTAAATTAATTAAAACAATGTAATATTATATTTACTACTCTAAAATATATATAATGATATCTGAGTATTAACCTAAATAAATAGTATTTTTTACGTGTTTTTATGTATCACATGTTTGCCCCAAATAAATAATTGCTTGCATCTACTATTACAACTACATTTTTTTATTTCGATTTGTTCGATCGATAATTCTTGGTGGAATTCCATAATAACAGATATTAATAAAATAATATTTAGAATTTATCCCACAATATATTTGTAGACGACATATTTCGGCCACGTTTGCTTTATATAGAGCCAACACTGTACTATTTGACTTGAAAATGGCCATTCGACGTGGCCGAAACATGTCGTCTACAAATATAATGTGGGATAAATTCTTAATATTATTTTATTTAAATGTGTCATTTTTTGACTTTTATACGAGTATAATCCCGGATTATATGATATAATATTTAGAAATAAATCCAAAAATTTTTTTTTGGAGGACGACATGTTTTGAAAACGTTGAGTTGGCATTATCAAGTCAATTCCCTTCCAATAAAAAAAATCCTGCAATAAAAAAAAAAAATCATAGTAATCTTTCATAAATATTTAATATAATTTAGTTGACCATAAAGGCGGATGAACCTTTATGGTCAACGGCATTAGGATGTGGAAATAAAGGGGAAAATACCACATTAAAGGTCTTAAAGACATCCCACGTATCAGCAAAAAAATGATTGCATCTCAAGTAAAAATTTCCGGAGATAAAATAGTCCCCCAATCGGATCTCCGGGTGGGGACTGCTCGAGACAAAACAACCAAGACAAATAAGAAAAACCTTCAGCCAACAAGATATGCCACCTGGAATGTTCGAACATTACTGCAGAACGGCGCCCTAGACGGGAGTATTTGCAGCAAGTATTCGAGGACATGAACTGTAGCGCTTATGCTGAGCTGAAAAGGGTTGCGGAGGACCGAGAGGAATGGAAATCGAGATGCAAGATTCTGTTGCTGCAAACCAATCCTCCGGATTGATACTACGAAGAAGAAGTAAAGTAGTCAATAACCATACTATGTTTTCTCGAGTATTGTGATGCATATTTATTTCAAGGTATTTAACTGAATACTCGTAACTTATGTGGAACACACGTGCAATTAGAATAGAATTGTGAAATTAGGTCAGAAAGCCGAGGATTAAAGCTGCAAATTTAAATGCTCAAGTCTTTCAAGTTCCGTATTCAGGAGAGCTCAGCGGGTTGAAACCAATGGACTCTTTACAATACTTCTTCGTAATATGAATCCAGTGGATTGGCTTGCAGCAACAAAATCTTGCATCTCGATCTCCACTTCTTTCGATCCTCTGCAATCCTCCTCAGCTCAGCATAAGAGCTACAACTCATGTCCTCGAACACTTGTTATTATTCTTTTATTATTGATTTTTCATTAAATGTCTTTTGAATTGAGTAATTCGTTTTACGCTTTATCACCTTGTAGCAATCTAAAGCGTAGTTTTTATTTTTTGTGCATTAACATTCTACTAAAGTCTAAGCCGTTTATTTAACGAGAATTTTTGAGTTGAAAATTGCAGTAAATTTTTCAAAAACAGTCGTTTAAAATCTAAGCGACTGTATTTTCTAAACTCTTGAAAATACAGGTAGATAGTAATACATCCTAAAAGAAAATGATAAAGCTAGTCCAGTTAGTTCAATAACTCCAAGTATTTATTTTATTGAATTCTCGGAACCTCGAAGGCTCAGCGTATAGTACTGACTGAAGGATTACTGTCACACTTACCCTTATGTAATATTAAATTGCGATACATTTCCAATCATAGATGCAGATGCCTAAAGCATAAAAGTACCACGCCTTGTCAAGGGTAGTATATATGACTGATGTAATATATATTTTTTTGAAAAGTTCAACCAACGTGCTATTTCATTGTATTAGGTCTGTGCTGTATGTTTAACCTGGTAGACAGTAGAGTATGGCATTCTTCGGCAAAGTGTTTGGTGAGGTACTCATTAACTATGTGTTCGGTGGTCTGCTGCTCTGCTTCACAGTCTCAGGTTACGTCAGCAGTCTACAGTTGCCATTTGTACGGTTTGAGGTCACATTTCCTTATCTGACGTGGATCCTATTCAGTCTAGTTTTCCCGGAACCATATTAAAAACACTCGCGTCTAGGGCGCCCTCTACAGTTTCTACCCTCAACCATCCCTTCCACAATGTCGTGAAGAAGACCATCGTGGAGCATGATGTGACCGATCCATCGAGGTCGCTTCTCTAAGATGGTTATTACTAGGTGCCTATCTTCCTTGATTATGCTGAGAACCTCATTGTTCGTGACGTGTCTCTCCAGGAAATTCAGAGAATTCTTCTGTATGACCACATCTCAAGGGCCTCTAGTCTTTTTTTATCACTTTCAGATAAGTACCATCTCTCACAGCCGTACATCCTTTATAATAGTAAATATTATGAAGTTAAGAATTTCATACTTTCTTGTTGTTCATACCATACATAGATCACACGTCTTTGTGTCCATCTATGCACATTGGAACTGATGAAGCTTTCATAAATCGCGATACTGCAGTCTTCTACAATATAAAATGAAACAGTTCTCAGTGTGATCCGCGTTAAAACAATCCACATTAAGGTATGAAATTCTCATCTATGTAATATTAAAACACTGATTAAATACAAAATACTGCCATGGGTTTCCTTTTTTTGGAGTTTGTTGGGGATCAAATATGTTCCCAAGAAAACCTGCAGGTGAAGAGATATTTTGAGACTAGACATAGACAGTGGGAAATGAAAGAACTGAGTGGTATAAATTTTCTATCCACATATGTTCCAGATGTATTGTTGTAATAATCGTAACTTAATAATTAATAGTGTAATATTGTTTTCTAAATTCCTCTGAATTTGAACCCGAGAATGCTCGCGTGACAGTTCATCGGTATTGTATTTTTCTACCCAAAATACTTTCTTCACAAGCTGTTTATTGTTTTATATTTAAGGCTATTTTAAGGCTTTTTACCGCCTTATCAAATTCACGATAAAATACCACCAATGAAATAATGGGTATTGTTTTCGGTAATTGTTTTTCTGGCTCATAAATATATATTATTTGTGGTGACCACAGCTTCGATTTTGGCCGAAGTTACATAACAGCTATGGTGTTTTCGGACCTCTATTTATTTTTATTACTGTAACACAAACATTATTATACAAGTTAATTTTAATTAAGAAATTAACAAATAAAAAATATTTAGTTTTGATTCACATTTCTTTTAAACGATTACATGTTTCGGCCTCCCTGGAGACCATCTTCAATAATGATTAATTTATAGACTGGCAGTGGCTTATAATTTTTCCATTTTGTAAGATGGTCTCCTAGGAGGCCAAAACATGTAATCGTTTACAATAAATGCTAATCAAAACTAAATATTTTTAATTTGTTATTTTTTTTAATTCAAATTAATTTAAAATATAATTATGCAGTTTCACCAAGTATTGTCAGTTGATTACCCTTATGTTTTTAACACAAACAGTAGACTACTGACAAATTCTTATAGGGAAATATCGTTTATAAATATTCTATGCCATTTGCCGTTTTACCGGTTGAACATTTCACGTAGAATTTTGCAAAGTTAACCTCTTAGACTACAACCGTATTATTTATTTTAAACAGGAATTCACTATGAATGGGTGATGTTCACAGGGCAACATGTATGTATCTACAGCAAGTTTTAATCAATGGGTTAAAGTTATCAACTGACAATACTTGGTGAAACTAAATAATTGTAATTATATATTAATTTTAATTAAAAAATAAAATTATTTAGTCTTGATATCACATTTATTTCAAGTGATTACATGTTTTGGACTCCGCGAAGTCCATCATGCGAAATCAAAACAACGTATTTTTAATTTGTTATTTTTTAAATAGAAATTATATAAAAAGAATATTATGCAGTTCTTACCTTAACGTTAAATATATTTACTCATAATTATTTTTTAAACTTATTTCTCTCAGTTGCGATTCTACATGCCTCGTTACAAAGCATCTGCCGGTGGGTATAGCTCAATTGTCAAAGCGTTTGTTTGACAAACCAAAGGTTCGATCTTCGACGCAGATTATAAACAAAAAGATTTTTAATTGATTCATGAGCTCTTAAATACCTCTGGTTGGTGCGAATTTGATTCCTCACCCGTAAAATGCTATTCATAGTCTATTATTTAAAATTTGTGGTAGACGAAAGTCGTCCCGTGAAGACCACCCTTTCATAAAAAAATTCTGTAATAATAAGGATGATGCGTGAATCTCGGGATGTAGTCTATGACGTTGATGGATCAAAACTCCACATGTAGCGCTTATCCAATGTGCATCATGGTAATCGTCATAGAATTCCACAGATGAGACTTCAGAATTACTATCACCATATGTCGGTATTCTCCTGTATGTGTTTACATAAAAATAAAAACTGTGCACCCGAAGGTCCACGTGAAAACAAATATGGTTCTTGGCGACCAATGGAGCAGAAGCTCAAGGACTTGAGGAGATGATGGCTGTAGTATAATCAAAGGCATAATTTTAGGTATTTTATTAAACACATTTTTAAAGAATATTGAATTATTAGTCTGACAATACCGAGGCATTTGGTTCTGAAGAGAAACTCAACCTTAACTTATATATATTCATCTTAAATTCGTGACACCGTGCAATATAAGTACCATCTGTCAATTCAATCTGTCAACTTTTTTGCTGTCATAAATATGTTGAAAACGTCAAGATTTCATTAAACAACAAAATATTTACAGCAGTTTTTCCCAAAAATTTGTCGCAAAGCGGCTCTTGATGATACAAATAATTAATTAATTAATTAGTTTTTAATGAAAATATTTTAATAATATCGGATTGCTGTAAAACTGTCAATATATATGTTTTGAGAATTCAATTTAAGATCCATTATAAATATTAAATATTTATTTATGTATCTTTTTTACATGGATCACATTGAGTATGGCCTCTGTTCAGGAGACTTCAGTTTTAACTCGGAGCCTTCCTCAATCCGTCACTGTCAAGAGACAATTACGAGTAGTAAACCACTTCTCTTGGTCAAAAATTAACTATTTATTCATATAACTATGTTTTACTATTATTATATTATTACACATAAAATATATATATATATATAAATAGGAATGACCCTAGCTGGATTCGGGCGAATCACTTTAAAAAGTTTCTTGTACGATGTGCCCGAATCCAGTTCGGGTAAATCACCGTGTCAGCAAAATACCTAACCGAATTGTATTCAGGCAAATCACACAAGGGGCTAACAACAAATATTTATACTTTATATATTAAATTGTTGATCAGACTGCTTAAACAAATCGCCTCAAATGTTGATATATTTCACGTAAGAGAGGCCCAATTCAGACATGAACTCCAAGAGTTTCTTTGGAGGAATAATTGGTTAGCGTCGTCTGTTTGATGAGCAATGGGACCTTTTGTTGCTTGTCTGAACTGCATTGTCCTTAGTACTTAATCATAAGTACCTATTTTTGTATGTATTGTATTTTTTTTTTATTATTATTGTACTTCAGAAATGAATTGAGTTGATAAAATTTGTAATGTTTCTGCAAAAAAAATTAAAAATAAAATTGAAAATTGAAAAATTATATACTTTAGTTCCAAATTACAAATGAAAAATATATTTAATCAATTTTCTAACTTTTTAAACAGTCCAGCAACAATAGTTCTGTACATTTCATGACATCTCTGCAAGGCCTACCTTGGAACATTAATGTTACCCAACGACTAGGTCAGAAACACGAGTACAAGAAGAAATGACTGTATCCTCAGCATATTTTCGAGTGATCTGTTCATTGCATTTTCACTTCCTAAGAATTTACATTTGCTCTTAAAGAGTGCCTCTACCCGGCCGGCATCACGTGGTTAGTTAAAGACGGTGGCTGATCAAAAAAAAAACCGCGCCCAACGTAGCTCAAAGTCGTTTATCTAAAGAGGAACGACATGCTATTATATTTCGTAATGTCAATCCGGTGGATTGGTTTGCAGCAACAAAATCTCGATCTCCACTTTTTTCGATCCTCTGTAATCCTCTTTAGCTCAGTATAAGAGCTACAACACATGTCTTCGAACACTTGCTGCAAGTACTCCCGTCTAGGATGCGCTCTGCAGTTTCTACCCTCAACCATCCCTTCCACAATGTCGTTGAAGAAGGCCATTGTGGCGCATGATGTGACCGATCCATCGAGCTCGCCTCTCTGAAATGGTTCTCACTAGGTGTCTATCTTCCTTGATTATGCTGCGAACCTCATTATTCGTGACGTGGTCTCCCCAGGAAATTCAGAGAATTCTTCTGTATGACCACATCTCAAAGGCCTCTAGTCCTTTTTATCACTTTCAGATAAGCACCATGTCTGACAGCCGTACATTCTTTATAATACTACTAAATATTAAATAGATAAGAATTCCATACCTTGTTGTTCATACCGTACATGGATCACAGTGTATAATGAATGCTGGAATTATTGAAAATAAAACTCTTAGCAATACCATTCTCGTTGTTAACATCGTGTGTGAAATTTTCCTGAAATATACTGAAAACTAGGTTTTTCAGGGTTTATTTCATGAAACGGTCGCCACGCACGCGAGCTCGTAGAACCTAAATGTCGAACTGCCGAACTCTTGGTTATAATTACCATTTATCGGTATCAATGTATCGGCTCGCAGGGAACGTGGAACATACTCTCGTATTAATGTGTATTAGCCACACAGTGTGGGATTATTGGGTCAATATTTTATATAATTTAATAAAGATATATATTTGTACTTCTAGCTTATAAAAGACAACATCCTCCTCTCTCAAAAAGAGAGGGGCGTTATTACATCGCGTGAGGCAGGATGAGGAGCAGGACAGCAGACAAAGACTGTCTTTTAGAAGCACAGATTATATTTACTTTAAAAACATTACAACTTTGTGACCACGCGGTATGACATGGCCGCGCGGCCGCAACGCGAACCTTTCTTCGCCAATATGGCAAGCGACAAAAATACAAGACGAAAGATTGTTTATCGAGGTTTTCGGTACCCGTTAGCAAGGGCTACATCGTCCTGATGTCAAAGCTTACAAAAACATAAGCGTTTAAAGTTTCTCTAGAACGTATGCCCTGTGTCTGTTTTTAAAACCTTAAGCTTCTCATACCCAAACCAACTCTTTGTTTTAATTCAAAAAATAAAGTTATTCGCAATTAAATTAAATAATAAATGGTAAATTTCAATATTTCTTTACATTCTCTATATATTCTAATTAATAGTATTAATAATAAAACTTAATAAATCATTATTTATTTATTATTTATTTTAATAATTATAATTATTTATTTGTTTGCCGTGTTTTTACATGGATCACGTAAGATAAGTTCTCTATTAGGAGACTGCAGTTTCGACTCACTCATAGCCTTTCTCAATCCTTCTCTTGTTAAGGGATAACTGAGCTGCGATAGTACTTTGCAAGTGGTCTTACCCATTTTATGTAGGAGAGGGGGTAGGGGTGTGTCTTTCAGGAATGATAAGAGTTGGAGACAGATAGGGTTGCAAGGATAAAGAATATCAAAGTGAATACTAAAAATATATAAAATACACATATGTGTCCATGATAAAGAAAGTGGTGTAAGTCATGTTTCATTCGTTCTGAGATATTTAAAGGTTTGTGTTTTGATGTTGGTTGAAAACCAAGGAAATATTTATATAAATAAAATTATATATTTTGATTTTTTAAATTCATGATGTATGAAGATTATATTAATTCACAACAATGTGAACTGAAATAAATGAATAACTCATTTTTTTCAATTTCTTGTCTTTCATAATTATGGGCACATAAAACATTAAAAATTAGTCTTCGGTATTAGTTAGCGTTTGCTTTGCAAGCCAAAGGTCGTGGGTTCGATCCCCGACGGAGATTAAAAAAAAGGTTTTTGTAATTAATTTCTGTGTTCTAAAATACCCCCAGTTGGTGTGAATTTGATCCCTCACCCGTAAAATTACAGTCATAGCCTATCAATTAAAATTGGTTAGTAGACGAAAGTTGTCCCGTGAAGACCACCCATCCATAGTAAATTCCTGTAATAATGAAGACGATGCGTGAATCTCGGGTTGTTGGCGGATCAACAAACCAGCAGCGTTTAGCCATATGCACCACGGTAAGCGTCATTGAATTTTCACAGATGAGACATCAAAACTACTATCACAATCTGTCGATATATTCCCGTACGTGCTTACATAAAAAAGAAAAAAATCTATGATATGACGCATATCATTCTAAGATGACTAAGCCACTATGTGGGCGGTAATCTACCCACGAACGCTATAATCACGCCTGGTATATGACAATGTTCAGTAGAAAATTTCTGACATTTCAACTGGTAGGGGCGTAGTATACTTACCAACTTCTTGTATATATCTATTTATATATATATTCAATCCTCTTTTATGCGATTTCGTAGTAATGCGTTTTTTTTTTTAAATCCACGTTTGAGAAAAAAATATTGCACTCTATTTACGTTTTTAAAGGCAACCGGGCGGCATGGTCTAGTGATTAAAGCATTTATAAGTAACCGTTACAGTCAATGGCGATCGTTATCGGGCCATTTTTGTTCACGAAAATTGAAGAGGAGGATATTGGCAACATTTGGTTTCAACAGGACGGCGCTACGTGCCACACAGCCGAAGCTACACTCGATGTTTTGCGCCCCATTTTCAAAAAAAAAAAAGTTATTTGGCGGACCCTTTATTTAAATATACACATACTAAACATCAAATTCTTTATACACATCAGTTCGTTCTTAAAAAATATCGGCAGAAGCGGGATGCGAACCAGCGAGCCTTGGAACCAACTATTGCTCAAGTATATTACCCTAAACCACTCGACCATCTTCTGCCCGAACTGTTGCGCTTATTTAAATATTTAAAAATCTCTCTGAAAAACTTGTTTTTTGACGCCGTCGGCTCAAAACACGACCAGGTTTAAATTTTTTAAATTGATTTACTAAAATTTAAGCTTTTTATATTTCCCTGGTGGAGTCATAAATTACAAAAATATATCCAGACCTCGGAAGTGCCAGGCTCGTCGTCCGATTTAAATGTGTGCGGGTAAAGACATTGAAAAAAGACATTATAAAATCAAGGTTTTACCCGCACACATAAACAATCTGTAAATATGTGTGTACTACCATGGAAGTTAATACCTATAATAAGCCACTGCCAGTTTTTAATTTCATCATTATTGAAGATGATCTCCAGGGAGGCCGAAAAATGTAATCGTTTAAAATGAATGTGAATCAAAACTTAGCATTCTTAATTCGTTATGTTTTTAAATAAATTGAATTTAAAATTATGTTAAGAAAAAATTAATCGCGTAAATGAGTAATAGAGCCGTTTAAAAAATCTCGTGACAAAAAGACTAGTATATTGAAAGTAGACCGAGATTTAAAAAAAAATCATTTTAAATCGATTTCTGAGCTCTAAAATTCCCCCGGTTGGTGTGAATTTGATCCTCCAACCGTAAAATGCCAGTTATAGCATATTAATTAAAATTTGTGGTAGACGAATGTCTTTGCGTGAAGACCACCCATTCATAGTAAATTCCTGTAAAAATAAGGATGAAGCGTGAATTTTGGACTGTAGTCTATGACGTTGGCGAATTAACATTCCACATGCAGCGCTTAGTCATATGAACTATGGTAAGCGTCATAGAATTCCACTGATGAGACTCCAGAATTACTATCACCATCTGTCGGTATAATCCTGTATGTGCTTACATAAAAAAACAGCAAGTCCTTCTTCAGCTTCTGCTCTAAAGGTTGTCGGGAACCATATATGTTCCCAGGTGAAGCTTTGAGTGTAGATACGTCGTGAGACATATCTGAACAAAACAAAAAGAGAAATCAACAATCGCATACATCAAGCGAGGCTAGCTTTCAATAAAAAAGTAAAAATTCTTGAGTCAAAGAATATTAATTTAAAGCTCCGCAAGCAACTTGCAAAAACATTTGTTTGAAGCATCTTGATGTACGGCTGTGAGACATGGTGCTTATCTGAAAGTGATAAAAAACACTAGAGGCCTTTGAGATGTGGTCATACAGAAGAATTATTGGAATTTTCTGGAGAGACACGTCACGAACAATGAGTTTCTCAGAATAATCAAGGAAGATAGGCACCTAATAAAAACCGTGTCAGAGAGGCGAGCCCGATGGGTCGGTCACATCATGCGCCACGATGGTCTTCTTCACGACATTGTGGAGGGGATGGTTAAGGGTAGAAACTGTAGAGGGCGTCCTAGACGGGAATATTTGCAGCAAGTGTTCGAGGTCATGGGAGGAAGAGGGTTGCGGAGGACCGAGAGGAATGGAGGTCGAAATGCAAGATTCTGTTGCTGCAAACCAATCCACCGGATTGATATTACGAAGAGGAATTGAATAAATGAAAATTGAATTGCAACCGACAGAAACTGAGTAGCGGAAATTTCTCGTCACGTTATGTTCCACACGTAGAACGGATATGGATAGAAAAAAATATCATGATAAACTGCATTAATTAGTTAGTTAAGGACACTCCTGGTCTCAATTATGGTGTCAGGTATGTGTAGGTATAGCCGCGGCGTGACGTTTCAAGATGGCGGGCGTGACGCGCGCAAACATGGCAGCGTGACGTCACTGGCCGTGAATGGGTCGCGTAGCCCAACACTCTCCACCCCTCCCGACACACTTACAGCCGGCATCTTTATTCTAGATCCAAACCATCGCCATCATCACAAAATGTCTTCCTCAGGAGTCTGTCTCTTAACACTATACAGTCCGATTACACAACATGTGTGTGATCGTTCCGCCAACGCTTAGTGGCCGACACAACATATGTGTTGTTAACCTCTCCTCCCCGGTGATGTCTATCGACTACACATTGCTTGTAATAACTTAAATATCTCTGTAAATATAATACACACAGTGTTCAGATTTTAGGTATTCTTCCTTTATACATTTACGTATTGAAAAAAAAAATATTTATAATAATAGGCACTCATCGGGAGCAGGAAATATTTTTCAAAAATCCGGAATAAATTCACCACTACAATCAAGACGCGTCAACTGTCATGAATTTATTCGACCTGTCGGAAGCGTGTACAAAAATAAAATTAAAAAATACCCAGATGCGTCGGCATCTATACTCCTCACTCTCGCTGACGAACTAATATGAGTGAGCGAGACGGGAAACCTCAGTTGGTCGGCTAGTTCGAAATGATATCGATGCGCGTCGGCTCATCGATATGTCGACAGGCTAAGTAGTGTTAGTAGCTATCGGAAGTTCACGCGCCAAGGTGCGTCTGGCCGTTTGAGGTCTTCGTCTGATGTTTTTCATGTTTTTAGCTATTAAATGTCAATTATTACTGCTCATTGACATCAACTATTATAAAATTAAGCGATATCTTTGAATATTTTAATTTTTTCGAATTTCTACTCATTTTATTCACTTTAAATCAGAATTTGTAACGAATACACACAATCGGAACGCGCGGAAGTTTTTAACATATTAAGGCGAGGGTTAAAGGCGGGTCACACAACATGTGTGTGATCGTTCCGCCAACGCTTAGTGGCCGACTATACACAGCTTGTGTTATGTTTTTTCAAACGTTAGTGGCCGATCACATAACATATGTGTTGTTTTTACATTCGACCTTAATTTTAATTGAGATCTCAAACCTTTTCAGTGAGGGTCATATTTAATTTTATTTGAGCACATGACGATAAAAAATTAAACAAGCATTTTCGTAAAAAAAATTATAATGTGAGATTAGACTTTATCTCGCTTGTTATAATTATTATTTTTTAATTGGGAAAACGTTGATCGTTTTTCTCGATCAATATTTCGATTGTATGCGTTTAAATTGTATTTGTTTGTTAGAAAAATAAGTATTTCCCACAATATAAACTGTCTTCTGTTATTTTATTTTATATTCCAATGCAATATATTTTTGGTTAGAATTAGTCTCCTTATATACGCTGATGATTTGTCCGATAATATCGATGACGCCGAGGAGATCAAAGACAGCGACGATGATGGGGGATGGATGTATATAAACAAATAAATATATTCGATTTTTTTTGTAAACAATTCTTTAAAAAAATAGTCGGCCTCCGGCGTAAGTTTAATCGCATAACGCGCGGACTAGATAGTGTATCCTCCGCCTTACGCATCAAGTCTTCCGCTCTATAACACTTGGGTATATTAAAATACCATAAACAAGTGTCATAGGTACTGCATGAATGGTATTGGCATTTCGCAAGTTTCCTCCATCAGAGACCTTAGCATATAATTTAAAAAATAGACTGATTTTAAATGCACAAGTTAAAATTGTGTATTATAGAGCACTGAATATGATTTTATTGCTTGGTTTTCTTCTGCAAAGTGGCAGAGTTTTCTCGATCACATATGTGTAATGGTAGTATTGATTGAACTCATTGTTAAATAGGATACTCGATAGCGGATCTATATATCATCCCTGACTGAGGATAAATCTGAGGATTACGAAGCGCAGGAGTAATATTAACTTTCCAGAGACTATGTGGAGAGGTAACAGATTGTTCAAACACATCGACTTGGATGTTGATATATTCCACGCAAAGGACGCCCAGTTCAGACACGAGATCCGCAAATTTGCTTGGAGGATTAATTTGTTGGAGTCTGTTTAATGGGCATTGGGATTTTCTGTTACTTGTCTTTTTCTTTTCTATTTTTGAATTAATTATACAATATTATAACATAAGTACCTATATTTGATATATTGTTTCATGCACTTGACCATACTGATATATTCAGTAAACCATTAAAACAATTTATTTAGTATGTATTTCACTATTTATTACTCATTCAACTAGCAAACGAGTCGTAGAAAAATCATTCCCTTTGTAGGTCTCAAACGTAAGACTCATAACAGAACGCTCTTAAAAACTATTTTTGAAATAGTCACTGAAGGCCTTACTGTGACTTTACAGCGTAAAACACCATGCTACAACAAGTTCGAGTCTACTAGAGATGAAGTAGAACAAACAACGCACTTACTTCTTTATTATTCATTCACATCATCACCATCATCACATCCAATGTCCCACGTGAGTCAATTTCCTCCGTCTTCCGCATACAGCTCCTCATCCTTATTTCGGAACAACTGACACACTTCTAGTTTTCGTTTTTCATATCCTCGTCGTCATATTTTCAACAGCTTGTGTCTTTTAACTGTTTAACGTAAACTTCCTGCAGGAGTTTTTATCCCTCAACATCCACATATGAATTATTTTTCGAATACCTTACGTTACGAATCGTGGGTATGTTTTACCTGCAATGGCGATTGACTCGCCACACACGGCTAAACCCAAAAGCCACAATATCAAATCTGGTCTTGAAAAACCTAAGAATTTATTTAAGGTTAGTTTAGTTATTGTTAGTTTAGGTTATATTAGTTTCAACTTTGCCAATATATGGTTAACACATGCTCAAATATGAAAATAAAGTATAATTAATATCGAACCTGTGAAAATATACTTTGAAATGCACTCTCTCCATTAGTTTCTGAAGAAAAATAGAAAATCATGCTGGAACTCTGCTTTTTGGTTCGTTTCAGTTAGTCGAGAATCGTAATTGTAATCGGTCATGAAAATAAGTTAAATTTTTAGGTTAGGTTAGTAGATGTATGGCGAATTTTTTTTAACTAATATTTCGACCACCGTTGCAGGGGTTTTCTTCAGGATTGATGATTTAATTGTGATTTATTTGTGAGTTTGTGTCAGATTATTTTTTAATAATATATTATTGATATGTCCATGGCAACTACACACTCTAAGTTTCATTGGTCCGTAGAATCGTAGGTATGCTTTAACCTGCAATGGCGGTTGAAATATTGAAAGGAAATAATTCACCACACAAGGCTAAATCCAAAAGCCGCAATATCAAATCTGGCCGTGAAAAACCTAAGAATTTATTTAAGGTTAGTTTAGTTATTGTTAGGTTAGGTTATATTAGTTTCAATTTTGCCCATATATGGTTAACACATGCTACAAATATGAAAATGAAAAATAATTAACATAGAATCTCTTTGAAATGCACTCTACATTAGTTTCTGAAGAAAAATAGAAAATCATCCTGGAATTTTGATTTTTGGTTCGTTTCAGTTAGTCGAGGTTTGCAGTAGTAATCGGTAATGAAGTAAAGTTAAATTTGGACGTTAGGTTAGTACAGGTTACGCAAAGTAAGGTTAGGTTAGGTTACGTGAAGCTTGACAAATAAATAAAGTCTGAAAATTCCGCTGAAACACGGTGCGTCTCTCGGTTCGTTTCAGTCAGTCTCGGCGGCCGTAGTATCGGTAATGAGGTTAGGTCTCCCGCCTCGCCCCTTGCCATCGATCGCCCGGCTACTTGGCTGGCCGCACTTCCCGGATGCGGGGCTTACTGAAGGAATCGTGAAAACACTCTAGCGCGCTGAAAACACAGTGTAAACGAAATAAGTTAAAATAAAAAATATTTAAACAATGTAAGGTTTTGATGGAATATAATGAATAAATGAAAAAAATTGTTACCTACATATTATATGGCCGACGGTTATAGCTCAATAGTTATATATTTATTTATTTTACAGAATCGAAATTCCAATGTAAAAATATTTATATAAATTAAGAAACATAGAGTATACATAAATATACAATACATATAGAAAATAATAAGAAATAAAAATAACACAAAAGAATAAGAAGATGACACGTGTCAAAGATCACAGAGATCAAGGAGAAAAATACCATCGACAAAAGAGGAAAAGGCTGTAAGAAAAGGATCGAGGTGTGCTGGTAGGCCATTTAGGAGCGACATTGCCGTTGTAGCAAATTGAGTGCTTGAAGCTCCACAAGCATCGACTGGGATCAAAAACAATGGATGGCTACGAGCACGGGTGCACCTATCTGCAACATAGAAGTTAAAACATTCAAGAATCCCAGGGTTGTGAATTTAACCGCGAAGAAGAAGGAATGAATGTTTGGGTGCAGCAATTTTCCTTCGGGACTCAAAGAGAAAGCATCCCTAGAAGAAAAAGAGTTTAGTAATGTTCGGAATTAAATTAATTGAATGGATAGTTACCGTAAATATAAAAATGTATAACAAAGCTTTTGCTTTACAAGCCAAAGGTTGTGAAATAAACAGAAATAAAAAAAAAGGATTTTATTCTGATTTCTGAGCTCTAAAATACCTTACGTTAGTGTGAATTTGATCCCTCATCCGTAAAATGCCGGTCATAGCCTATTAGTTAAAATTGATAATAGACCACCCATTCATCGTAAATTCGTGTAATGATAAGGATGATGCGTGAATCCCGAGTATATGACGTTGGCGGATAAACACTCCACATGCAGCGCTTAGCTGTATATACGATGGTAAGCGTCATAGAATTTCACAGATAACACTTGAAAATTACCATCTGTCGCTATTTTCCTGTATGTGCTTACATAAAAAATGTATAAAAAAATAAAGACTAAAAGCGTGGCGAATATTTGTAGGTTCCTTATCATTATAAATCAACTATTAAAATGTATTTATATACTATATAATAGTGCACTTTTAGATAAATATTTCGCCTATCTATTTTATTTGGTCTTTTTATGTATAATATTTAAATTGTTACAAAATAACTATCATATTTTTATGGCTTTTGATTGTTCATCTTTTTCTTCGTGTCAGCGACGTTAAATTATTTTTGCATTGTATCTGGCAACATCGATAGCCCGTGTGTTGCCCCGCATTAGATCTTTAGATATGCAGCATGTTGGGTACATGGAGCAGGATCTTGCTCCATTTAATTAAATAATAAAAAATAAAATAAATTATCCTTTTTTGTCATTGTGTTTTCTGGTAAAGTTTTTAATATGTGAATTCAATTGACATGTCATATGGTAAACAGAAAAAACAACTTTACCGACTGAATCGTATTATTTAAAATTCATTTTGATATTCCATCGTAGTTAATAGTATTTCATGAAAGCTTATCGTATCGAAGAATAATCAAGTAAAAATAATGTCATGTTATATTTTGTATTTTCTATTAAAGATTTTAATTTAATTTGGTCTTAGTTTCGATAAAAGATCGTTAAGGAATAAGCTTCTAGTCTAGTGGTCTTCACGGGGCGACTTTCGTCTACCTCCAATTTTAATTAATAGGCTACGACTGGCATTTTACGGGTATGGGATCAAATTCACACCAAATGGTGGTATTTTAGAGCTCATAAAGCGTTACAAATCTTTTTTTTTTAAACGTCCGTCGGGGATCGAACCCACGACCTTTGGCTTGCAAAGCAAACGCTTTGACCATTGAGCTATACCCGCCGGCATATCTAGCGAACTATCTCACGACAGGTAGTGGCAAAATCAAAGAATCAAAATGGCCCCTGTAAGCGATGCGCCTTATAGTAACTTTAAAAACTTTTGTATGTATGCGTGTCAGATGAGCGAATAAAAATAAGAGACAAAATTTCGCATATCAAGGCTTTTCGGCATCAGCCTGCAAGGGCTATATCGAGTTGATAACACTGCGCATATGAAGCTTATCAATATACTCTTGCTGGCGATTTATGAGCCGTTCTAGTGGGGACTTATTGCGTCGTCACTCTGTAACCTCCGCAATTACATAGAACCTGCCCATAAATTCAACTGTCGCTACACTTATTGCCCATTCGCGACAGTTATTACTGACACTCAATAAACATTCGCCAAAGGGCGTATCTGTTTTGACGTTCACACTTCAGCCAAAAGCTATAAATAACGTCAAACATTGTAGCAGTGTGATATCAGCTTGATATAGCTCTTTTAGGCTGATGTCGAAAAGCCTCGACAAACGATATTCTGTCTCTTATTTTTGTTCGCTCGCCTGATAAGCATTTTTAATAATGTTAGTTTTAAGTTTATATAAAATTACACGGCGTTTGCATACGCCATTCTATTTGTTTTAAAAGGTGCTGTATTTCATGTTGGTTCAACTGTCATTTTTAATTAACTTTTTTGCCGCGATTGCCTTGGCGGCGCTGCCTGTTACAGTGTTACAGGCAGTCGTCAGACAAGCCCCGTTCGATCGAGACGGAATTAACGTCATGTTACGATCGAACAGCGAGTCAAGTTTTTATTGAAAATAAATGCAAAGTGTTGTTCAAAAACAAGTTCTTTGCTTTGCGATCTGCTCTTACATACTTCTCTCATGCAGCCATATGACGAACCCGCGACTTGTCGCCTTTTTTTTTAAGACGGGGGATGTCAGCACATACAGGTTATTAACGACAGTTTGTGATAGTGATTCTGAAGTCTCATCTGTGGATTCTATGACGCTTGTCATGCTACATATGATTAAGCGCTGCATGTGGAATACTGATTCGCTAACGTCATAGAATTAATCCCAATATTCACGCCTCATTTAATTATTACAGGAATTCACTATGAATGGCCACGAAGATCTTTGTGGCGCCACATGTTGATGATCGGGAAAAAATGTAACCCACGACCTTCAATTCTTAATCACTAAGCTATAACCGCCGGCAATTTTACATTGGTCGCAACCGGCTGTGCTCTCCTTCATGAGATTGCATAAAAAACTGTTTTACATCTTGCGTCGTGAGCATAGCGTATTATAATGATAGCTTTAGTCTGCTGGGCGGATCCCCGCCTAGACGTCGCCGTCCGCCCCATCCTTCTATGCGCCAGATCTACTTCTATCACAACTAAGAGAAGCAAAGACCACGTCTAAAGATGTGGTCTACTTGTTAGCTTTTTTTTGTCTATGCGACGATTCTGAAACCATTTCTCGATTTAAATCTGGATCATATAACCACCACAATCTTTACTGGAATCCAAATGTCTATTTTAGTAATCTACCGAAAGATTGGCTTAAAGTCACTCGTCTTGCTACCGTGTGAGAGGTCTTGGGCTCAATCCTATGCCCAGGTATTCATACCGCTCAGCCGACTTGGCTATTGCTATGCCTGAGCTGACTCACCTTGAAACTAGTATTTATGTCATCGTTATCATCGTATGATAGATGTCGCTATAGTATATATTCAAAGTATGTGTATTTTTATTTTTTATTACTCAATCAGTCTTCATTTATTCACAAGCTTAATATTATAGCTAATTAGTACATTTATTTGTTTCTTGAAGAGATCCAGATTATAGGAAGGAGGAAACACAGACTCTGGAAGAGCGACTGTGGTAATAACGGTAGAAAATACTAAGTGAACCAATCTTACGCCTGTGTTCCATTAATCGCAGGTTAGACGTAAGAGTGTCATTGTTTATCAAACGAATTGCTCTTCTGTGAATTGAGTCAAGTTTATAAATGATTATTCAATGTAGTGCGTAAGCTCTCTAATTATTTTTCTATTTATGTCGCACGAGAACACCACAAACTGCTGATACTCAGTTTAACAGTTGTTATAGTTGTACGTGCCTTACTTCAAAACATTCCTGTAACCTAAGTCAATCCACTTGTCAACATATGTATATATGTTATCCGTTAACCTCCAAGGCGTGAGACCGAAGACTAAGAGAATCCCGCTTTAGTAAACAAAGCATTTTTTGATAATTTGTTAGAGGGAGTTTTTGGAAGTTTTATTCGGAGTTACTATAAAAACGAATAATGATTTTTGAAATAATCGTATATATGTAATCGTGTTGGAAACAACAGGATAAGATCCTGCCTGCCCAGAAATGGGTGACGTCGATGGCATTACTCCCGGCCATCAGCAGGTCTTCCTGGGTGCAGCTACGCGGACGCAGCGCACACTCCAAAAGGTGGGACAGGGTAATATTCAATCGGTCCGCGGTAAAACTGTCAGGCTTTCATTTGTGTCCTCGTCTTACATACTTCGGTCCGAAGTGTGTTAAGGGACCTCCATATATTCCATACCTAGTCGTGTCCATGGGTTAGGGCCCCTTTTGAGACAATCCAAGTATTCCCCTAAGTTGCGCTTCTCCACATGTCAATCCGCAGGGTGGCCTCAGGTATCACCAGTTCCATTGTCGACTGTGAAGAATGACGAAGTGAGAGATCGGACGGCAGCCTTCCATTCTAGATTCAAGATCCGAAGGTGGAAATGATGTCCTCGAAGGCCATCGAGAATTATAAATAGAATGTACTCGAGATGCGACAGCCAGAGATGACACGAGATACGGCGAGGACCAGAATGGTTGACATAACTTTGTGGCAGCGGATTGTGGTGACCATATGTTATTTAATTAAGGGAGTGGTTATGGTGATGATGGTGACAATTATCTCATTAATTTTTAACTCTTTCATTACGGCTCGGTTTGAATACAAATTATACTGTCAATTATAAAACTAATATTTCAAGCATTAATGTACTTATCTGGTCCATATTCATATTTCACATTAGTTCTTGTATCCTTTAGCTATCAGATTATGCATTAAAACGCAAAAAAGTAAGAAAGTAGTAAAACGATATATCACGTCAACCGATGTAAACAGTCGGGGAATCTTATGACGGCATATGCCGACAGCCGATGCGAAAGGGTTAAAATGTGTTTTGAATGCTTTAAATAAAAAATAATTTTAGGAATAGCATTCAGTGATCATCGGCAATGCAGTATCAAAATAAAGTGCAGTGAGGATTTGGATGCTCTATTTAAATATGCTCATATCGTGTTTCACATCTAGAACATTGATAATCTTGGCAAAGTCCATCAATGAATAATCCGCCGGTAAATAAAGTGTGTGGGCCCAAATGGTCTGCTCCAAAATTATTGAAATCGAAAGGCCGTGCTCTTAATTCTAACAAAGGACTCGAGTTCGGCTGGCTCGGCCTTCTGAACCCTCGATACTTGGCGTCGGATGTAGGTCGCAGACTCAGCACACGGTCTCGACTAGGCCTGCTCTGAAACAGGGTGGATCTGAAGTCTGTATTAACATAATGTCGCCTAACCTAACGTAACATAACCCGACGTAACCTAACTTAACGTAA
Organism: Glossosoma conforme; assembly: GCA_022606575.1. NCBI lineage: Eukaryota > Metazoa > Arthropoda > Insecta > Trichoptera > Glossosomatidae > Glossosoma > Glossosoma conforme. The sequence continues at coordinate 1,465,580 of JAGTXR010000097.1, read as the reverse complement.
CCTAACCTAAAGTTATCTTAAAACACGAAAAAAGAGAAATTCCTGTTGAAGCTTTGAGAGTTGACGGCGAATGTTGGTTAGATTCAGACAAGTAAAAATTGACATGATTGTAAGGATCCAAAGTCTATAGTTACCAGACGTTATCTTATTTAATCTAATTTTACCTAACCTTACATAACCATAACCTATCAACCTAACCTAATGTAAGACAACATCAAAACTATATCCATTGGCTGGTTTCGCAATATCAAACATAAGACGCAAAGTCATATGCGCTAAAAAATGCATAAGGAAATCAATCAACCGTCTCACTGCTTGTAAATTTAACCAACTACTCCCAAGACCTAGACTGGACTCGCAAAGCACTTTTCTGAGATCCACACAACCTCTCACGCCTGGACCTTATACTGGAAGCTCTGGCATTAAATAACAACAGAAAATTTCACTACCCCAAAGGAAAATCTTCCAACTGGTAAGAACCTTGACTGGTAGAAGAACCTCGAGCGGTGAGGAGTGCTTCGGCAGGGAAAGTTACTACTGTGTGACTGTGGAGACCTGCAGACTACTCACACTTAAGATTCTGCCCTATGTGCACGACTAGCTGCACATCCCCGGGTAGGGTGCAACCAACCCTTAAGGACAAAAAGAATATCCAGGCCTAGAGAAAGCCGGGTTTATCATCCGATATCCTTAAAAACCCTGATTTTTGGACACCCAAATATTTCTCCGGTACTACAGTAGCATTCTATGCAATTTCGCGGGCTCTTGACCTGGAAGCTCCCGAAAATCATCTTGTTCGCATGTGAACCTCCGAGTATACAGGTGTTCTGAGACAAGGCATAATAACATGTGAAACAATTATCGCGCAGTCCATATGCTCCAACTATGTAGCGAATATGGTTAAAAAAAAGTCCAGTATTCGTAGAAAAATAAAATAATAAACGAAATTCATGAACTGGAAACTATACAAAGTTGATGACGAGTTGGCAGAACTATTTGGTGGCAAATATATGTGGCGAACATATGCTACAGTTAGTAAAATCATATCAGATTACAGAAGAAACATCCTGTATCATTTAATGTCATATTGTGATACTTTACGTAAGATTTTCCTCTTGAATACGCACGTACTTGGCAGAGTTATTTCAATAAAAATAAAATAATGTTTTCATACAAGATATGTTGAAAAAAAAGCAGAATTGAGTGCAGATTCTATATGACATGTCCTAGTTAACGTAGTTTTATATTTTTATTTTATAAACTACAAAGATGTTCAGAAAGCAATTTTGTTTCAAACGAAATAATTCAAACAAATAATGGGCGTTTCAAATTATCAAGAACAGTCAAATAATTCCGATCAATTTAATCTCTCAGCGATCTCAATATTCGCCAGCTTGCATCAATTTATGTCTTCTTTGTGTCATAAACAGCGTCAACGGGCTTGCTTGAACGTGGTGTATTTTTAACATCAAAATTAACACATCGAAATTTTGTAAGTCAGTTTTAATATAGGCGTTCTTTTAATATATCTTCTCTATATATATAGTTAGTGTATAGTTCAGTGGTTGATGCGTTTCCTTACCAAGCCTAAGGTTCTGAGTTTGTAAGTTTGTAATCGATTTCTGAGCTGTAAATTACCCGCGGTTGGTGAAACTTTGATCTTTCACACTAACATCAGCATGGTAATATATAACTTAGAGAAGAGGATGTCAACACGTTAAATTTCACTTATATTTTGTTAATTAAAATTGGTGGCAGACGAAAGTCGTCCCGTGAAAACCAAGTGAATTCCTGTAATAATTAAATGATGCGTGAATGTCGGGGTTAATTATACGACGTTTGCGAATCGGCACTCCACATGCAGCGCTTAATCATATAAGCGTCATAGAATCCACAGATGAGACTACAGAATCACTATCAGCATCTTAGATCTTTAAATATAAAAGCAAAAAAAAAAATATTTTATTACGACAAATTAGATTGTACGATTCACTTTCCATGCTATAAAACTGAATAAATTTTAGAATGTAGAATCCAAACTTTTTCACAAAAAGAAAAGCTATATCAGCTGTTCAATATATGAAGATTATGCGACTTGGTGTGAAATGGATTATTTAAAAAAAAAATCTCTTTAAGAAAAAAACAATATTACTTAAATAATTTCTTAGGTTTTCACGGCAAGATTTGATATTGTGGCATTTGGGCTTAGCCGTGTGTGGCGAATTTTATTTAAACAAATATTTCGACCGCCGTTGCAGAGGTCTTCTTCAGGATTGAAGATCATCTGACACCAACTCACAACTAAATCATCAATCCTGAAGAAGACCCTGCAATGGTGGTCGAAATATTGGTTAAAAGAAATTCGCCACACACTGCTTAACCCAAGAGCCACAATATCAACAATATTACTTGCGAAAAATATGATTATGTTCTATGTTGAGAAAAAATATGACTTTTGGAACCACCTAATATAATAAAATGTTTATTTGTTCATAAAAGATGTCCCCATTACAATAAAGAGCTTCGCTATTAAGGTTGCTTGCCAAAAATTAAGGCGAATACGTCACCATGCTTTTTTTTATTGAATATTAATTTATAGCTATGCGACATTTTTTTTCTTTTTCTTTCTTTTGAGATCTTATTCAAATTTATTTCAACAGTTGCTAGGCTAATTTTATACCTTAGTCATTACAGTAAGTGCGCAAAACCTAACCTAACCTAATCTTAAATAACTTATTAGGTTTTCACGGCCAGATTTGATATTGCGGCTATTGGGCTTAGCCGTGTGTGGCGATTTCTTTTGACCAATATTTCGACCGCCATTGCAGGCGTCTTCTTCAATTCTACAACTCTTAGAACACATCTAATCTATTCTCCGAACCAATGAAATTTGAATATGTAGTTGCCATGGAGATATAAATAACGTTCGTAATAAAAAAAATTGAAAATCTGACACCAACTCACAACTAAATCATCAATCCTGAAGAAGACCCCTGCAATGGCGGTTGAAATATTGGTCAAAAGAAATTCGCCACATACGGCTACACCCAAAATCTAATTTTGTTGATTTTTTGCGAATTTTATTTGTTGATATTGTAAAATAATGTATTGGATGTCAGTAATCAGTCAGGAAAATAAGAAAAACCTTCAGCCAACAAGATATGCCACCTGGAATGTTCGAACATTACTGCAGAACGGCGCCCTAGACGGGAGTATTTGCAGCAAGTATTCGAGGACATGAACTGTAGCGCTTATGCTGAGCTGTAAAGGGTTGCGGAGGACCGAGAGGAATGGAGATCGAGATGCAAGATTCTGTTGCTGCAAACCAATCCTCCGGATTGATCCTACGAAGAAGAAGAATCAGTCAGGATGAAAGTATTTAATTCAATTAACGAGCAGTAATAAATATTTACTAAGGTTAGTAAAATATAATCGTTTGGCAATAGAAAAATATCAATCGGCAGTAAAAAAATATTGAATTGGCAGGAAATAATTAATGAATGGTAATTCATAATACATTAGGTTAGGTAAGGCTTCCATTTTATGGGTTGATTATTCATTTATCTTTAATTATATTCTACCAATATTGAAAATATTACGACCATTTTAATTTTATAACTGACCACATTCATGCTGATATAGTGGATACTGCTTCTTTATTTAGTCTAGCGCCGTTTAATTTTATTTATTGCGAATTGATTTAACTTATATGAATTTTTTTAATTTTTATTAGAATATTATTTTATTATTTCAATATTCTAATCTACTTTTATAGATCATTGACTATATTACAATATTATTATGGATTAAATATACATAAACTATACATAAAATTCTTTTTTTCAACGCGTCAATCCAAGCACAAAAATAACGGCAGAAGCGGGATGCGAACCGCGGACCTTGGAAACCAACTATGCCCCCAGGTATTCATACCGCTCGGCAAACTGCGCCATTGCTATGCCTAGACTGACTCGCATTGAAACTAGTATTTATATCATTGTTATCATCGTACGATAGATGTCGCTATAGTATATATTCAAAGTATGTATATTTAATCAATAATGATTTAACTTACTTGCAAAACCTCGAATTAGCTAGAGAACTAAGAATTACAGAAATTATTAATGATATTTATGAAACTTCAGAATCACTATCACCATCTGAGTGTATTCTCCTGTATTCATAAAACAAGCAAACGCATTTGCGATAAAGCAATATCTGCCAGCAAACACCGGCGGGTATAGCTCAATGGTCAAAACGTTTGCTTTGCAAGTCAAAGGTTGTGGGTTCGATCCCCGACGTAGATTGAAAAAAAAAATGATTTTCAATCGATTTCTGAGCTCTAAAGTACTACCCTGGTTGGTGTAGATTTGATACCTCACCCGTAAAATGCCAGTCTATTAATCAAAATCGATGATGCTTGAACCTCGGGCTGTAGTCTATGACGTTGGCGGATCAACACTCCACGTGCAGCGCTTAGCTGTATGCACTATAGTAAGCGTCATAGAATTCCACAGATGAGACTTAAAAAAAATACATCACCATGTGTCGGTATTCTCCTGTATGTGTTTGCATTAAAAAAAAACTGGGCATACTGCAGCATATTGTACTGGTCCGGCTTTTGCCTGTAGAGTCTGTGGCCCGTTTCTCGTGGTCTTTCATCATCTATGGTGTGGGATGTTATGCCGTCGTCTGTGTCTGGAGACGATCTGTGGCGCCGCGACGGCGGACTCCACTTAGGGCGCCGACGCGACAGTCGGCTAACAATTTCTGACGCTCTTTCGATTTTTTTTTATGTATAAGCGTACAATAAAAAACTAACATACGCAGATGAAGAAGTCTCATCTGCGGATTGTATTTTGCATATCATTTCTATGTATGGCTAAACGCTGCCCTTTTAAATGACTCTTTTCCGGTCACAATATATTTTTTTTGGTCAGAACATAAAATAATAAATCATTAAGCAAGTTTTACGCAGTAATATTCTCAAGTAACCCTTACCTAATCGGAGGATTGAAGGATGGAGACTCTTGCGGGAGGGCCACGTTCAAGAGTGGACGGACACAGGCTGATGATGATGAACCCTTACTTAATATTTCCAACTTAATTTTACTTAACCTAACCTAAACTAACTGATCCTTATGATATCAGCTTCACACATCTCTTTTAGTCTGATGCCGAAAAGCCTCGAAAAATGATCGTTTGTCCCTTATTTTTGTTCGCTCGCCTGATACGCACATCTAATAATGTTAGTTTTAATTAAATAATAAAATACACGGCGTTTACACACGCCATTTTATTTGTTATGGCAGTTAATCCATTTCATAATAGTGTAACTTTCATCTTTCATTTGTTTTTGCCGTGATTGTCTTGGCGGCGCTGCATGTCGCAGTGTTCGGGCAATCGTGAGTTAACTCTCGTCTGGCCGGTGAAACGTCATGTACCGGTCGGACGAGGAAATCAAGTCTTTATTAAAAATAAATGCGAATTGTGCTTCAAAAACAAGTTCTTTGTGTTGTTAATCTGCTCGTGCATCTTTCCTCCGCGCAGGCGCGACTTGTCGTCTATTTAAAGACGGGTATGTCACTTGTGATAAACTTGTTTTAATTTTTTTTTAAATGCGATACAAAATTGATTTAAGCTCTGATCAGAAATTGTTTTAAATTATATTTTATTTTGTTGCAAATAATAATTACTTATATTTGAATATCTATGAAACTCTTCAGTAACCCTAAGCACCTTTATCTGGTTTCTGTTTACAAGCGACCTGTTACAGTCCTTCGATCTCGTAAAGGATTCTAATAAAACCACTAAGCCCAGTGATCATTCATTTCACATCCGATTACATATTTGTTTGTGCAGGTAATGTAACGAATATTTGTGGCGCTGTTGAGGTATGAATTTATAGGAAGAGAGATACGTGGATCAGAATATTTATAGAATAGATAATTTAAGATATTTAGGTGTAAACTAAGTATAAAGCCGGTCTCGCCTAACAAAACCTAGGTGTATTATGTAGATCACGTCGGTATTTCAACGATAAGCAACTTCATCTTCTATATAAAGGACAAATCCGACCAATCCTTGAATACGGAGGTCACCTTTGGATTGGAGCCCCAAAATACCTTCTAAATTGAATTGACTCAGTTCAAAGAAGAGCAATTCGTTTGATAAACCATGATACTCTTTATGTCTAAAATACAATCAATGGAACACAGGCGTAAGATTGGTTCACTTAGTCTTTTCTACCGTTATTACGACAGTCACTGCTCTTCGGAACTTAAAAATAACTAATTCCTCCAGCACCCACCCACAACCGACAAACTTGTCTTACACTTACACCGAATATTCATACACGGTTAATGTGTGTCGACCAAGAACTGTCAGTTTCTAAAGTTCCTCCCTTAATGCCACCGGTAAGCTATGGAATATTCTTCCAGCGTCTGCGTTTCCTCCTTCCTACAATCTGGATCTCTTCAAGAAACACAAACATGAACATAAAACAAGTTTCCTGCATGCAGCGTCCAGCCTTACTGGCTGAGTGTCATAGAGTGCACTGGTTTTGACCGGTTGTGCTTTCATGCATGCTCTTACAGGTCACTGAGAAAGCAAATATCTTGCGACTTGCCTTTTGAACTACGGAGAGTTTCCCACCATAAAAAATACGATAACATTATACAAATCGTCGATGTTCTAATCGTCAATTTTTGGGTATGATAAATTATTCTTACGTTCCTTGGATGCATTAAAAATAAAATGTCTTTTTTATCCAGTGTCATCAACTTTACCCCATTTATGAGTACTGTCAGTTTATATTACAACACTTAGGTAATATACTGATATCAGCTTGATATAGCTCTTTTAGGCTGATGCCGTAAAGCCTCGAAAAACGATCTTTTGTCTCTTATTTTTGTGAGCTCGCCTGACATGCACACCTAATAATGTTAGTTTTAATTATATTTAAAATTACACGGTGTTTGCATACGTCATTTTATTTGTTATGACAGTTGCTCCATTTCATGTTGGTTCAACTGTCACCTTTAATTTGTTTTTTTGCCGTGAATATATTGGCGGCGCTGCATGTCACATTGTTCCGGCAGTTGTCAGTTAACTTTTCGTCCAGCCGGCGAAACGTCATGTGCCGGTCGGACGAGTAAATAAAGTATTTTTAAAGTGCTTCAAAAACAAGTTATTTGTTATCAGCACTGAATCTGAAGCAATATTTCACTAAATATGTCAAAATCTTCACTCAACGTTGGTTTCAACCACTGTTCACTGCGATTTTTTCGTTTTACACGTATCCAGGGTTGAACGATGGTCATTTCAGGCCACACTTCAGGCTCCATGAGAGACTCCAGCGAAGTCGCGTTGACCCTGACTTTGAAATATGTTGACAGCGTCCGTCTGCTGACAATCCTACTGATGGTCATCCAAGAGGGATTGAATGCAGCGGTCGCTTTGTTATGCAACATGCGGGGTAACTATCCAGTTTTGGTACGCTTCGCAATGTTGCTTAACACCTGTGATCTAACGAGAACTACGCTCAAGATGTGCTCTTATTGCAAAAGTAAATAATGGGCTTCAGCAATATATATCTAGTCTCATTGAAAGTTTACGACCGCTTAGACGTGCTCTGTATTTGTCGCATTGGTCTAAAAATAGCTTGGAAAACAAGTCAGCACGAGATCACCACCCACGACACTAAAAATGTCGCCACTCTTTCCTCTATCGTGCTATTTTTAGAAGTAAGCACTATTTTCTATTGTCCCAAGCAAAGCTTCTCAAATGAGTTTGCAATTTTTTTTACACGTAAACACACAAGAGAATACCGACCATCTGTGGATTCTATAACGCTTCTGCACATTTTGCATATAGCTTAACGCTGCATGTGGATTGTTGATCCACTAACTTCATATACTACAGTACTCAAGCGTCATCCAATTTTAACAACTAAGATTCACTATGAATGGATAGAGTTTATGGAATGACTTTCATTTTTTAATTAATTAAGTATAAAAAAATCTCACTAAACGAGGGTATTTATAGAGCTTAGAATTCGATAGAAAAAATATTTTTATTTTAATTTCCGTTGGTAATCGAATCTACAATTTACGTTATGGTAAGCAATCGCTTTACCACTTAGCAAATCTCGCGAAAAAAAATATAAACAAAGGGATATATAAAACGATCAATTAGTAATAACCTTAATAATTCAAATTTTTAATTATTTTTTTCACGTGCTTTCCTCAAAAAACTAATAGCGTGTTCCTACTTTTCATGAAGTTAAGTATTTTAACTTTATATGAACCGTATTTCTAGTATTAAATATATATTTATAAATAATAAGTGATCATGCTTAATTTTCTGGAGTTAGTCAAATGTGACATGTATACTACAGTTTTCTTCTAGCCCGCTTCAAAGGCGGGCGTTATTTATGCCAAGTAGTGGGTTCGATCTCCAACGGATATAAAAAAAATATTTTTAAGCTCTAAAAATATTATAAAATAGATTTATGTGAATTTAATCCCTCACCCGTAAAATTCCAATTGCATATTAATGAAAATTTGTGATTGACGAAAATCGTCCAGTGAACACCACCCATTCTTAGTGAATTCCTGCAATAATTGATGATGCGTGAATGTCAGGCTGTAGTCAATGACGTTGGCGGATCAATACTCTACATACAGCGCTTAGCCATTTATAGCATGGCAAGCATCATAGAATCCACAGATGCATCACTGCATCACTAACCTAAGTAGAGACTCTTCGAAGATCTGTGACTTTAGACATTTCTAGGGATGAGGCAAGGATAGCTGACAAATCGGTGTGACGGCCATTTGTGACGGTCATTTGCTTCGTAGCGAAACGCACGAGAATAATAAAAAAAAAATTCAACATACGAGTAGAAAAGTGTCCTTTTCTGCGAAATGTTTTAGAATATCTGGTGTAATGGAAATAAAATTGTTTGTTGGCCAAAAATATCAAAGTTTTCGCCAAAAATAGACTTCCAATGCAATATCGTGCTTAATAATATTTGGCCTATTTAAGTATTTCTCTTTCTACATGGAATTTTCAATAGTTTCCACAGTGGACCAAATAGCCACCTCAAAGGCGTCAACTCAATCACACAGATTAAATTATGTCGAGTAAATATTCGTATATTGGATTGAGTAGCCTATTAATTATGATATATTTCACGTAAGAGAGGCCCAATTCAGACAAGAACTCCAAGTGTTTATTTGGAGGGATAATTGGTTGGCGTCGTCTGTCTGATAAGCATCGGGATCTTCTGTTGCTTGTCTTTATTGCTTTGTTCATAGTACTTAATCATAAGTACCTATTTTTGTATATATTGTATTTTTTATTTTTATTTTTATTGTACTTCAGATATGAATTGAGTTAATATAATTTGTAATGTTTCTGAAAGGAAAAAATAAACAAAATTAAATAAACAAAATTGAAAATTAAGACTCATTGGTCCAGACCTCGTTGTCCACCACCAACGTTAATAATAGGCATTTATGTGGTAGTACGATAGTGTTTTTGAAAGATTAGATTCACACCGACCGCAGATATTTATTGACCTAAGAAATAAATATACTTTTAAAGCCACAACATTTGTCACTCTTATTTATGGTGGGCTTTTTCATTACATGGAACATCAGGCCTTATTGATTCGAAAAGAACAGGTGTTCATATAAACATCGCCGTTCACTCAAAGAAAAACTCCATGTCGCCAGGATAGTCATCAGAACGCGTGGTCGAGGGATGAGGAGCAGATGAGCAACACGAAGAACACTTTTATTCCCCATCGACAGATATGTCCTGTCCATTGCCATTTGACTGTGCCTGTTCATTGGGTAACCTCCACTATTTGAATTCTTCTTCAGATATCCTCGTTTCGCATTTTATCTTTTAGAGGCACTCTGAGCATGAATCTATGGTACGTTGAATGACCTTTATTTTAAGGGTAAGACTTGCAGTTAGATTCCACGTCTCTGCGTCATAAGTTAATACAAGGAGGATGCATTGGTTAGACGCCTTAGTTTGAAGACATTGCGGAATTTTCGCTTTAAAAATTTACTTTAGTTTTCCAAATGCTACCCATCTCAGTTGTATACGCCAACAATGGCCCAGAATAGTTTCCTTCCAATATTTTTAAATGTCTTTAATCGATTAACGAATCAATCAAAAAAAGCGCTAAAAACGTTAATGATCAATTATTTTATATGGAAGATGATTCTTTTTTTCAGACATATCTTTTTCAGTTTGTATTTCAGCCATTTGTGTTTATGTTTTCCAAATGTTGCCCATCCCAGTCTACCTAGTTGGATTTACTTGTCCCAGATAAGTATATTCATTTACAAACACGATATAAGTTCTTTAAATGGAAAACGGCTCAACAGTCTTGGAAATATGATTATTTATATTGGCCTACACACTAGTTGAGCGGTATCTGAAGGACTTAATTTAAGAAAAATGCATTAATATGTCTGAAATGGCATATTCCAATGTTTTTAATACTAGTAATTAAATACACCATACAATTCTACATCAAATATAATACGCATCAATTAATTCAGAAAAAATATCGACAGACGCGGGATTCGAACCTCGAGCCTTGCACCTTTGCTCTATTCTACGCACCGCGCAGTCCACACGACCATTATCTGCCTGGGCAGATACGCAAAACTCGATGTATTTATACCATTGTTAACATCGTAAAAGATATATGTCTCTGTAGTATATATTCAGAGTAAGTAAATTATCATTTTTTATTATTCAATCAGTCAACGTTTATTCACAATATTATTTGTTACCGACAGTCTATTTATTTAGTAAGTAAGAACTATAGACTGAATGGATGAAAACGAAAGAATGTTTCTAATACGATTAATAAAATGATTTTCTTCCATATCTATTGCTTTTATTGGATTGTTTAAAAAGTTCTCAATTTCTTAAGCCATCCTAAATATATGTTTTCCAACCACTGTATTCATGATTTGGTCTATAATTTACTACTTATGTCACAATTGCAATGACACTATGAACAATTCGGTTGACAAAGTCGGTCCCTTTGATCATATAGCATAATGATCTGTTAGACTACATCAATCGTCACCCATGATAATAATGACCTGATGGGGAGAGTGTGAGACTATCGCATCAAGTGATGAAGTACTCCAAAATGATGCAGACCTCGTGGCAGAGATCCCAAAGGAGTATTTTTATATTATTTGTCATAATTTAAAAATTTATGAATTGACATCAGCATGATATAGCCCTTGCTGACTGGTACCGAAAACTTCGATGCACAATCGTTCGTCTCTTATTTCTGTTCGCTTGTCGTACATGTATGCGTCGCCATATTGGCATTTTGGACTAGACCGGTCACGGGTGTGATGTTATGTACATGGCTGCTGTCATTGGTGCGCCATTTATTCTGTAGATCGCCACTTGCGGCACTGGTCGACAGCCCATCACAAGCGCGCTTAGTCGTGAGTCCCGTTCGATCGCGGCAGGAGTAACGTCATGTTACGGTCGAACGGGGAAACCAGGTCTTTATAGAAAATATATGTCAATGCGCTTCGGAAACAGTCTGTGTGATGTTAATCGGCTCCTTATACTTCCACCATGCGATCCAATAATTATCCCGCCGACTTGAAGTCGTTTCTCCCGTAGAGATGAGGATATTTTTTTTAAACGACGACAGGTTTCGGCTACGTCACGTAACCATTGACGAGTCGTGGAATAATTTGTATTTTTTTTTATTATTCTGATATTATGGAATTCCACCAAGAATTATTGATTGATAAAATAATATGAATTTTATTTTTGCTCATAAAAAGTTTAAGTTAGTAAAGAGTTTTATTTATTTTTAAATATTTTTGAAAAAAAAAAATTTTTTCATATATTTATCGAGAGAGTTTAAGGTGGTCGACTGTCACACTATCATCCCATATCCGTTCCATATCTCGAACACATGGTCACCACAAATTACCGCCACATAGTTTTGTAAGTTGCCACTATATATAATCGTGTCGGAAACAACAGGGTTAGATCCTGTCTGTGAGTTGCCACTGTTCATGCCTCATCCCAATACATTCTGCACCCGAAGGTTAACCTGGTAACATTGATGGTACGTGACGACTTAACCCTTTCGCATCGGTTGTCGGCGTATGCCGTCATAAGATTCCCCGACCGTTGACATTGGTTGACGTGATATATCGTTTTGCTACTTTCTTAGAATAGTTTTTTATGCATCATCTGATAACTTAAGGATACAAGAACCAATGTGATATATGAAAATAGACCAGATAAATCCTTTTATGCTTCAAATACTGATATTAATTAACATATGTTGGGGGATTTGTGAATCAAATTCTTTAAGAAGATCGGTTGATTTTTCCTATGCTCCCATAGTCTGAATCATTTGATCCTCAGGGGCGGCTTAATCCAACCAGGCGGGTATAACTCAATTGTCAAAGCGTTTGCTTTGCAAGCCAAAGATCGTGGGTTCGATACCCGACGGAAAAGCCGTAAAACACAGACAATATATATCAAATACGTATCGTAATTCAAACGATGTATGCGGTAAATGGTGGATAGAGAAACGATCAATTTTTGTATGAAATGAATTGGGACTAGAAGATATAAACGATAAATCACGGGAAAACGATTATTCAAGGAACGATGGATAGAGGTTTCACTGTATATCGAAAAATTTTCTTCTTGAATTGGACATGATAAATAATATGTGAAAATGAATCAATTTTATTATTCCTTCTCCCGGCGGGCTTAGCTCAATGGTTAAAACATTTGCTTGACAAGCCAAAGATTCTGGGTTCGATCGTCAACGGAGTTTAAAAAAAATGATTTTTTAATCAATTTCTGAGCTCTACAATACCCCGGCTGGTGTGAATTTTAATTAAAATTGGTGGTAGACGAAAGTCATCCCGTGAAGATAGTAAATTCCTGTAATAATACGGAGGATGCGTGAATCTCGGGTTGTAGTCTATGACGTTGGCGGATCAACACTCCACATGCAGCATTGATAAGTATTTTAACTTGTATAGGAGTATAAGCCCAAATTTTTCTTCATAGTATCAATCCGGTGGATTGGTTTGCAGCAACAGAATCTAGCATCTCGATCTATATCTACTCCATATAATAAAAACATGTTATCATTAACATTTAGTCGTGATATGGCTATAGAGGTATTTTGAAGCATCAATTTATGAGACAATTAACCTGTATTGACCCGAGACACTAACGTAAACTAATATGTTGTAAACTTAATGGTCATAAAATGTTCAAAAATGACCAAGAACAGTCATAAATTTGTCACACTATTGCGCCTTAATCTCTTCGTAATAGTTCGACTGTTATGCTAACGGACGCATGTTCAAAACCCAGAAATGTTTTATTTTTATATTTGCGTGAAAACATATAAAATTATTAGTATTATTCTCGTATTACGCTTTCCATTGTGAAGACGGCTTAACGCTATGTGTAGTGGTGATCCACCAGCGTCATTTATTATTAGACTTAAATATATCATACATTGTTCAACGGCAAAAGCACGTCGTAAGCGCGGTTCTCCTTTGATCTCCGTAAATACAACCTGGATGGGTTACCACCTATTATGATGTTGTGTTTTTTTTTTTGGTGATAGTTTGATGAAGTCTCACCTGTGGATTCTATGACGCTTTCCATATTACAAATGGCTAAGCGCTGCATGTGTAGTGTTGATCCGCCAATGTCGTAGATTACTGCCCGACATTCACGCGTCATTAATTTATTACAGGCATTCACTATGTATGGGTGATGTTCATGGGACGACTTTCATCTACCAACAATAATGATTGATAGGCTATGACTTTTTACATTTAACGTGGGAAATTTATGGTGCTTAGAAATAGATAACTTTTTTAATCTCCTTCGAGGATCAAACCCATACATAAAAAAAAACCACGACCTTCGATTTGGTAAGCAAACGTTTTAACCACTACGCTTTACCCACCGGCAAAAGAAAAAGGGGGGCAGTGTTAAATATTCTGAGTTACCAACCACCGGCGGGTATAGCTCAATGGTCAAAACGTTTGCTTTGCAAGCCAAAAGTCTTGGGTTCGATCCCCGACGGAGATTAAAAAAAAGAAAAAAAAATACTCGATTTCTGAGCTATTAATTAAAATTGTGTTAGACGAAAGTCGTTCCGTGAAGACCACCCATTCATAGTAAATTCCTGTATTAAAAAGGATGATGCGTGAATCTTGGGGTGTATTCCACATTCATAGTAAATTCCTGTAATAAAAAAAAAAAAAAAAAAAAAAGATGATGCGTGAATCTTTTTATATTTGATTGAATAAAAAAAAAAACTATGTCGTTGCCGGATCAACACTCCACATGCAGCGCCTAACCATATGTAAGATGGTGAGCGTCATAGAATTCCACAGATGAGACTTCAGAATTACTATCACCATCGGTCGTTATTCTCCTGCATGTGTTTACATAAAAAAAAACCAGGGATACTACTACTGCCTTTAACTTCAGGTTCGCGGGCTCTTTGTTCGGTTGGTTGTCCGGAGACTTTTTTCGTTTCCAAATGGATCTTTAGATGAAGATACATCTCAATACAACAAAAACTGGCAGATCTGAATGGCAGCAATGTATGGTGACCAATATTGAACAGATTTGGTAAAAAGGTAAATGAATAAATAATATTTACAAAATTGTGAATGTTTCCTTATTACTTCGTTGATTTGTATTGGTTTCTAATTTGTTAAAAGCTATTTCTATATAATACGATAGTATGTTCTACATTATCCGTTTTTGGCGACCTTTTGAAAATGTCACAATGGAATTCTTATAATACAACACCGCAGTATAACACTTTGGATAATGCATTGATTGTTAGAAGTGAACGCCAACATTTTATAGAATAAAAAAAAATATTAACATCCTCCTCTCTCTCAAAAAGGTGATATTCCGTCGCGTGATGTCAGGATACGGAGCAGTTTGATAACACAGACTTTTTCAGAAGCACATTGAAACATATTTACGATAAAACATTACAAATTTAGGGCTCGACCTAGTCACAGCATTAGGCCGAGCCACAATACAATATGCTCTCGCCGAAGGGCGGGGCACGACTGGCGTGATGGGCTGTCACACTGGCGCCACCAGCGGCAGTCTATATAACGAGTCCCAATATGGCGGACACAAATGTATGACAAGCGAACCGAAAAAATAGACGAAAGGATTGTATATCAAGGCTTTCGGTACCAGTCAGCAAGGGCCACATCATGCTGATGTCAATATATTTGAAGATGAATGAGCTTACGTCCATATAGTTCCTCCACTTTCCGCATCCTGCTCATCTGATTGCAGTCCAGATATTGCGGCTTTTGGGTTAAGCTGTGTGTGGCAAATTCTATAGTTCAAATATTTCGACCGCCATTGGAGGAGTCTTATTCGGCTTTGTGATGAGTGTATGTCTTGAGGTAGTTCAGCTGTCAGCCTAATGTATGCCCACGAGGTCATGTCGGAGAGCCGTGTACGGTGGGTATGTTCTAAGGGGCATACCTCCATGAACGTCATGTCGGACGCACTTGGTGAAAACCCTGTCTCGTCCAGTTTTTGGAGACCCATATGGAGACCCATTACTGGACAAACGCAAAAAGCTTCTTATTATAGAGTGGCTGAAAGCCTTCTCGTGATTCTAGGTGCATCAGTTAGTTGTCAAATGTGAGTCATGTCAGACTGTGGTTATCCTTGCTTGTCTATGCAGGTTTTTGGCGTCGAAAAATTGGTAATGGAGAATTCGCCACACTCGGTTAAACCCAAAAGCCACAATACCAAATCGGGTCGTGAAAGCCTAAAAAATTAAATAAGATGGCAGTCCATCTTGCTGGAAATTGCCCCATACCGTTCCACCATTTTTTCCCGATCAACCGTCGTGTCTTTGACACATACTCTTTCGGTAGGGTCTGCTACTTCGGATATGCTCGTTTCGGGAATGAGTCGGGAATTATATATAGAATGTACTCGGTGGAGCTGCGTGAGGCGGAGCTGACCCCGATAAGATGGAGGACACTATGGAGGCTGGCAAAGTTTTGTGGCGGCAGCTCGTGAATGTTACATGCTCCAGTTAAAGTACACTAACTTCGCAGCCTTAGACTGAGGTCTATTTGACATTTAACTGATGCACCTAGAATTATGATAAGGCCTTCAGCTACTTTCTAACAAGTAGCTTTTTGCGTGCGTCCAGTAACAGGTCCCCATCTGGGTCTCTAAAAACAGGACAGGTCAGGGAGGGTTTTCACCAAGCGAACTCCAGTTAGGATGGCGGACATAGTATGATAAGATATGGTATTATGTTGAAGTAATAGAAACATCAAAAGGTTTTCAATGATTCCCTCTTGTCACACGATGTATGTATTGGGATCGCAACGGCTTATAAACCATTGGTTTATGATAGCTGTGCTGTAGTTTAAACCTAACACGGTAATTGGAGCAGAGCCGGTAGCTGCTTTACCGACCAGTGCCTCGCGGCTCGCCAACATGTGCCGGTCCATCAATTATACACGGCGTGCGAAGGAATACACACCAAGAACGACAAACCCGGCTACACGAACCAAAGCAGGTTTCTATTGTTTACTGACTAGGTTTAAATACAGCAAGGTTTATGTTGTTTCCTGTCCAGGTTGAAGATACAGCTAGGCTTACGTTCTTTAATTTTGATTATCGGTGTCTTCTTCTACACAAAGTGAACTACAAACCGGCTACAAATATAAAAAGCAGATATATATTTTTAACTGACTAGGTTTAAATACAGCAAGGCTTAAGTTCTTAATTTTTGATTTTTAGTGTATTCCGTCAAGAATATCCCGCATATAAACCGAACTACAACCTGTTTAGAGAAATACAACCATGTTTTTTTTCGTTTTTTTTTATGTTATTGCATGCAAGAGAGCAAGGTTTACGTTCTTCAATTTTGATTATCGGGGGTAAAGGAAAATATACAAGGTTAATTACATACCGACTACAAGTATACAAGCAGGTTTATATTGTTTACTGACTAGGTTAAACTACAGCATGGTTAATGTTTTTTTATGTTTACTGTTAAGATACAGCAAGGTTTACTTTCTTCAGTTTTGATTTTTGGGGTATAGAAAAATACACAAGGCTTACGTTATTTTATCTAGATTTCGAGTATTTTCCGTCAAGTTCATTCGGCGTATCAAAAAATACAATCGGCAATAATTATATAAGCCTCGTCACACAAATTCGGGCAGGTTTAAGTTGTTCGCTGTCAAAATACACATTGGCTCATGTAATTTTTATTTGTGCTTATTTGTGTTGATTTCTAGTGTCATTTTATCAATTAAAGTTTCGATATCTGACTGATAAAATGTTATTAAGAATTCAAAATATTTATTTATCTACCTTATTTTTACATGGATCACGTAAGATAAGTTCACTGTATAGGAGACTGCAGGATCACGTAAGATAAGTTCACTCTATGGGAGACTGCAGTTTCGACTAACTCACAGCCTTTCTCAATACATCAGTTGATAAGAGATAACTACGGTTATTATTATTAGTTATATTATTATATATTATAAGTTATCTCTTAACAATTTATGGATTGAGAAAGGCTAGGAGTTAGTCAAAACTGCAGTCTCCTATACAGAAAACTTATATTACGTATTCCATGCAAAAATAAGATAAATAAATAAATATTTATAATTTATAATGGATCTCAAAGTGAATGCGGAAAACATTGAAAAAAAAATGTTATTTACGAATTCGCGTACATTTAAAAAGACGTGTCATCGTTCGTAAGATAAGAATAAAGCTTTTTTGCAGGACACAGTCTTCAGTGATCTGTATACCGAAATATGTGAAACTCTCAATGGTCAGAAGCGCGATTGTAATTGCATGATTCTTATCTCGACATTCACCGCTTAACAGAAACTTGCATTATTTCGTGTGTACTTCGTAGAGAATATATGTATGGCCTTACCTAACCACCTGAGATATATAATTTCATAACACCATCGGCATTTGTGGTCAATCAAAGACATACTCGTACGTACGCTTGGACTTTATATTTTTGTAGTGGGAAAATATTCAACTGCTTAATCGCCTCTTTAGCAAATATCATTTTATACCAGCTTGATATAGATCTTTTAGGCTGTTGCCCTAAAGCCTCGAAAAACAATATTTTGTCTGTTTTTGATCGCTCGCCTGACATGCACATCTAAAAATTATTTTTTAATTTAATATAAAAATAAACGTAATTTTATTTGTATTGAAATTTGCAACTGTCATCTTTAATTGTTTTTTTTGCCGTGATTATTTTGGTGACGCTGCATGTAACAGTGTTCCTGCAGTCGTCAGTTAGTCTTGTCCGACCGGCGAAACGTTATGTAGCGGTCAGACAAGGAAATCAAGGCTTTATTCAAATGTAATGCGAATTTTGCTTCAAAAACAAGTTTTTTGCTTTGTGCTCCGGCGTCATCATTCAGCTGACGTCGTCATTTCGTTTGTTGAACAATTGTTGCTGTTGGTCTAATGTTGTCGTTTGTCTTGTTGCAGGCTGGCCGCGGCGCAGGAGGCGGCGCAGGCTGGGGCGACACCGCGGGCGGCAGGTGACGCGATGGGCGGCCCTCATGCGCCCGCCGCCCCCTGCTGTCTGAGCTCGCTGTTCCTGCTGTCTGACGAGAACCCCATACGCAGGTACGTACATGAAAAGTGTGCAACAAGCTACAACCTCATCCGCAAACTGCACCTAGGGGGGAGCCAACCACAGATGCGATGAGTGTGAGCTACATTGATAACGTCTTCTTCTAGTAATGCTCTCAAACAGTTGTTAAACTGCTTTGGCTGGTATCACCACCAAACATAAGACGCAAAGTCCCAATCAACCAACCGACTGAATTCAGATACCCCAACACCAAGATTTCTGAGATCCACACAACCTCTCACATCCGGCCCTGAAAATAAGAGACTGCAGATCTGGCAACAAGTCGCATCAGAGGATTTCATTACTCCAAAGGAAGGCCTCTCAACTGGCTAGAACCTTGACTGGCGGACCTGGAAATCCCTGAACAGATTAACAACCGGAGTTGTTAGAACAAAGGATAACCTCGAGCGGTGGAGAATGCTTCGGCAGGGAGAGTCACTATTGTGTGACTGTGGAGACCTGCAGACCGCCTCAAACCTAAGATCCTGCTCCATGTGCCTAACAAGCTGTACATCTCAATACCTAATGCTGGACAACACACGGGGCTATCGATGTTGCCAGATACTGTGCAAAATAATTCGACGTCGCTGGTACGAAGAAGAAGTTGAAAGTTGTTAGAAATACTCTCTAAAAAAATACAGAGGTGCCCTCTGTATTTTTTCCTTCACTATGCATTACGGGTGGTACAGTCCAGTGTTAAAAAACGTTTTTTTGTCACTCAAACGCCTTCGATTTAAAACCCAACCTCAGCTATATCATGCCCCCGATTATCATTTGATTTAATTTTCTGATCTCCTTATCAACCTATTTTATTTCCGTAGAAAAAGAATTCGCCGGCATTGTAAATAACCAATTTCAAGGGGCACCACGCGGAGGATCTTTCTTTGCTCCGCAGTCACCAAGAAGGAGCTCACCAAAGCAAACCTACGACACACACCACCCTATGTTTGGGTATCAAAAGATAACCACACGGCTCAAATCAAGAAGAAGTTTCCTACAGTCGGCAATGGAACTGGTGATACCTGAGGAGAAGCGCAACTGAGGGGAATACTTGGATTGCCCCGAAAGAAGACCTAGCCCCTGTACATGACCAGAGGTGGAATATATGTAGGTCCCTTAATAGACTTCTGGCCGGAGTATGCAAGAAGAGGACACAAATGAAAGCCTGGCAGTTTTACAGCGGACCGACTGAATGTAACTGCGGCGTGGAGCAGACCCTGTCACACCTTCTGGAGTGTGCACTGTGTCCGATTAGCGGCACCCAGGAAGACCTGATGATGACCAGGAGTAACGCCATCGACGTCACCCACTTCTGGGCAGTCAGGATCCGACCCTGTTATTTCCGACACGATTAAAGATATATCAACTGATTTCTTTAAAAAAAAAACTCTAATAATTGAACATTCCAATATTTTTCTGATACTACAGCAGAGGTCTATGCAATTTCACGGACTTTCATCCTGGAGGCTCCCGAGATCCATCTTTGTTCTCATGTGGAACTCTGGGTTACAGGTGAAATGGGACAAGATATCAACAATATGAACTTACAGAACTGTGAAAAGACAATTTTCGCTATCCATGTGCTCTACATATGATGCGAATATGTAAGAAAAAAATGTCTTATCTTTCATAGCACCTCCAATTTGACTCAAGTTATAATTTCAAACACTAGTTGAAAATACTCTTTTCAAGTGATAAACATCCTCCTCTCTTTAAAAAGTATTACTCCGTCGCGTAGTGGCAGGACGGGAAGCAGATTAATAAAACAGACTTTTACTAAAGCACATTGACATATATTTACGATAAACTTTACAAACTTACCCGGAACTAGTCACAGCATTCGACCAGGCCAAAACACAATATGCTCTCGCCGACGGTCGGCACACGACTGAGCGCGCTCGTGATGGGCTGCCCAGCGCCACAAACGGGATATATAATATATAGCTTAAGTCATACCCGTGATCGGCCTTTTCCAAAATGCCAATATGGTGACACATACAAGTGCGACAAGCGAACAGAAATAAGAGACGAATGATTGTATGTCGAGGTTTACGGTACCAGTCAGCAAGGGCTACATCATGCTGATGTCACTCTTTAATGAGTTTCCTTAACTATTTCATCTTTTACATAGCAACTCGAAAATTCTACGATACAGTGAATTTAATTGAGGTATGAACCTTTTAATGGAGCTGTTAAGACATCCTTAGAGGCGCATCAACACTAGCTTAATGTCCGACACTTTGCACCTGTAACGACACTTGTAATTGCTCATATCACTTTGAATTTTCAAGCTAATTAGACCTTTTAGTTATACAGCATTGAAACATACTTTCCCTCAAATTCTATTTCGTCGTCATACAAAAGAATGTCACTTAGTGGCAATTTTTCATAAATTGTTTGATTTTAAAAAAAAAATGCTTTCTTCTAACATTATTGTGGTCTGTAATTTTTTTTTCTAGATAATCTTTGAAGTATTTTCATTAAAAAATTACTTTATTAGTTCGTAATAAATTTACAGTATGGATTTTCTAGAACGCAAAATTCCCTGATGGAAATTATGCTACTAGCTTTCGCACATACATCTCATAGACGCCGGTTTTTATTTCAGTCTTGGCATCTGTTCAAAACCTTATTTTGAACATAATTATTTTGTAATTAAGCATCCAAAAGGTCTTTAAGTAACTATTATAATCAAATTCTGTATCTTAGATGGAATCTGTCTATTCATACAGTTGCGTACGACACAGAGCATTGAGCATCACAATATTTTGCCACTCTATTTACAATGAAGGGATCAATGTCCAAAACAACAGGTATCTAGGAATTTGCGGTGTATGAAATTCGATTGATAATTATTAATTTTATAAAATAAATAATGCTTACGCACCGACACGGAGCATTGACTATCCCAATAATCTGCCACTCTACGTAAATTGAAGGGATCAAGGTGCAAAACGGTATCGAGGAATTTGTGGCGTATGAAATTAAATCTATTAATATTAATTTTATAAATGCTTACTCACGTTGTACACTAAGATATAAAAAGGGGTATATTATCAAAATTAATAAGTACCAATTCAACTCCGGTCTTTGGACTTATCCTTATTGCTAGAACTTTGGTATTGCGGCATCACGATGTTGAAATTTCGGGACGGCGACATCTGTCGTACGATGCTAACAATGATATAAATACTAGTTTCACCGCAAGTCAGTCTGGGCATAGCAATGGCGCGATTCGCCGAGCGGTATGAATACCTGGGCATAGTTGGTTTTCAAGGTCCGCGGTTCGCATCCCGCTTCTGCCGTTATTTTTGTGCTTGGATTGACGCGTTGAAAAAAGAATTTTATGTATAGTATATGTATATTTAAGTAATAATAATATTGTAATATAGTCAATGATCTATAAAAGTAAATTAGAATATTGAAATAATAAAATAATATTCTAATAAAAATTAAAAAATTAATTAATAATGTCTCCTTGAAACAATATCAAGAAGGTAAAATTATCCATCAGTAACACAGGTAAATGATTGGTTATAAAGTCCGAGTCGGAACTATAAGTAGTCGTTTCACATCCATTCAGTCTATAGTTTGGTTCGAGACCCGAGTGGTACTTACTAAAATAAATAGACTGCCGGAAAGTAATAATATTAAGCTTGTGAATAAATGAAGACTGATAGAATAATAATAAAAATATACATACTTTGAATATATACTATGGCGACATCTGTCGTACGATGCTAACAATGATATAAATACTAGTTTCACCGCAAGTCAGTCTGGGCATAGCAATGGCGCGATTCGCCAAGCGGTATGAATACCTGGGCATAGTTGGTTTCCAAGGTCCGCGGTTCGCATCCCGCTTCTGCCGTTATTTTTGTGCTTGGATTGACGCGTTGAAAAAAGAATTTTATGTATAGTATATGTATATTTAAGTAATAAATTAAATGAGTTTCATCTGTCATTAAAAGCGCCGTGCCCAGTCATTAGCTGGGTAGACCAATAATCAGGACTTTTCCATTTAGCAGTTAGTCTAAAGTAAATATCCGGATAGAACAGAAAGGTAGTTCTACCTTCGGTGGAAAATAACCAACGTTTTTGCCATGCGGCCATCAGCACAAAGCTTTTTTATGGGTTTGCGAGAAGCGTTGGGCTATAGTACGACATCTCCGATCTCAGACGCACAACCGTGACGTAGGTTGTACAAAGCAGCCCGTCGCTGCACCTCTAGATCCAGAGGGGCAATCCCTAGTAGAACCGGTAGGGTAGGGTCCGTTTAACTAGGAGTTTTGTTCGGATGCTGATTACGTGTATTTTGATCGACAGGTATACGCGTTTCATCATAGAGTGGCCGCCGTTCGAGTACGCCGTGCTGTTGACCATCATCGCCAACTGCGTGGTGCTGGCACTCGAGGAGCATCTGCCGCATGGGGACAAGACCATCCTGGCGCAGAAGCTGGTAGGCACACCTTATAGTCTTGTTGTATGCTTGCATCACATTTTTTTATTTTTTATTAACGGCCTAGGCCAATACATACGGTTTTAAAGTAGAAAATACAATAAATAAAATGGTAAAACAGAACAAATATTTAAGCTAAGACAATACATTTGGACAAAACATGAACATGAGTAAATAAAACAGATCTCGCACATTAGTAGAGGGATCAGCAAAATGCCGGAAGGTCCTGCCCGAAAAAGTCCAAGTCACTTGAGGAACTTACCAGTCTACATATTCTCAACATAGGAGAATAGAAGCCGTAGTTGGTTTTGGATGTCCTTATATGTAGCAGGTTACTGTCTCTAGTGAACCGGCAGGGAACATTGAACGTAATTTCCTGCAATAATGTTGAGTCATCGGTTATGGAGTTCATAATTTAAAAAATACACAACAAGTCAGTTACGGTTCTACGTTTCTCCAATGTAGATACGTTAAGTCGCCTCTCTATATCTTCGTAGGAGTAGCTACCTCTCTCAAGGCCGATCAGTCGTGCTACTCTTGACAGGAAGCGATGTTGGACTGATTCAATCCGGTCGATATAAGTTCGATAGTAGGGAGACCATATAACGCTAGTATATTCCAGCTGTGGACGAATCAGTGAACAGTAAAGGACCTTGATGTAGCTTAGGCTTTGTAAATCCATAGTGATTCTGTTGATAAAACCTAGAAGTTTAAGGAACTTGTTCACAATACTATCAACAAGGTCGTGAATCACATAACAAGAAGATATGTCAAACCTTTTAACAATCAACATCTCTCAAATAACTCCAAACGACAATGATATTAATTAATAAGAGGATAAGTCATTATAATTTTAAATTAATTTTAATTTAAAAAATAATACATTAAAAATATTTAGTTTTGATTCACATTTATTGCAAGCGATTTCATGTTTCGGCCTCCCCAGAGACCATCTTCAATAATTCCTCGTAATTCTATCTCTGATATTCAGAATGATGTTCACTTTTCAATGTTATTTGTTTTCTTTGCGAGGGTTATCCGTAATATAAGATTCCCAGTGAATTTTCACAGTGTACAACCTGTTTAATTCCATGAATGCGTATTTTTTTAGAAAGTTCAGACTTTTATCTGTTTTTCAACATCGTCACCACTAAGGTCAATGCATTTTCGCATGCGATATACGATCTTTTGAATGCCCGAGTAAAAAATTTTGCCGCTAAGTCACGCAGATACCTGAGAACCGCTTCTTCCAGCTCTTCTCTGTTGCCGAAATGCGTTCCACCCAGGTGTTTCTTCATGTCAGGGAAGAGATGGTTGTCACATGGGGCCAAGTACGGGCTGTAGGGTGGGTGTTTGACAATACCCCATCCAAATTTTGCAATGAGCTTGTTGGTGGCGTCTTCGGTCTACATTATTGGCACCCACCTCGCGCAAAATTCCTAGAATACTTTCTAAGTATAAAAGTTATAAAACACCTTATGAATATTATAATTATTGAACATGGTAGATTTTTGCATTGCGTTTGAATAATTAGCCTTAATATGTTCATCGTTAACGTTGTTATTTCTCTTACCAATAAATTTAATATATGACATTTTTGATTGATTGTTTTCCTTTTTTGCCTTCCAGGAAAAGACGGAAATCTACTTTTTAGGAATATTTTGCGTCGAAGCCTCTCTGAAGATCCTGGCGCTGGGTTTCGTTTTGCACAGAGGGTCTTATTTAAGGAACATTTGGAACATAATGGACTTTTTCGTAGTAGTTACTGGGTAAGTCAACAAAAACAATTATTTATTTATTTTAATTATATATATATATATATATATATATATATATATATATATATATATATATATATATATATATATATATTTTACATTCCCTAATAATTTGTTTTATTTATTATTTAACGTAACAGTGAATCCAAATGGAAATTCAAGACATAAACGAAAGTTAAGCAGTACTATCAGTATTTATATATATTTATAGTATATTTTTAATCCAGTATTCTTCATTGTATTCACACAGCGTTGGCTAATTTTTTTAAAGTAATTTCTTTCGAATCTTAAAATCGGAATAAAATATCGGAGTTCTAAATTAAATTACAATATATAAATATTGATACTATTATAATGTAAAAAACATTAATTTCGTTATCAATATCGAATAATGTCAAATATTACGAGTCAATTAAGTGTAAAGCCGGTCTCGCTTCCAAAAAACTAGGTGTATTATATGGATCACGTCGGTATTTCAACGATAAACAACTTCTTCTTCTATATAAAGGACAAATCCGACCTATCCTTGAATACGGCAGTCACCTTTGGATTGGAGCCCCAAAATACCTTCTAAACTTAATTGACTCAGTTCAAAGAAGAGCAATTCGTTTGATAAACAATGACACCCTTACGTCTAATCTACAATCAATGGAACACAGACGTAAGGTTGGTTCTCTTAGTCTTTTCTACCGTTATTACCACGGTCGCTGCTCTTCGGAACTTAAAGAACTAATTCCTCCTGCACCCACTCACAACCGACAAACTCGTCTTACACTTGCCGAACATCCATACACGGTTAATATATGTCGACCAAGAACTGGCAGCTTCCAAAGTTCCTTCCTTAATGCCACCGGTAAGCTATGGAATGCTCTTCCAGCGTCTGTGTTTCCTCCTTCCTACAATCTGGATCTCTTCAAGAAACAGATAAATATACACTTGCAATCTCCCCAACCCACACACAAACACGAACACAACACACACGTTTCCCGCATGCAGCGTCCAGCCTCCCTGGCTGAGCGTCATAGAGTGCACTGGTCTTGACCGGTTGTGCTCTCCTGCATGCGTTTACATAAAAAAAAAAACTATTGATTCTTTCTGGATTCATTTTAAGATATTAATAATTGTTTTTTATACGAGTATGTGAAAAGAAAAGGGTGAATGATTACATTTATATGATTGAAATCTGTCTTACATATTTAATTATATTTACTTATAAATAAATCTGATGTTAATGCAGAATAGAAATAAATTATTTGATTTCAAAATAAAAACGTCACGTTCGGCTTAACGTTAGATATGATATTTTATTTTTAATTTTTTTTAAAGTATTCATTTTACAAACAATTCAGTTATCCATACAAAATCATTTCTTTTAAAACAACAATTTATGAAAAATATAGACTTACGAGTGTATGGGATTCAACTATTTTATAAATACATACCATTGAATATTTTAATGAAAATATTATGGAATTAGGCATTACAATTATACGGAAATATTATATTATTTTATACAATCAGGCATAAGGCTTTATTTTGTATTTAAAGTAAGAACTGTTTATTCTACAAAACGCTTTTTTTCTGTCAATATTTCGTTTTGGCAGCATTTCACTCGAAGGTTCACGTTACCAAATTCTTATTCTAAAAATATAGCTTCTTTTTTAATAATTTTTTATCAAAAAAAATGTAATATCGCAACTAAATTTGTGTTACATATTTCTAACTGTCCTATTTATGGGTTATAAGGTCTATGACGGTATTCGCCGAGAGCAATGTCGACGTCGATCTAAGAATGTTACGGTCCTTTCGGGTGCTGAGACCCCTCAAACTGGTCTCCAGAATACCAAGTAAGATAGTCCGGAGACCAACCTTCGAACTGATACTTAGAAAATGTCATTCAACTTCTAACTAAACACCAAATGTAGTGAAAGTGTGAAGAATCGTATGCTAGTTGCGTCGTTTTAAATAAATATATTTCATCTTATTA
Organism: Glossosoma conforme; assembly: GCA_022606575.1. Classification (NCBI taxonomy): domain Eukaryota; kingdom Metazoa; phylum Arthropoda; class Insecta; order Trichoptera; family Glossosomatidae; genus Glossosoma; species Glossosoma conforme. The sequence continues at coordinate 1,438,605 of JAGTXR010000097.1, read as the reverse complement.
GGCTTATACGTAGTGGTTCAAAAATGTTCAATATTTACCTTTGTAATTAAAGAGATGGTTTTCATTATTATTAAATGTGTTAAAATATTCTTGACAAGTAAAATACTTGCATTAGATCTTATTTATTTAGTAAATACGATAAAGTTTTTTTAATGTGTTAATCTGTGATATAGATAGACATAAATGGTGTTTCAAAAAATTGCGTAAATAACAATAGATAATTCTTTGAATAGTTTATAAAATAATTTATATGCTTATATATAGTTTAATGATAAATGTGTGATTAACCTTTTTACTCTTAGATATCTTAAAGAGTGTGACTTCTAGAATTCAACATTAAACTAGATTTTTAATTACTTCATAAATATATTAGTGTACGCTAAAAAGGCTTTTTTCGTAATACAGTCGATTTTGCTTAATTGTGACACATCGGGACTTGGGCATTTGTCCCAATTAAGCGCCTATCCCAATTAAGCGAATTTCACTTTTTTTTAGTTTATCTCTTTTTAAGGTGACTCATCATCATCGTCATCTTCGTGTAATTTTTAATATTTTGAATTAATACCTTCTACAATTGAATCCTCGCAGTCTTCATTATCATCGTAACATGGTAAATTGTTTTCTATTCTTGAAAATTCTTCATAGTTAATAATAGGAACTTGCAACATATTTTATTTATTGCCTAAAATTTCAGAAATATCCAAGAGTTCAAAGCATTTAGTAAAACAGCTCTGTATTGTGGTGGTTTTTATATGGCAGGTGGCTCGCCAAATGTCAGCGACAGACTGTATTGCTTGCAAAAGGGAACAAATCTCTCTAGCTGTTGTGGAACTTGTTAATACATTTTCATCAATGGATCTAATGTGTAATTAACCAATTTTCCACGATACAAAGTCTTAAAAAAGAAAATTGCTCCCATTTCCATTGGTTGCACTAACGATGTGGTATTAGGAGGAAGAAATTCCAGCTGTATATTTTGTAGATTGCCTATAAATGAGGCTGTGCCGCACAATTGTCAACAATTCTTGAGAATATGTGTAACATAATATGTGCTGTGATCTTAAACTTACTGTCCCAATTAAGCGGAATGTTGTCCCAATTAAACATATAGATTTACTATTGGTTTCTTGGTTTGGTTTCTGTTCTTTCATATTTGTCCCAAATAAGCGGCTGTCCCAAATAAGCGGCTGTTCCAATTAAGCAGTGTCCCAATTAAGCGGAATCGACTATATTTCAAAACAATACATCAATATTCGCTTTAATGTATTAAATAACAGTAAAAATAAAGTACACTATTTATTTATTATTAGTTAGTTCACTACACAGACACTTCACACAAACATCAACTCCTTAATATAAATAATTTTCAGGAACTCGTTTTTATTTTTTAACTTTATAAATTTGAATTTAAGTCTTCAGGGTTTTTTCAGGTTTTCCTAATAGTTCATTTAACTCAGCTACGTAAATAGTATGTGTGGTAGTTTTACATTTTCTATGATAGAATTATAACGGTATCACAAAAATAATTATAAAATGACCTCTCTTAGTGGTAAACATAAAAATAAATAGTTAATTTAATATATTTTGTTAAATTTGTTTAATAATAGTAAATCAAGGTTCTAATATACTTTTTTATTTAGTTATAATAGTAAAATAATAAGTAGAATATTTTTTTATAACAATATAATAAATATTAGAATTTTATAGATTTTATAAACCTACATTTATGATGATGTATTATTATTTTACTAACAATATGATACTGATTATTTATGTTTGAGTGTGTTCATAGATACAAAAGTTGACGAGTGAATTAGATTTTTATTAAATGTTTTATTTTATTTTATTAATTATTATTTCATTTATATCCCGTTTTGTTTTAAATCCCCTTTTATAATATTTAGAATTTATTTAGTTTTAGATTTAAAAAAAAAAATAACAATTGCTAATAGAAAAAAAATATTTGAATCAACTTTTTATATAAATTCCTTATTTGAATTATTTGTATAGACATCTAATTTTTACGTGAAAATTAGCTATAAAATATATAAATACAATAGTAGACTAGTTTTACTCCAAATTTACGATCTATAATATTAAATTAAAAAATATGTTTTTCATTTATTCATTGAAATTATTAATTATTAATGATACTCGTATTTTATTTGTCTTATAACTTGCGCCATCTTAAATAAAACGTATCAATAATATAACTACGTGTAAATTTCTCAACTCAGTGTGCCGGAGCAATTGGCAATGGGCTAACGCTGTGTAATGAATAGAACATTAATTGTTTAAAAAAGTTCACAAATTCGAATCCCAGCATCTGTCGTATATTTTTCTTATTTATTAGAAAAATTATATTAATATGATATTCGCTCTAGATTCGTGTGTAAGTAACAATTTGTTATAAAAAATATTTATATACCTGACATTACAATTTATTTTGAATTGTCGTGGTTCGTTCTCATGGATGAAGTGTTTGATTTAGTTGTTTGTTTAGCTGGCGTAAATTTGGGGTCAGTAGCTAGTTGTGTAGTGTAGTTGCTTAGTGTTCTAACAAGTAGTTGTTGTGGTGGGGACTAGGTTCTTGACGGTGCTGCCGCAGAGTGGGCCGGAGGTGGACCTGCGTACGCTGAGGGCCATCAGAGTGCTGCGGCCGCTCAAGCTGGTGTCCGGCATACCGAGTAAGTGACAAGTCGAGATCGGAAACTCTGGCCAAGGTCAGAAACAACAGACTTAAGCAAGGTCAATGTACGAAATAAACAGTTAGATGTAGAGTTATGTATCGAGATAGTGAGAAGCTGAGGTCGGAAACTGTGACCAAGGTCAGAAACAGTAGACTTAAGCAAGGTCGATGTACGAAATAAATAGTTAGATGTAGAGTTGTGTATCGAGTAGGTGAGCAGCTGAGGTTGGAAACTGTGGTCATGGTCAGAAACAATAGACTTAAGCAAGGTCGATGTACGAAATAAACAGTTAGAGATAGGGTGGTATACCGAGTAAGTGAGAAGTCGAGGTCGGAAACTGTGGCCGAGATCAGAAAAAACAGACTTAAGCAAGGTCAATGTACGAAATAAACAGTTAGATGTACAGTGATGTATGGAGTAAGTGAGAAGCTGAAGTCGGAAACTGTGGCCACGGTCAGAAACAACAGACTAAAGCAAGGTCAATGTATATAATAAACAGTTAGATGTAGGGTGATATATCGAGTAACAAAGAAGCTGAGGTCGGAAACTATAGAAAAAGTCAGAAACAACAGGGCTTTGTGAGACCTAGATCAGAAACAACAAGGTTAATTAAGGTCAAAATTAGGACCAACATGCTTAAAAGAGGCTTTAGTTAGAAACAATAGGCCTTTTGAAGGGCAATTTCAGAAATAAATTAATAAAGGTATAGGATATGTTGCGATATACTTAGTAAGTGAGATGCTTTCTTCAGATACCATGGCCAAAATCGAAAACAATTGGCTTATGTAAGGCTTAAGTCAGAAATAACTGACTTAGAAAGACTAATTCCAGGAACAAACAGTAAAAAAAATGGGATTTGTTGTGGTATATATACCGAATAATTAAAAGCCGTGGTCAGACACTGTGGTGATGGTCAGAAACAATAGGTTTATATAAGGCATAAGTGAGAAATATTGTAACAGGATAAGGAAAGGCAAAGTCAGAAATACATATTGAAATTTAAAGATATGCTGTTGTATAAATAATTTATCAAATTTGTTTTTTTTTTCAATATTAACTCGTCACATAAAATCTTGGAATTAATTCAAAATAATTATTTTATATTACTTCCAATGAATTTGAAATTTCAACAAAAAAAAATCCATTTAAAATAAATGTTTGTCTTAGCTGTATTTATTATATCTGTACTGATTATACATCAAATGTTTCGGTACATTATTACGATCAGAAATCAGCTGATAGTTTCCCTGTTTGTGTTACTCATACATAAATTTAGCTGAGTCATAATTGAGGAGAGAGTAATCAATCTTTGGTCTAGACTTTTATGCTCGAAATGCATACTATGAATCACTGAACATTGTTGAATATTGATTATGAACTGACCCGAAATGACTGTTCAATTTACGAAACGAAGTCAAATCGAAGAAAATAAATATTTAAAAAAATATATATAAATTATATTATTTTCAATTTATTTATTACATTACAAATTTAAAAAACTCAATTCGTTTTTGAAGTACAATAAGAATAATTAATAAAATAAAAAAATACAATATATACAAATATAGGTACTTATGATTGATATGACTTAGTACTGAAAATAAAGCAATAAAGGCAAGCAACAGAAGTTCCCAATGCTCATCAAACAGACGACGCCAACAAATCATTCCCCCAAAGAAACTCGTGGAGTTTATGCCTGAATTGGGCCTCCCTTGTTTTTTGTCATTTATACTTTGTGTAATATATCCTTTTAGTAACTTGTAAATTGAATATAAGCACTGGGACCATGAACGTGTGTTCCCTTTTTTATGCGCAGTGATATGGAAACTTAAACTTTTCACATCAAAGTATCTGTTGTATGAGAATCTGCTTATGCCTATGAAATTATAGACACTATGAAAGCGCAACTTATTTGTAGTCAGTTCTACTTGTGTCTATCTCTGATCATAGTTATTTTTGCTGCAAATACTTGATTAATACAATAATATTCGTCATTTTTACGTATTGACAATTTTAGTTTGTCGCGTGCATCTTCGCGTCCTTAGGTTTTATTTTCGACTAAAGGATATTTGTGTCAAATTCATAAATAAACTCGTTTAATTATTTCCAAATTCTTGCAAACCACGGATTACTGGCAATACAATTGCTTATCGATTAAGTCGTATTTTTTCATATTAATAATTTTAATATTTTACACAAGTTGATAATTATAAATTATATGTAAAATTTATGTTAAGGACACAACATTCACAACACTTTAGTCTAAACAAAAATAAGCTAGAATCTTAAATATGTAGTGTTTTACAACTTTTAGATGATTTTTATAAATCCTCGTAGATATACATAGAGTGTGCTTTAAATGAAATAAAACTTTACATAGAACATATTTTTTGTTAGTAATGTCTAGTTTATTAACATTTTTAATAATAAGTAATAAATATAATAGAAATAGGTAATTTCAACACTGACATTACATGACTTATATCATGGAATTTTTAACAAAAATTTAAAAAGTTTCTTACTTGTTTATAAATATTTTTAATCATTACATGTACTTCAATATCACAATTACCATTTACTAATTCACCTTTAATTTCCCTTTTTTTATCCCCTCCAAAAATATATACATACTCCCATCTCTACTATCTCCCGCTGTCTCTAAATCGAAACATCACATCATATTAACAATTTGCATCACCATTACTTTATCATTTCAACTTTTCTCACACATTATCTCCTTTCACTTCATTTCTTACTAACATTTTAACACGCACCATTTCTTACAATCCTTATTTTTTATCTACTCTCCATCCTTTCATCATCTTCACATGATCTCTTCACTATCCAATCTATGCTCCTTGGTCTTATAATTGACCTCTATCACCTTTGACACTTGACGCATCCACTTTTTACTGACCCTAACTTGGATCTAACCTACACCTTATCTATCAAATGGTCTCCTTATTTTTTTAACTGCTTTACCATAATATTCACTCCCTTTCTCTTGTGTCTAACTCCTTAATGTCCTCTTCTTTTTCAAATTGTCTCCTCACGTTCCATTCTTTGTTCCATGGTTGTTTGCCTGGTCTTCATATTTATTTGTACTCCATTGTATCTTCCTATTTCAACCTTTGCTCTCTGTTTTTGTACCTGACCTTCACGTCATTTACCGCATGGTCTCCACACGATCCATTTTTCGCAATAATGATATTTTACCTTCTCTTCATCATTTTATATACTTTAATTCATGATATCTTCATGCTCTGGGACTTTGCTCCTTGCTCTTGTACCTGAACATTATCTTATTTGCCACATCGTTCCTCACGCTCCACCTTTGTCCACTGCTATCTACCTTCACCCTGCAGGTCTGCAAGTGGTGCTGAAGTCTATCATCAAGGCCATGGCACCTTTGCTGCAGATCGGCTTGCTCGTGTTATTTGCCATCGTCATCTTTGCCATCATCGGCCTAGAGTTCTACTCGGGCGCCCTTCACAAGTCCTGCTACAGCGTGGAAAACATACGTAAGTCAAACATCTTTTCTTCTTACTAACGGAAAAACTACCTTTTCTACTATAGCCGGCCGGATGAGAGTAAACTGACAACTGTCGGAACACTGTGACATGCAGCGCCGTAAAGACAATCAAGGCAAAAAAAACAATTAATGATGACAGTTGAACCAACATGAAATGGAGCAACTGTCCAAACAAATTAAATGGTTTTTGCAAACGCCACGTACTTTTATATATAATTAAAACTAACATTATTAGATGTGCATGTCAGGCGAGTGAACAAAAATAAGAGACAAAAGATCATTTTTCGAGGCTTTACAGCATCGGCCTAAAAGAGCTATATCAAGCTGATATCAACAAGAATAATGGGGTAAATGTTCAAATTAAATTGCTTTTATTAAAATGATCTCTGATATTTTCCACATTCTCACATGTTTTTAAACTTGACATATTAAAAGATGTATGCACGCATATAATAGATGCATTTGAGATGTGGTGTGTAAGAAGGACGCGAAGAATTTATTTCTGTTACAACATACTTTGGTCGTTGGTCACTAAAAAACATCATCATTATTACCATTTCCACTTACGCTTCCTAACTGGAGAATATATTCTTCGTAGTAGTATCAATCCGCTGGATTGGCTTACAGCAACAAAATCTTGCATCTCGATCTCCGCTCTTCTCGATCCTCTGCAATCTTCTTTAGCTCAGATACCTTAATGTGAAGATAAGCAGCACATAAATGTTAGTTATAAGAGTAAACCGCAATAAGCAGCAGAACATATATCAATGCTAGGAGTAACCCTTAAATATGCAAAAGAGTTTATATACCTTGGAAGTACGATCACATGAGATAGCAGAACAAAAAGAGAAGTCAACAGTCGCATACATCAAGCAAGGCTAGCGTTCAATAAAAAAACTAAAATTCCTGAGTCAGAAATATTAATTTAAAGCTCCGCAAGCAACATGCCAAAACATTTGTGTGGAGCATCTTGATATACAGAGATCAAGGAGAACAAATACCATCGACAAAAGAGGAAATGGATGTAAGAAAAGGATCGAGGTGTTAGGCAATTTAGGAGCGCCATTGCGGTTGTACCTAATTGAGTGCTAGAAGCTCCACAAGTATCAACTGGGATTAAAAACAATGGATGGCTACAGCACAAGTGTACTTATCTGGAACGTAGATGTTAAAACATTAAAGAATCCCAGGGTTGTGAATTGCACCGCGAAGAAGAAGGAATGAATGTTTGAGAGCAGCAATTTTCCTCCGGGGACTCTAACGAATGGAAAGAAAGCATCCCTAGAAAAAAAAGAGTTGGGTAATGTACGGAATTGTTTGAAAATTTAATGAATAGTTACCGTACATATAAAAAAAGAGACGTCGAGATTTTTTTTATTAATTTTTTCGAGTATATGAATGTACTTGGATTTATTGTGATTCTAAACTATGCTCCCATATTCCAAAAGAGATATAACAAGTAATTTTTTTGTTAAATACCTTTGAGGACTAAATGGTCTACGACTTAAGAATATCGAGCTAATCATCCAATCTTACGAAAAGGTTATAGGAGAATTGCTATATTTTTCTTAATTAAATGGTGTTTTTTTTTTAAATTTAAAAGTAACGCTTTTATTCGACGTAAGTTGAAAGTTCATTGCAAAAAGTCATTGACCGTTTGCATTTAAAAACATTGTTTTTTGTTCTCGAAAACGAAAGCTCGTTTATTTGACTGGTATGTGCACATTAGGGTGGAACTAACGTAACGCTATATTTACACTAACGATTTGGGAGGGCATGCTATTGCCAACGACAATTGCACACTGTAATCGCGGTGGTCGTTAGATCGATGAAATTAAGCAACATTCCCTGAAGATCAAAACTCGATGGGTGCTCAAAATGTTATTTTGAACATAGCTGTGTTGTATTGACCTTTCCCCTGCCAGACCAATTGTGCAAGAAAGACCCCTATAGGCCAGCCGTTTTTAATGTCAGAAAAGTCATTTTAAAAAATCAGCAAGTGCTTAATATAATGTTATTTAATGTAAACTTACCAAATTTGGATGTTTTTCCCCTTTTCCATTAGAATAGACACACTTAATTGATAAATAATGTTGTGATAATTTATACGAACAGGGTTGTCACAAATTGTGTAGTTTAATAATGATCTGGCGAGTTAACTCGTCCGTGGCCTGGCGGGACCTAACGAGTTTGGCGAGTTAACTCGTCCGTGGCAGGGAAAGGGTTAAACATCGTAAAGTCTTTAAAGTAATTGTTATAATCAACTCTTTATCTTAGATTCATTCAGTCAGGTACAACACATTTTGCTACTCTATGCAAATTGAGGGGATCAAGGTCCAAGACAACTTTCGTCTACCACCAATTTTAATAAGTTGGCTATGACTGGCATCTTACGGGATCAAATTAACACCAACCGTGGGTATTTTTGTTGGATCTCCGTCGGGCATCGAACCCACGGCTTTTGGCTTGCAAGCAAACGCTTTGACCATTGAGCTATACCCGCCGGCAAACATGGGATGAGACTAAGACTATGCTAGCTAACAGAGCTTTGTGGCGGCAAGTCGTGACAGCCACACGCTCTTCTCAGGGGAATGGAAATGATGATGATGAAGATTTTTTTTATTACGATTCTTTTTATTTTTATTTTTCTTTAAATGACATTACAAAATACAAAACATTTTAATTCGCCATTAAAGTACACATTAACATAAGTTACATAAGTAACATAAGTAACATAAGTAACATAATAAACAAAAGTGTGGCCCTGTAAATGTATTGACACATTTAGTGTCAATGACCTCACACTCAGAACAAGCGTTAGGAGACTCAATGCAAATAGTTGACTTGTAACAACAAGAACCCTGTCATAAGTAAATCATGTTTGACCCACAAATAACACGTCATTATTGTCACAAAATCAAACGTCAAACATTTCGCCTTCAACACCAGCACTGAATCCGAAGCAGGATTACACTAAATATGTCAATATCTTCACTCACGATGCAATAAGACTCAACCTATGCAAGACAAGTTTTCAATTGACCATCGAAATTAAGTGACCTTTTCAAATTAAGTTAATATTGAGATGATGCATTGGTTGATAGCATAACATGGAGGAAAAAAGCGAAATAAAATATGTATTTAATAAATATATAAATAGTGGATTAAATATAATATTTTTTCTGTATGGGTTAGTGTTGATATAGCGTGCTGTTAAAGGCATTAGTCCGGCCGCATTGCATCAGCTGAGGGTAAATTGACGAAAAACTCTCACGAAAGCTTAGAAACCAAGGATCGCCATACGATTTACTTAAAAACTATATAATATAATGGATTGTTAGAAAAGAAATATACATTTTTCCCAATACACTTTTAGTTTCACTACTAGAATTGCCGGCGGGTATAGCTCAATGATTTTTAATCGATTTCTGAGCTCTAAAGTACCCCGGTTGGTGTTAATTTGATCCCTTAACTGTAAAATGTCAGTCATAGCCGATTTATTAAAATTTGTGCTATACGAAAGTCGTCCCTTGAAGACCAACCATTCATTGTAAATTCCTGTAATAATAAGGATGATGCGTGAATGTCGGGCTGTTGTCGTTGGTGGATCAACACTCCACATGCAGCTCTTAGCCATATGCACTATGATAAGCGTCAGATATTGGTTATAGTTTGTTACCGGAATGTAAAATATACAAAATTCAGTTTTATAGTCAATTATTTTTGAACATTACAACACTACAATAAAGCTGTAATATGAGGCTACAAATTCAATGTAAAGCTCATGACCGCTATATACGTCATACGCAGTGAATGAGTTAAGGCGACCTGATGAGAAATCTGGCTTTCTATTCTTGAAATAAACAATGTTTTATATATATTAAAACACGTGGTCACCTTATAATATTATGTACGTGAAAACAGTGTACAGAAACACGTTATATCGATAGGTTTCCGTCATAGCCGTTTACGGTAGAGTATACTCCATACGTGGGTCACGTAATCGATCTGTATTCCATATTCACTTTTTACCTGGATCATATGGTCGTCCAAATTTGCCAAAGAAATGTTATGTCAAGATCTTGTCAAGTGGTCTTTGCCTAGTCCGATAACAGTTTTGCTGTCGAAAAACCATAGTATGAAAAACTATAATTAACGCTTTAGAAAAAACTTGTTTGAAGCATCTTGATATACTGCTGTGAGACATGGTGCTTTTGTGAAAGTGATAAAAAACTAGAGGCCTTTGAGATGTGGTCATACAGAAGAATTCTAGTAAGAACCATCTCAGAGAGGCGAGCACGATGGATCGGTCACATCATGCGCCACGATGGTCTTCTTCACGACATTGTGTAAGGCAGAGCTCTGCAACCTTTTCTCATCTACGGCGCACCAAAGTACTTCTTTGGATTCTACGGCACACCAAAGTTCTCACCTTGAATACCGCGGCACACCAAGAGCCAAAAATAGATATTAATTTTGATCAATTTCACTTTTTTTAAGTTCATTTAGAACTTAATAAAGCAAGTACCTCGTTGTGTGTCTATATAAATAGGCGATAGGCGCTGGGAGCTTGAGGACCATTATAAAATTATTTATTTATAATATTGCCTTATTTGATCGCGGCACACCTGTATCGGCCTTACGGCACACCAGTGTGCCGCGGCTGGTGTAAGGGATGGTTGAGAGAGAAACTGTAGAGGGCGTCTTAGACGGGAGTATTTGCAGCAAGTGTTTGAGGACATGTGTTTTTTATATATCACATTGGTTCTTTTATCCTTTAGCTATCGGATGATGCATAAAAAACTATTATATTTAACAAACGTTCGTTATAAAACTCCATACATGTGGTGGCATTGACAAATGCTTACAGAAAAATCGCTCCTGTTACGAAACCTAATGATATTTATTTACATGCTTTACAGATTCCTGTAAAAATACATGTAGGTTGATAAAAAGAATGACTGCACATCCAATTTCCTACCTTAAATGTCACAATGAGTACTGAAATTAGCAAAACGATATACCACGTCAACCGATGTCAACGGTCGGGGAATCTTTGACGGCATTTATCGACAACCGATGCGAAAGGGTCATAAAATTTAAAATCACTGCAAGTAGGTATGTACGAGTTATTAGTTCTTCTTTCTTCGTAGTATCAATCCGGTGGATTGGTTTGCAGCAACAGAATCTTGCATCTTCAGTTATTAGTTATAAAGGACAAAAACTTGAAACATTATATTTATATAATAAATATTAATTACTTAGTTAGATACTCAGGTATCGTGCTTTATTTTCTTGAGCTTATGTATACTATACCTGTATGACGAAGAATATGAAGAACTTTGAAGGCTTTTTATATAGACACGTATATTGTTATTCCTTTAGACCGGAAATGCGTCTACATGAATAATGTAAATTTATTCAGTTTAACTTCAATAGCGACACATTATTTACAGGTAACCTGCATATTTCTTTGAGAAATCTTTACTGAAACGTATTATTTCTACATTAATAAACAAAAAAATACATTATATATGTGAGTGGTCAAACTTTTAAAATAAAGACATAACATATTTTCCGCTTAAAAATAACCTCCAATACTTAACTAACAAAAATAATGGTACATTTAATAAATTATTATGAAAATCAAATTAATATAATCAATTATAATTTCATTATTATTTATTTGACCGTATGGATGCCATGAGCACAAATATGAGTGCGCTGCGGGAAGCCCGCCAGTGCCGTGAGCACACCGGTGTGTTATAAAACTGTAGATTTTCCGGTCAATGCTATAGCTTAGAAGCGGGATGCGAACCGCGGACCTTGGAAACCAACTATGCCCAGGTATTCATACCGCTCGGCGAACTGAGCCATTGCTATGCCTAGACCGACTCGCGTTGAAACTACTATTTATATCATTGTTATCATCGTACGATAGATGTCGCTATAGTATATATTCAAAGTATGAATACCTGGGCAAAGTTGGTTTCCGCTTCTGCCGTTATTTTTGTGCTTGGATTGACGCGTTGAAAAAAGAATTTTATGTATAGTATATGTATATTTAAGTAATAATAATATTTTAATATAGTCAATGATCTATAAAAGTAGATTAGAATATTGAAATAATAAAATAATATTCTAATAAAAATTAAAAAAATCATATTATAGCTTAGGTCTATAGCGACATCCATCGTCTGCGCAAGAAAAAAAATGGTTAAAATTGGACACCATTTGGGGGTTCAAATCTTCGATAATCCACGAAGAATTGCATATTCAGGGTCATGGCATCCAAAAGGTTTATATCCAATTATAATAAGTTAAGCATAATTTCTACCGCTAAGTTACACCCGCCGACCAAGTGACAGTTTATTGAGTGTAATTTTGTCGTTTTCAGATCAAATAGTGAAGGAGGGCGAGATGGCGACGCCTTGTAACACGGACAACCAGTCCGTGGCGCCGCAGGGCTCTTACGTGTGCAACTACAACGAGTCCATGTGCCTGGAGCAGTGGGAGGGACCCAACATCGGCATCACCTCCTTCGACAACATCGGCTTCGCCATGCTCACGGTGTTCCAGTGCATCACCATGGAGGGCTGGACGGCCATCCTCTACTGGGTAACAACCTCACTCATCCACTAGCTGCTAGGAGCGATCAGACATCAGCCACCCGTTAGCAACAATCTTCTGATCATTCATCAATGATGATTGCGACCACACTCGCTTATTTAGATGATATTTTATAGATGCGTGTTGTACCCTGCAAGTTATACACAAGTTTAGATTACACGTCTGAAAAATACTTGAAAAACGTAGGAGCCTATTCCATATCAGCCTCGTTAACCGCGCGTGTAGCCCCGACGATTTCCTTGGTGAAGTTTAACATCAAGGGACCGTCAGAACTAAGAAGCAGTTCAGGAAAATCCTCCCAATAAATGGTACAGACTCCCAGGCGACAACACAGAATGCGTCTCCTATTCTCATGAATGATGCACTCCACGAGAGAGTGTCTCACTCTCTTTAGTTTGCTTGGATCACATGGACATGCATCGCAAAAAGAAAGGCCAAATCTTTTTAGGAATCCTCTGAAAATTCCGTGTCCGGTAAACGCTTGCGTGAGATGAAATTCCACGGAGTTCGCCTTTTTCCACGTCACTAAGTGTTCGATGGATGGAAAGAAAAACTTGTCTATTCCTCCGAAGATGATTCTTGATATGCGGTGTTCCAAGCAGACTACAGTCACTGACTAACGGTTTACTGAAGCTGTTAGCTGCACTCTTTCTTTGTGCTCCAGGACTTAAGCTGAGAGCGATTACAGCATTTTTATCGTGGAAAAACGTTTTTCTTCTTCTTGTAACAAGATCAACTCGTGAGATCCACAAGATTCTATGCTATCGCTCACTATGTTTCTTTTTTACATGTTAATGATTTACGTAAATACTTACGACAAATCTGACGACAGCACTATCAGTGAGAGCATATTTATTCAAAAACCTCCCAAATACTCAGAAGCTTCCTTTGCTAGGGAATCTGTTGTAACCTCGTCAAGCTTAACGTTTCTGAAAATCAATTATGTAGTTTCTCCACAAAGAAAACTGCAATTGATCACGTATCTTTCAATGATTTTACACTCCAGAATATAAGTTCTAATATTGATAATATTAATAGAATACTCTCCCAGTATCTGTATTTCATTTTTCATTCAATCTGGGGGATATATTCGATTGATTCGTTATTTAATCACATTTCGACAAATACCTCTACATTATTTTTATCTTATACATATTTACATATTTTTTTTTTTATTTAATCAAATATAATAGGATACATTTAAGATTTTTTTTGATAGTATTACATTCATTTTTTTTATATATTTGCATATAATATTATATCTTATAGTCTGTTCCTGTATTTTGTACAACACGTATTTTTGTTACGATTTCAGACGAACGACGCACTCGGCAGTTCGTTCAACTGGATATACTTCGTGCCTCTAATAGTGTTGGGTTCTTTTTTTATGCTCAACCTCGTTCTCGGTGTCCTCAGCGGGTGAGTCCTCAACCATTACTTATCATTACCAACTAACTATTTTTTTGCAGATCCTCTCAACGAAGACTTTCGAAACTATTGTATATTTATCAAGACAAAATTATTTGTTATTTTAGGACAATTTCAATGACTCTCAAACTTTATTTTTCATCAAAAATATATTATTTATTTTGATATTCTCAAGAAAAACTTATACATCAACAATATCATTATTTATTTACTGAAACGAAAACTCTCAATACATTATTTATGATCATTGAACATTGATATGTTTGTAGACAAATATAACAACGAAGATACTTGAAACATCATCATGAAGTATTGATTTATATTCAAACAATTTCAACTAAGACTCAAACCTTATTTATCACAACTAAGTGATGATTAAATATCAGTAATTTTTAATAAACTTTCTGAAATATCATCATATCATAAATAACTTATTGTTACGTTACGAACACTTTCAACGAATATACTCAAAATTTTATTAATCATAAAAAAATATTATCTATTTATAACGTTTTTTAAGAATACTGTTGTTATGATATATTTTAAATATTATGTTGGTGCAAAAGTTTTGACCGTTTTTTACATATACAATTAAACATTTTTTTTTTAGATTTGAATTATTTATTTAACCAATTATGTAATTTCCGTCAGTTCTTATAACCTTCTCCTATCATTCTATCAACTTATTAATACCATTAGTGTAAATTTCCGTGTATTTTGATGCGAAAAATGTAGTAACGGATGTTTTTACCTGCTATATTGTATCAAAAAATTTTTTTTTTTTTACAGTGATCGGTATAAATGAAAATCGAAAGGAACAAGATCTGGAGAATACGGAAGATGCTTGATAACATCCCAATTCAACTCATTTACCTTGTGTTGGGTCAGCGCAACCACATGTGGCATGATGACCCAACACAAGCTAAATGAGTTGAATTGGGATGTTATCAAGCATCTACCGTATTGTGCAGATCTTACTCCATCCGATTTTTATTTATTCCGATCACTGCAAACAAAAAATAATGATAAAAATTTTGATACAATATTGCAGGTAAAAACACCCCTTCCTACATTTTTCGCATCAAAATCCACAGAATGTTATACTAATGGTATTTATAAGTTGATATAAAGATGGGAGGTTATAAAAACTAACAGAAATTACATAATTGATTAAAATAATAATATAAATCTAAAAAAAAATGTTTAATTGTATATGTAAAAAACGGTCAAAACTCTTGCACCAACCTATTAACTTTAAACAAAAAAATGTAAACTTGATTTATTGTCACGAATATTTATTTATTTACTCACATTTTTGAAGGAAACTCTCAAAACATTATTTATCATAAGCAACTAATGATTACTTTACGAACACATTCACAAAATACGCTTAAAACCTTACACGAAGTAATGTTATTTTCTTAACGATTCATTCATTATTCAAAAAAAAATCGTTTTATTTTGCCTAATTTATTTGATTTATTATTGTAATAATTTGTTTATTTATTTTGCGTTTATCGTCACTCTCAGAGAGTTCTCTAACGAGAGAGGTCGCGTGGAACGCAGAGCTCAGTTTCACAAGGAGAGAGTGAGGCAGCAGTTTTACCAAGACTTTGGCGCCTACATCAATTGGATAACGAGGGCAGGTAGTTTGCCCTGTAATGAGACATTAAAAAATTACATGATTATCAGTAGACCTCACATTATCAGTGTATTTCAGGTGTGTGATTTCAAATATACAATCACTTATTTTAAGTTTTTTTTTGTGCCCGTATTATCCCTGTTCTTCTTTACGGCAGCGAATCCCGGCATCTTACCCCAAGCCAATGCAGTCGTACAATGGGTTTAGAAATAAGACACCTGCGTATAATAAAATGTGTAAGATGGTTTGACTTTATGAGAAATGACGAGGTGATGAAGCGGGCAAGTCATCCTTCCATATTCAACGCAGGCATCTGCTTTCAAAACTCACTATGCGGCTGCATTAGCTTTTGGTGAGATGCCAAGATTCACAGCCGTAATAAAGATTGGGAATATATAATTTTTGTGCCAAAATTAAAAACAAATATATCGTACATTGATAATTGAGTATATGTTCGTAGCTAAAGTCGTATATTAAGATGTGTGAGCAATTACCCAGCTTCTATTGTAACTATAATTATTGTAAACATTGGCATTGTCCCGTTTTGAGTTGTGTTTTATATGCTTAACTTTTACACTATGTTATACTTGTATATTTTAATGAAACAAATAACATTTCGATGCATTAAAATTATTTGGAGAGCGATATCGTTTTAAACGAAAAAAAAATCGAACAATTTTAAAACTGGACATTTCAAATGATCATGAACGGTTGAATTTGATCAATATAATATCTTAGCAATCTAACGGGTTGTTATTCGCAGACTTGCGTCAATCAATGCCTTTATCGAATATTTAATGTTGTACTTACTTTACTGCATTTAATGAAATGATATCCATGGCATAAACCACATATATGATATCAATCAATCAGATGAAAATCATTGGTGAACTGAATCCGACTCAAAAGCCTTAGTAAAGAAGTCTTCAATATCTTTCAACTAGGAAACCATCGATTTGAAAAGCTTGAATCTTTATAATGTCAACTTTGTGCTACAATTAAATGGAATTTATATTGTTTTCGGTCAATACATTTCAAAAAGCGTCTTTATTGTGCATTTTTATATAAAATCTTGTTAAAGTATGAAGAATACTTTTCCTTTTTAATGTACGGTCACCAACCAGAAACTGCTATGTATTTAGAATCAATCAACATTTTTCACAATCAAGCCTTGCTATATTACGTACCTTTTATATTGATTATGCGGCTGGCTGTGAAAAATAATATTCTAAAAATCCAAGAACTTAGATGAACAATTATCATTTATAACATTTACCCTAATTTTGTAATTTCATTGAAATCATGTATTAAAAAAAAAACGTTGAAATATCATAATTTTGTATTGTATTTTACTGTGAATTTTCTCATATTGTACTGAGCGGTATTTTGATTTTCTAACACGTTGAATACACGTATTTATTGACTCTGTATTACTTGTTTGTGTTGGTGTTGTATTTGTTGACTATATTCCCTGTATTTTTGGTCATTTGTAGAGAGTTTGCCAAGGAGCGAGAAAAAGTAGAAAATAGACAAGAGTTTCTCAAATTAAGGCGACAGCAGCAGCTCGAAAGAGAGCTGAACGGCTACGTAGAGTGGATATGTAAAGCAGGTGAGTCGGAACCACACATGAATTTTTGGCAATATGAACAAAAGTTCATCAACTGTGTACCAACAAACCAAATCTATGACACTGTCAATTGATGAGTTGTCATTATTTTTAATATATTTTTTTTTTTGATTGTTTCTTTTTTTGGAAATTCGCTTTCCGCGCCACTTAAAGGTAGATCTTGTGTGTGGCGTGGGATTCATCTTTGATTTAAGTGTTGCATAATTTATATTATTATTTTTTCACATTTTTTACATGATAACATATTTTTTTTTTAGAATATAAAATAATATCATTAAAATTTATAAATTTTTTATAGTCGAAGTGACAATTTCAGCATCATTTACAAATATATTTCGATTCTTTAATAGCCTCGACCCATCTAAGTCTCAATTTCCACCGGACACCTTTTAATGAACTTAATATAATCAATACCTTTTTAACAATATAAATATTTTATACAATTTATATAAATTCTATAATTATTATGCTTGGATCATATACATACAACTACTACTTAGTACCTAGCTTGAATCATATACAGAGAGGTTTACATTAGTATCATTTTAATAATAGTAACATTATAAACACATTCATTTCCTTCAGCGAATTTAATCAATTGCGTAAATTCGACAAAAAACTGTTCAAGCTGAAAAACCCCATAGACCATGGACTAACCATCGTCTACGCTGAAGATCAAAGATAGAATTACAAGGATTTTTTTAAATTGAACACAAAAATGAAATCATATATATGTTACTGCTTAATACATTAAGATAACACATACCCCTTGATTTTATAATGTCTTTTTTCAATGGTTTTACTCTGTAAATGTGTGTGTACTAACGTATAAAGTAATACTTATACATACCTATATATGCCACTGCCAGTTTTTAATTTAATCATTATTGAAGATAAGTCTCCAGGGAGGCCGAAACATATAATCGTTTAATAAAATGAGAATCAAAAGTAAATATTTTTAATTTGTTAGTTTTTAAATTAAAATTATAACAAACTGATTCTCAGACATGAACAATTGATGAGCATCCTTGACTCTATCGACAATTCAATATTACTATCGATAGTTTTTCATTTAAAATTCATGAAGTCCACAAATTGAATATTTTCAGCAAAGTAGTCAACTAAATATGCCGCATTGTATGCTGTAACATTGTTTCAGCTTAGAACTAGTTTTGATGTCTAAATAAATCAACTTTGATAACTTGGCAACAAAACATAACTAAGATGTTGTTAATAATTTATTATTTGAAAATTAACATTAAGCATATCATGCCCTTTTTTAGCATAAACATTTGTTAAACAAGGAGTTTCCAAAATGTAATATATTTGTAAGAAATATTTTAAGAATCTCAAATGGCGTAGTAATTAGACTTGTTTGTGGAAAATATCTAGTTGTTCACATTTTCAATGTAAGCAATTATTAAAAAAAAAAAAAAAATTAAAATTGTGTTTTTATGTTTTCAGAGGAAGTAATATTAGCAGAAGAAAGAACCACAGAAGAAGAGAAAATGCACATAATTGAAGGTAAGCGATAATAATGATTTTATTATTTTGCTTATTTATTTTTCTACTACCGCAAATATGATTTTTTCCCATTTTAAGACTTCTTCCTAAGCCTCGCTATTTCACATCATCTGAGGTCGGCTCTCTTTGTACACATTCACCATGTCTGTCTGTCCTGCGTTGCATTCTCGGTCAAGCCCAGGGTTTTCAGATCCTTGTCTACAATTGCAGTCCAGGTTGCCTGTGGGCTTCCAGGTCTCTTTTCTCAGCGTGGGAATGTTGAGGGTTTTCTTCACCATGTGTACTCATCTATATGTGTCACATCATACCCATGCCATTTTAGGCGTTATCTGTTTTCCCATTTCAAGTAAATATGAAAATGTGAAGTTAAGCAAGTGTTAAATTCCGGGTAAACAGGTGTTCTGGGACAGGGCATAGATAATTGTATATAACAGAACTGTGAAACACATATTTTCGGTGTTCATGGGCTTTAAATATAGAGCAAATGTGTAAAAAATCTGTTTATCTTGTTTAACTCTTTCATTACGGCTCGGTTTGAATACAAATTATACTGTCAATGATAAAACTAGTATTTAAAGCATAAATGTACTTATCTGGTCTATTTTCATATATCACATTGGTTTTTGTATCCTTTAGCTATCAGATGATGCATAAAAAACTATTCTAAGAAAGTAGCAAAACGATATATCACGTCAATCGATGTCAACAGTTGGGGAATCTTATGACGGCATATGCTGATAACCGATGCGAAAGGGTTAAAGATTAATTTCATTGTTTATTCGCATACTTGAAGACCACGATATCGCTTTCAATGAAAGCTTCAACGGTTCTCAAAGTGTATAAAGATACTGATGAATGAAGCCTTGTAGTTAATTTACAAAGTAAAATAACAATAGAAGGGTTTGTAGGAAAGTAACGAAGAGGGTGATGGGCGGAGCTTGCGACTTTACTTACTTGAATGATTTTTTTCGGTTGAAACCGTGTTAATCAATGTTTGTTTAACTTTTTCAGCGAGGAGAAGAGCGGCAGCCAAAAGAAAAAAGCTTAAAAACTTGGGGAAGAGCAAAAGCACGGACACCGAGGAGGAGGAGCAAGAGGAGGACTGCGGGGACGACGGTAGGACCATTGACAGAACCTTGCGGAACACCAAAACACACTTATCGCCCACCACGCACCACCGTTGTCACTTATCTCGACTCAATCTTATCGCAACTGCACCACTACCGTTTGGGAACCATTAACATTTTATTTGATGTTGATTTTGAAATTGACAAGCACAGTGTTGGCGTTATCAAGAGTCGTACTTAAAAAACGACAACTTTAATAAATTCTAAAAAGTATTCTTTTTCATACTCGTACCTACCACTCTCATACCTAAAAAAAAAATATTTTAATTACTGCTACTGATAACACAGTGTGAAATGCGCATAAAAACATTATAAAATTCCACATATTTATAAATTATGTAATATTTTCTTTATTTATTATTAAGTAAGATTTTTAAGTGTTTTAATTTTCGTGTTCATATATAGCCTCTCTCAGATAATTCTTACTAGGTGCCTATCTTCTTAGATTATGCTGAGAACCTTATTGTTCGTGACGTGGTCTGTCAATTAAATTTAGGGAATTCTCCTGTAAGACCACATATCAAGGCCTCTAGCCTTTTCTTATCACTTTCAGATAAGCACCATGTCTCACAGCCGTGCATCAAGATGCTCCACAAAATATTTATTAATTGATGTACATAACTCAATTTTCAGTTTATTTAATCATTTATTTCCCCGAGGGAGATTTAAAAAAAAAAGATTTTTAATCGATTTCTGAGCTCTAAAATACCGCGGTTGGTGTGAATTTTGATCCCTCACCCGTAAAATACCAGTCATAGTCTATTAATTAAAATTGGTGATAGACGAAAGTTGTCCAATGAAGACCACCCATTCATAGTAAATTCCTGTAATACTAAAGATTATGCGTGAATCTCGGGCTGTAGTCTATGACGTTGGCGGATCAACGCTCCGCATGCAGCGCTTAACCATATACAATATGGTAAGCGTCATTGAATTTCACAGATGAGACATCAGAATTACTTTCACCATTTATCGGTATTCTCCTGCATGTGCTTACATAAAAAAAAAACAGCGCATTGTGTTATATTAAAATTTCTTGCGACTGTAAAAATTTTCAAATATATTTTTTAGAAAGTTATCTCGAGTCATAATATATTAAATTTCATTAAAAATATATAAATTATTATTAATAAATTTGTGGAATTTTATATAATATTCATTAATATTTTATTGGAGCACTCACAGATCAACACAATTTAATTGAAAAACATCAAAACCATATGGGAAATATTTACAGGTATATACGTAATTATTGTTTTATTACGATATTTGTTTTAATAAATTAAACAAATTAGTTGCACACTCTATTCAGAAGAAATTTTTAAAGTCATTATTTTAATATTTAAAAAATTCTCGTACTGCCTAAGTTTGTACGAATTCCCAAATAAATAAAAATATTTATTTCAAAAACATATTTTAATTAACATATTTGGTTAACATCATAATATCACATATTCAATTATAAGACGTTAAAAAACTTACCTCAATAATCAACAAAAAATCATTATTAACAAACAATATTTAAATAATGTTTTACACATTCAAGCAAATCAATAAACATCAACAAAAAAAAAACATTCTGAAACAAAAGAAGGTAGATTTTAAAAGTTTTTTTTTTTTTCAAAATTTTAGAACGTACCATTTAGAAAAATTAGCATTTTTTCAATTAGATTTCTAGAAAATAACACAGAAAAATATAAATAGCAAAGAATACACATAAAAATTAATATTAAATACATTTAGTTTATTAAAAAAATGTAGATGTCTTACAATTTACTTAAAAATAGTTTTTCGAAATAGCTACGAACTAGGTCGTACAAATATTCTAGTGTGTTAATTTAATATACTTAACTTTGTACCACTACTTTTTTTATTTTTTCTTCTTATATTTTTAATACTTATAATAAGATTTTTTTATAACATAGTTCAATATGAAATAATTATTAAAAATATTACTACACGACCCACATATTTTCACTGATTTCTTGGTGTTTTAGCCTATTTTACTAATAGATATTGATGTCGTTAAGAAGAACTTAATCATTTTGAAATTCTACAATTTAAAAAAAAAATGTTTTAAAATTTAATAAATATATTTCTTCTTTAATTGTATGGAATTCTTAATGTTAAGTCTTTCTTTGTTATTATTTGGTGCACATTACTTCGATATTGATGTTATTATTATAATATTTATTATTTTTTAAAGAATGATTTTAAATGAACTTATATACGTTTATAATTTCAAATAAAATAATTATCAGATAATTTTAATGCGGATCACATTTATTTTAATGCGCATTGAAAAAAAATCAGGTTAATAAAAAATTAACATCACTTTTGATAAAAAAAAAACACTTTTTTTGTTTATTATTGTAACATCTTTCATACACTTAAAAATAAGAATATAATGGCATTACAATATTTTTTAATTTAATTATAAACATAATAAACCTTGCCGGCGGGTATAGCTCAATGGTCAAAGCGTTTGCTTTGCAAGCCACAGGTCGTCGGGTTCGATCCCCGACAGATATTAAAAATAAAAAGTATTTCACTCGATTTCTGAGCTCTAAAATACTCCCGGTTTGTGTGAATTTGATCCATCACCCGTAAAATGCCAATCATAGCCTATTAATCAAAATTGTTTGAACACGAAAGTCGTCCCGTTAAAACCACTCATTCGTAGTAAATTCCTGTAATAATAAGGATGATGCGTGAATCTCGGGCTGTAGTCTAAGACGTTGGCGGATGAACACTCCACATTCAGCGTTTAACCATATATAACATGGTGAGCGTCATAGAATTCCAGAGATGAGACTTCAGAATCACTATCACCATCTGTCGGTATTCTCGTGTGTGTTTACACAAAAAAAACTTGTTAATGAAATTTTTTCTTAGGTATAATTGATTAACGCTGTGATCCATAATATTATATTATTAAAGCATCATTTTTTATTCAATTAAATATTTAATAAATTATTTAATTTATTTTTCTAGCTCTATCGAAGTGGTGTGCCACCCGCTTAGCCTAATCGATGTTTTTGAGTTTGAAATAGTCACTCCCGATTATCCCCCCTCTGATGTTTTTTTCTCTATTTTCACAAATCTTTTCAGCTCCAAAGAAAAAGCAAGGTATGGTTCTTATTATCTGGCGGCCTGAATCTCCAGGGTATATTTCACTAATTTTACATTTTCGTTTAACTTTCGAACCCCAAACCTTAACCCCCAATAGTTTATTTTTTCAATTATTTTATATTTTTTTTGCAACTGTAGAAATCAATTTTCGAAATCGTCTTAAATGTGAAGTGGAATCATAAATTGATATAAATCATAAAGTCACTTTTTTAAAGATCTCCTGTTGACCTCACAGAAAGTGAACTACCTTAATTTATTTTTTAACGTACTAAATTTAATTTTTGTGGCTTAATTCTTCTGAATTTTTGTAAGCTTTTTTACATTAAATTATTCAAAATATACATGTTATTTTAAGGTTACATAAAACCTAATATTCTAGTTCCTTATTTTCATAATCATTCCGTCTTACTAACGAGTATAAAGCAAATAATATTATTTTGATACACTAAATTAAACCCTTTCGTTACGGCTCGGTGGAATACAAATTATACTGTCAATACGGCGTGAATTTTTCAAACCATTTTGTTTCCTTTAAACTAGTATTTGAAGCATAAATGTACATATCTGACCTATTTTCTTATATCGCATTGGTTTTTCTATATTTTAGCTATCAAATGATGCATAAAAAACTATTACATTTAACAAACGTTCATTATGTAACTCTATACATGTGGTGGCATTGACACATGTGGTTTGCAAAAAAATCGCTCCTGTGACGAAACCTAACGATATTTATTTACGTGCTTAAGATTTCTGTAGAGAATACATGTAGGTTGATAAAGGGAATGACTGCATTTACAATTTCCTACCGTAGATGTCACAATGACTACTAAAGTAGCAAAACGATAAATCACGACAAACGGTGTCAA
This sequence comes from Glossosoma conforme, assembly GCA_022606575.1. Classification (NCBI taxonomy): domain Eukaryota; kingdom Metazoa; phylum Arthropoda; class Insecta; order Trichoptera; family Glossosomatidae; genus Glossosoma; species Glossosoma conforme. Next base: position 1,414,404 of record JAGTXR010000097.1, on the reverse strand, counting down.
CGGTCAGGGAATCTTTGACTACATATGCCGACAACCGATGCGAAAGGGTTAAATGATTTGGCTGTAATTTTTCTTGCTTATTTGCGTAAATGACGACAAATAATGAAATAATGTATCATTTCACTCATGTGTCGGTATACTTTTGCTTTACGCAATACGAAAATATACATAAATTTGATTACCAAAAGTTTAAAGCATCAAAAAGTATTTTATATTGGCAATATGTTGTCAGTCAGACGTATTTATTTGATATGTATTCATAAAAATGTATAAAAAGATATATTTAAATAAGTTCTTTAAATTATTTTGTTTTTTCCTGCTTAATTTTCAAATTTGGAATATTTCAAAAAATAATGATTGCCGTCGCAGCTTTGTTTTCTAACCTCATTTTTTTTCATTCTAAAGAAAATTTTCCCGTCTTGTTTTGTTCTGACTCATGATTGATCTCCTTAATAGTCCCTAGCCCTAGTTGATTTGCCGCTACTTGCATCTTGCCGAAACCAAAGCCAACCCCATGACATAATGATATCTCTTTAACCCTTAATTAATTTTGTTTTGGATCGAAAAAACCCTTTCTTATTTTACTGCCTGAACTAGGAACCCCATAACGTTATAATTATAACAATGTATACATATAGTATAAACATTATATTATAATATACAAAAAACGAAAGCTTTACTCACATAAATTCCCCATTGTACATATTCATTTTCAACCTTTTCCTATTTCCCATACATATGAGAACTCATCAAATAATACATTTTATTTTCTATGCATATTTTTGAAAACAAAAATTCACATTTTTGGAATGAATTTTGAAAACGCATGTTTGATTTAACAATTTAGAATATTTTTTTAAAATTTGTTTAATTTTGGAAAATAATATTTTTGATGATTTCTAAATTTGTATCTATTCACATTGCTATTATGCTGAATATCCTCAAATGCTGATGATGAATTAGGTTATACAACAAGTTCATTAAATACAGCAAAATTAATCAATTATGTTCAAACAATGTACCTTTCGAATCAATTAAAAACAAATTACAGAATATAATTTGAAATATGAATAATACGATATCAAAACAGTTTTTATAAAAAAAAATACTGTATGTAAAAAAAGTAAATGCTTTTGAAACATGGAACGTTTCTGTTATTATGATATTTGAATTATTTACAGCAAAAGCGCAATCTGTCACAATACGAAAGTAACATTGATATAAATAAGTTAATTCTCTCCACTCTATCGAGGTGGAGATTAGTTACCGACGATTGCGCTGTGCATAGATCAAAACTGAGGTGCATAGTACGTGGTTCGAATCCCAGCGTCTGCCGTTTCTTTTTCACCACAGATTGATGAGAAAAATTTGATGTAGATTTGTATGTGGTATCAATTTATTGAATGTTAAATTTCTACAAATGTATTTAATATTTTCATTATTTAAAAACGTTTATTGATTAATTATTGTTGTATTTAATGATAATTAAGAGTAATTATTAATATACTGTATATTTTTTTTATGATGAAGAAGACATTTTTTATTTATTTATTTTGTTACTTCTTCTACTAATTTGTTTTTTGCAGCCCCAAGGTACAGATGAGACCGTATCTTAGATTCGAAAATAAATAAATATTTATTCCTAGTTGACAGTTTTGATTGACTAACATTTATTCTGTATTGGAATTTGGGATTTTTATATAATTTATTTTTATGCTTGTGTTTGAGACGATATTTAAAATTTAAATAAAACACGAAAACAGTTCATTTAATTATTTAATATTTAAATATATTTTTAAATAAAAGTAATTTTATTTATCGAATGAATTCGTTAGTTCTGCTAACTAATCGTCGATAGAAGCGATTTAACGTCGAGATACGTCGGTGGTTCATGGGGCCTTTAGTTATCGAGGACTGTAGCGAGTCCTGACGTGCCGGGTTCTGGAGACTGACTGCTGTTAGCCCTCGTGCTTAGTGGCGTTTCCGTAAAGTGCTGCCACAAATTATTCAATCGCTTGCGTAAAATCATTTACAATAAAAAAAAATGTATTTTATAATTATAATCTCAAATACATGCATATATTCATTTGTTTGTGGAAGCCTTAAAATAATAGATTTGCTTATTTATATTTCAGATTATTTAACTTTAAACAATTATATATTAAAAATAAAATGTAGATGTTATTTATGAATAAATTTTAAAAATCATGTAACTTAGCACTTTAGATCATGACATTTTTATTTTGTAATATATTTATAAAAAAATAAAAAAATAAATGAAAATAATAAAATGCGTAGTATAGACATAACGCTTTCATAGATTTCTACGAATATATTATATATTCTTAGATAATAATATTTTATATCTATTTTTTTAGTGTTAGATTGCCGTTACTTTTCTGGTCAAAATATCAATGATTATTGATTATTTTATTTTTTAACTATATTTGACCTTTATCATTTTCGTGAAGTAGTGAAAACCCGAATATTTGAGCACAAATATTCTACCATTTAAAAAACTGATGAACAATTTTCAAACAAACATTCATTTTACTCTCTTGCATGCGTTTATATACTCGTAAATAAAAACATAGTTTTATACAATATAACATATTTAGTATCATTTAAATTAAAAATAGTTATTTTAGTATCGTACTTATCAACTTTATCAGATTACTTTGAAAAAACATAAATATTTTGTTTTTAAGACCATTTTTCAAACAGTCCATTAGTTTCATAAAGTAAAAGTTTTAGATTTTTTTTAAAGTATATATTATAGAAAAATAAGAATATATATAATTTGTAAATATTTTAAGGCATTCACAAATATATTTTTATTTATTTAAATAAATATGCATTCAATTAAAAAAAAAAAAAATTGATTGGGTATTTTTATAATAATAGTTAATATTTAGCAATAATTTTAGCATTCTATTCCACAAATAACCATTTAATTGCATAATTTAAATATAATTAAATTTAAAAAAACAATCGATTTTTATATTTAATAAATATATATATATATATATTTTAATTTTCATATTGTGTCAAATCATACTAATATTCTTCAATTTACATACAGTGATACTTAAATGTATAAGTATATAAAACGCCTGAAAAATGCAAACAGCTTAACACTGAAAGCTTTTACGTTGTGAGTAATCATCAAGTATTTTGATGTATATTTCCTGAAATTGATTAAATGCATTATATGGAAGATTCTTGCAGCTTTTATGTTATATATTATTACCGTACAAAAAAAAAACTATTTTTCGTTGCTATCTAATAATTAAGGATTCGGTCAGATCGTCACAAAAAACCACATGAAATTTATGTAAATAACTTACACTTTTACGTAAAACTACGGTCCCCCATCATGTACAAAGTAAAACAATAGCTTGACATGCAAAATAATAAACTCTAAAATATTTTATTTTGATCTAAAATATATTTTATTTACATTTACTTTTATTTCACGTCGAAAAATAAAATGAATTGTTTCATCACGAAAAAGAACTTAAAACTTTTAAAAATTCAAAGATATATTCCTTTCTAGTACAGCATTACATTATTAATTGGTTGTTAAAGAAAACATATTACTTAGCTGTCGTTCGTTTAAACTTTTAATTTAAAAAATATGTCCTTGATGTCATTTAACAGCAAGGTATCATCAGAACCAAGCAGCAGTTCATGTGGATCTTCCAAATAAATGGAAGAAATCAGCAACAAAGAATACGTCACCTGTTTTTATAAATGATGTAGTCCATCAGAGAATGTCTCACAGTCTGCTGTTTGGTCACACGAACAAACATCAAAAAAAGAAATAATTTTTCTAAATATTCCGTGACCAGTAAGCGCCTTTGTAAGACGAAGATAATAATGTAATTCAAAGAGTTTTACGTTTTCCACGTCAATGTGTCATCAATGGAAATAAATAAATACTAGCTTATTCTTTTGAAACATTAAATTCCATGCATTTGAGCGTCATAAATTTCGTGTATGACCCAAATCTTATTTACAAAGTCTTTCGCGTGTTTCTCAAAAGTCATTTCTTATGTTTATACTGCGTTATTCATTAATAATTTGGCATAAAGATTGTATTTATTTGTGTCAAGCTGTTGTTTATAAGTGTCCTTGTTTGTGATGAAACGTTCTTTTTTTCTGTGTTTTTGACGGTTTTTCTTGTTCTTGAAGGCTACCTGAAGAGCAAGGCGCGCAGTGGAGGCAAGTGCGCCGACTTCTGGCGCAAAGAAAAGAGGTTCAGGTTCTGGATCAGACACACAGTGAAGACGCAGTGGTTCTACTGGTTCGTGATCGTGCTCGTGCTGTTCAACACGATCTGCGTGGCAGTGGAGCACTACCACCAGCCACCGTGGCTGACCAAGTTTCTATGTAAGCAATGTTTTTTATCTTATCTACTCTACATCCGGGAAATATGGTAGCCTTGCTTTCGAAAACGCGACAAATTCGAAGTCTTATCCGAGTATTTTTTTACCTAACCTTACTTTAATTAACCAAACCTAACCTTACTTACTACCTAACATAGTAACATCCTCCTCTCTCTCAGAAGGTTTGTCATTCAGTCGCGTGGTGGGAGGATTAGGAGCAAATTAATAACACAGACTTTTTCCGAAACACATTGACATATATTTATGATAAACTTTACAAACTTAAGGCTCGACCTAGTCACAGCATTAGGCCGAGCCACAATAGAATATGCTCTCGCCGACGGGCGGTACACGACTGGCCCGTGCGGCGCCGTAAGTGGCAATCTATATAACTAACGCCAGTATAGCGACAAACATGTCTGACAAGCGAACAGAAATAAGGGACGAAATATTGTATATCGAGGTTTTCGGTACCAGTCAGCAAGGGCTATATCATGCTGATGTCAATAGAAAAACAGTTCTAATATTATTATTTTTTACCATGTGCACATGGACACCGCGAATTGCCGTTTCACAGTTCTGTATGCTCAAATTGTCCATGCCTTGTCCCAGAACATACGTATACCCGGAGGTCCACATGGAAATATAAATAGTTTCCCGGAAGCCTCCAAGGCAGGAGCTCGTGAACTTGCATTGACTGGGGCTGTATAATCAGAGAAATATCTGGATGTTTAATTATCAGCGTCTTTAAAGCCGACATTCCAGAGTCATATTTCGTTTAGTCATATCAAATAATGGTAAGCTTCGAAGATTCTACATATGCTGTTTCTGATTCATCGTATTCATCACTGGCGTTGTAATGTTCTCTGAAATTGACGTTTTTTTTACCACTTTTGCAGACTATGCGGAGTTCGTGTTCATCGGCCTGTTCATGATGGAAATGTGGATCAAGATGTACGCGCTGGGCCCGAGGATCTACTTCGAGTCGGCGTTCAACCGCTTCGACTGCGTGGTCATCTCAGGGTCCATCTTCGAGGTCATCTGGTCCGAGGTCAAAGGAGGGTCTTTCGGACTGTCGGTGCTGAGAGCTCTCAGGTTGCTCAGGATATTCAAGGTCAGTAGTGTGACGTATTACAGTTTCGACAAATAAACTTGACTATCCACACCATGGTCTCCGTTGTGGATATGGTTCACAGCAAATGTAATATAACGTATTATTAATCAATGCCGTTTGCGGTTTATTATTCTTAATCAACTTACCTGTTTGATGGAAGCATTTAAGATTAGATATAAGTATGTATTTCATTATTTATTTTTTACATCAAATTTGATGAATCTCTCGTATCATTCCAGGTGACCAAATACTGGTCCAGCTTGCGCAATCTCGTGATCTCTCTGCTCAACTCCATGAGATCCATCATCTCGCTGCTGTTCTTGCTCTTCCTGTTCATCTTGATCTTCGCGCTGCTCGGAATGCAGCTGTTTGGAGGACAGTTCAACTTTGACAACGAAACGCCGCCCACGAACTTCAACACGTTCCCCATCGCGCTCTTGACGGTCTTCCAGGTAAAAAACAAGCAAAATATCAAATAAAATATATTTCCTACGTAGACTTTCATCATGGATCACACTCAGCACTGTTTATCTTTTTATTCTAAAAATACCGACAGATGGTGATAGTGATGCAGAAATTGAACCCTTTCACATCGTTGTCGGCATATGCCGTAATAAGATTCCCCGACCGTTGATATCGTTTGACGTGATATATTGTTTTACTACTTTCTTAGAATAGTTTTTTATGCATCATCTGATAGCTAAAGGATACAAAAACCAATGTGATATATGAAAATAGACTAGATAAGTACATTTATGCTTCAAATACTAGTTTTATAATTGACAGTATAATTTGTATTCAAACCGAACCGTAATGAAAGGCTTAATCTGTGGATTTTATTATGCCTACCATGTTTTACATATGGCTTAGCGCTGCATTTGGAGTGTTGATCCGGTAACGTCAAAGACTACAACCTGTCATTCAATTCACACATCAGCCATTTATTACACGAATTTACAATATAGCTCAATGGTCAAAGCGTTTGCTTTTCAAACCAAAGGTCGTGTGTTCAATCCCCGACCAAGAAAAAAAAAACATATCTGAGCTCCAAAATAAACCCCGGTTGGTGTAAATGCCAGTCATAGTCTATCAATTAAAATTTGTGGTAGACAAAAGTAGTCCCGTGAAGACCACCCATTCATAGTAAATTCCTGTAATAATAAGTATGATGCGTGAATCTTGGGCTGTAGTCTATGACGTTGGCGGATCATCACTCCACATCCAGCGCTAAGCATATGTAACATGTTAAGCGTCATAGAATTCCACAGATGAGACTTCAGAATTACTATCACCATCTATTAGAATTCTCCTGAAATAAACATTTTTGTCGCATAATCATCATCATCAGCTGGAGCATATGGCTGTCATATTCTGCTTTTTGAATCATCTTGCTTACCACATTTTTTATTTATAAAGATGAATCTGTTTTTCAGATCTTGACCGGAGAGGATTGGAACGAGGTGATGTACCAGGGCATCGAGTCCCAGGGCGGCCCCAAGAAGGGCATGATCTACTCGCTGTACTTCATCATCCTCGTGCTCTTCGGCAACTACACCCTGCTGAACGTCTTCTTGGCTATCGCCGTGGACAATCTGGCCAACGCTCAGGTGACTACCATCACACCACGATCCATAAGCAGGATGTTCCAAGAACTTTCAACACTTACCAGCATATTCACAGTGCTGGTATTACTGGGTGGCGCAGTGGGTAGACTCCCTATGTCGCAGAATGAGCTAACCCCACTAAAAGACGGCCTAATATTTTCATATTGCGCCCTTTCCATTAACATCCTCCTCTCTTTAAAAGGTGTTACTCCGTCGTGTGGCGGCAGGATTAGGAGCAGATTAATAATATACAGATTTTTTCTGAAGCACATATATATTTCGATAAACTTTACATACTTGGCCCGGACCTAGTCACAGCATTCAACAGGCCGGGCCAACAGCAATGCGACCTTTTTCACTGTCGGTTCACGACTACGTGCGCTCGTGATGGGCTGTCGCCCAGCGTCACAAGCGGAATCTATATAACTAACGTCACACCCATGACCGGACTTGTCTAAAATGCCAATATGGTGACACATACATGTGCGCCAAGCGAACAGAAATAAGAGACGAAAGATTGTGCATCGAGGTTTTCGGTGCCAGTCAGCAAGGGTTGTATCATGATGATGTCACAATATTTATCTAAAATGATTTATTTTTAACGAAACACAATACTATCCAAATATATAGTGGATATGATATCCGCTCCATTTTGAAGCATACGTGCACCGCAAATAACATTTTTACAGTTCTGTAATCTCATACTATCTACGCCTTGTCCCAGAACACCTAGATACCCGTATGCCTATATGGGAAAATAGATGATTCTTGGGAGCCTACAGGACAAGTGCCCGCGAACGCATAGACTGCGGATGTAGTACCATGTTTTTGTGTTCAATAATCAGCGTATTTTAAGGAGATCGAGGTTTTCGGTACCAGTCACATTTAGTGCATAAAAATATCATCAAAAAATTAATTTCACGAATACATCGTAAATATACATTCACATGAAATGAACACATTTTTAAATAATGTTATTGAAATTTGTTTTCAGGAATTGACAGCCGCTGAAGAAGAACAAGAAGAAGAAGATAAAGAAAAACAACTTCAGGTATGATGAATACTATTTTCATATAAAAAATAACAAAACCAAAGCATCATCACACCTCTTCTCAAATCAAATCAAATCAATATACAATATAATTTATTTTTTGATTTTAGATGTTTATCCCAATTTTGTATTGAAATCTTTCTTATCTGAGACCATTCCTTTATAAATCAGTTTGAATGCATTTTTATGATTTTTCAAATATTTTTTATCAGCAACAATTATGATTTTTACATGAAATAATAAATCTTTATAATATATTTTTAATGCCATCTAATAAAGTATTTTTTCGCATTATTTTCGTTTGAGTGTCAGTGATTTTTAAACAGTTTTTTTTATGTAACATATACAGGAGAATACCAATAGATGGTGATAGTAATTCTGAAGTCTCATCTGTGGAATTCTATGACGCTTAACCATGGTGTATAAATGTTGTTGGAGTGTTGTTCCGCCAACGTCATAGACGACGACTTTCGTTTTCCACCATTTTTTTTAATATGCTATGACAGGCATTTTGTGGATGAGGTATCAAATTCACACCAACCGGGGGTGTTTTAGAACTCAGAAATCGATTTAAAAAAATAATCTCAGACGCGGGTTTATGCCGCTTATGTTTATTTTTTCCGATTTATTGATGAGAGGAATGTCCAAAAAGGTGTTTACTGTAAATTTTAGTTGTTGAATATAACATAAATATTAACTGTCTTATAAAGTATTGGAATTTTGAAATATTTTTTATATTCTAAGCTCCCAAGAAAAAAAGTTAATTAGTTAAATAATAAATCTTAAGAGTTTTGATCTAATTAAATATCTGTGTATTTACCGTTTTTTTTATCTCATTGATAGAAATTGCATCTTTTTAAAAATCACTGACATTTGAATGGCGTCATTTCGCATCATTTATGTTTTGCTCGGGATGTGACCTGTTTGTCGATTGTCATTGACACGTGGCGTTGCGTCTCAACGCGCCGCGTTTCCCTCAGGAGTTGGAGAAGGAGATGGAGGCCCTGCACGTGGGCGAGGGCTCGCAGGGCTCCGGCGTGGCCACGTCGCCAGTGCCACACAGAAAGGTAAAACGTCACGCACCGTGGCACAGTGGCGAAACGTCGCGCGAAATCGAGCCAAAAAAGCCAATCCAAAAAAGAATGTGCCAAAGTCAAAGTTGTTTGTAACATATCTGCTCCATATTTGTAACACACCAGCAAGTTACCGTTTCACAGTTTTATAAGCTCATATTGATTATGCCTTGTTCCTAGATCCACATGGGAATAAATGATTCCCGTGAGCCTCCAGGGAAAGAGCCCGCAAACTTGCATTTACAGCGTCTGTAATATCAGATAGTTATATACAGGTGTTCATTAATCAGAGTTTTTTTCAAGGAGATCGGGAAATCAGCCAGATTTTTTAGACAATTTTTTTTGTCCTTAAGAGGTGGGTCAACCCTACTGAGGGCATCTTTAGGGGCTTAGATTTGTTTAAATCAATTTGAAAAAAATCAGGCTTTGTCAGATTTTTTAACTGACGAGGTTTGAATGACAAACAAACGCTTAAAACACCAACGTAACAAACTTCAGCCTAGCATTCCTTTATGAATGGGCTGTTTACGAGACGACTTTAGTCTACCACCAATATACGTTGAAAAATATGATAGGCTTGCATTTTATGAGTGACACATCAAATTTTTACCAACTGACCTGTATAATTGTATTTATAAAGCTTAAAAATAAATTAAAATTCGTATTTCTAAATCTCCCTTGGGGATAAAACCCACAAACTTACCTAATTTGGTAATAAAAGTCTTTAACAATAAGCCATAACTACTGGCATACCGGAATACAGAGAATTTTTTACCGAATTATTTTCGAACATTTTTGACAGTTATTTTTTGAATGCTGGCAATTCATCTTTTGACTGTTGGCAGAACTGAAACACATTTGAATTGTTCCTTTACCAGTTAGGCTATTTTTTTTTGCTCGTGTGACGTTTCGCCTGTCACGTCCGTAACGTTGCCTCAGTGTCTGATGAGTGGGGCAGAGATTGGCCTGATTGTTTAACGGCAGTGTTCGATTGCTCTGACAGTGTTTGCAGTGCACGTGTGGGCAGTTTGTTTCGGTGTTGGGAGCCTCAAAATTACCATGTATTTTTTATTAATTTGACTAACGACAACACTCAAGAAAATTCAGCGCGATCCCTGACTGTTAACCTAAAATAAAATCTTCCCAAATCTATTATATTTCTGGATATTTTCATCACATATTGTCGCTGCTCATTTATATCAATTGGCAATATGCCTCATACCAAGACATCTCTGGGAACATATATTATTCCCAATGATTTCCGTGGTAGAGAAGCCTTGAAGAGACGAAAACTTTAGTTTCATAGACATTTTGGGTGATTTTTTAATCGAATTTTTTGATATCGTCTAATTAGCACGACGTTTCAAAATCTTGTACCATTTGGTCGCAATGAGACTGACCAATCACACGCGGTTAGCAACACCCATCCAGATTTTGGTCCACATCCAATGTTGCTTAACGAAAATCAAGCTTATTTTTTAAAATGTTATATTTTTAAAGAATCTGGAACTATATAAAAGTAAAAATACTTAAAATCACTGTAAGTTAGTAAAAATACTTGTATAATAAAAATCAATTATTTTGAAAAAATATCAGGGATCATGCTTTATTTTCTTGAGTTACTTACTATTGTTTATATTATAAATTGATGTGTGTGTTATTATTGCTAGTTTACTATGTTTTCATCGATTTGTATGTCTTGTGGGGAGCTTATCTGTTTTTTTTATACTATTTAGTTATACATCTTATTATTTTATTTATCCATATATATAGTTTTGTATCATAGAAATGTTGAAAAATAATTTATATTTTTTATAGCATTTTATATTGAACATTTGTGTACACATTCGTAAATTTCATGTTCTTTTAGTTACAATACAAAAAAACCTTGGATTCTTTGATTTTTTTTTAATGCGAAAATAAATGAAAGATATTTTAACAAACAAGCCTTGTTACATCAGCTGTCAAAATAAATGATGATTTTTAATTGTGTGAAGTAAATTTTAAAAATAAATTCGGTCCATTATTGGGAAAAAAACCAACAAATATTTTTTCATATTAAAAATAACCAATAAATAAAAATTATAAAAAGTAATTTAAATTTGAATTATTATCAGAGAATAATATTGGAAAATATTTTCCAAATTATAATAATACGTTTTATATATATTATATATATTTTTGACATTATTTAAAAAAATGTTATTTGTGGATGTCACTACTTTTTAAATTTTAGTTTTGAGTAATCACGTGTTTAAAATTTAGAAAAATTTATATTATTTTTAGAAGGTGTTATTTTTAACAGTAATTATGATTTATAACATAATATTAGTTTAGTTTATAACAATAATATCACCACAAAAAATATATAGAAATAGTTGACAAGAATATAAAATTTTAGAAATTATTTATATTCCTTAGTAAAACAGTTCATATAATTTAGAAGAAACATAGAAATAAATGTGTTTAAATTTAGAACGAATATTTTCCTGTATTAGTAACATAAACAAAATATACACAATCAACTAAATAATAAAAAAAAAACTTTTATAAATATTTTTTATCTATACACCATAGATTAAACTATTTTTAATTTCTATCGACATATTTTCATGAATTTTATCTGAAAGTCACATTAAATAACGATTCAAAAAATGAAATTATCAATATTTCTATTAGTAATCCGGTGGATTGGTTTACTTGCAGCAACAAAATCTTGCATCTCGAATTACACTCTTCTCGATTTTTTGCAACCCTCTTCTTTAGCTCAGCATAAGAGCTGCAACTCATGTCCTCGAACATTTGTTGCGAATTCTCCCATCCGGGGCGCCCTATGCAATTTAAGTTAACTTCCTAATGAATATACATCATAATTTGAAATTAATATATATGAGAATAATATTTATTATTTTATTTGACAGAACGGATGTTTTAAGTTAAACGTGTGCAAACATTAGATCGGATTTGAATCAATAGTAACAGAACTTCATAAAATAAAAAACGTTGAGTAGATTCACATGAAAATAATATTTACTTATTAATATTAGTACTCTTTCTATTTTGACGTTTTTTTTTTATTATCTTATTATATTTATATATTATTAATTAGCTCTTTAAACATTTATCACATTTCATTTCAAATTTATTAAAAACTACAAGTACGCCTCAAACACCACTTACATATTTTTTAAACATAATTATTTATTTTTACTTTATATTTATATTTTCTTTAAAATAAATGTAATTTTTATTCCCTGCTGAAAAAATATACTTCCCCTTTTTATAATTACTTAGGAATTAATGCGAAAATCAATAAATGTACAAAAAATTTTACTTTAATATTTTACTTCGTCTACTTTAAAAATGGAGCATATATTAGGTATTTCGGAAAGAAATTTCAATTTTTTTTGCCTCACTATGACGTCAGTTTGTCAACTGTCCCCGTTGAGTAAGCACGTCGCAGTTTGTATTATTTTAAAGCTCTATTAGTACTCTTTATATTTTGACGTTTTTTTTTTTAATTTGCCGCTGTAGAAAAATTCAAAAGCTTGAAATTGAAGAAACACATTTGCGCCATATCATGCTGTTTTTGTTTGAAAAGGGACTGAACTCTCTCTCATCTCACAAGGGTCTCATCCCCTGTAATAATTCTTTTGAGAAATGGATCCATTTTGTTTCTGGACAATAGAGATACACAAATGGTTAGTCGTTGATCCAAGGCCGTTGGAGAATCTTAATCAAAATATAAAGAGTACTTATGGAGCTTTAAAATTATACCAACCACGACGTTACGTTACGTTAAAAGTTACACAAAAAAAATGGTACTTTCTTTACGAAATACTGATTATTAACCACTTACTGTCTTAATAAATTTATTGATTTTTGTATAGACCCGTCTATAAATGTTGTGATATTAATTACTGTACATTTTTTTCAGACTATCTCATTGTGTTTTTGTATGCTACTTTCATATCGCTTCTATATCATTTTTTTTTAAATAATTAAGTCTATCATATTATGACTCTGTGGGAAATATTGTTATGTGTTGAGATCTGAAAGTTAAAGTTTTATTATTTTTCAAAATAAAAAAAATTAAAAAAATCAATATGTCCTAATATCGCTATTAAAAATCCATATGTCCTCTTTTTCGCGTGGTTATTTTGAAATTAAAACTATTCACGTTGAAGTGGACTGTATTTCATCTATAAGAGTTATCCTAACATTAAGGTAATCAACTGACAATACTTGGTGAAACTGCATAATTATAATTTTAAATTAATTTGAATTTAAAAATTAACAATTTACAAATATTTAGTTTCCATTCACATTTATCTTAAACAATTACTTGTTTCGGCCTCCCGGGAGACCAATTGTTCAATTAATTCAATTCTTCAATTCAATAAATGGCATCGTTTAAAATAAATGTGAATCAAAACTAAATATTTTAAATTTATTAATTTTTAATTTAAATTAATTCTAAAATTATAATTATGCAGTTTCACCAAGTATAATAATAATGTCAGTTGATAACATTAGGGTTAATTATAACCATCCTAAACTTTGCATTCTTCTTATTGGGACAAATTGGAAATTTACTTACCTGTACAAAAAAAAACTACAATATTAACGAAACTTTTTTTTTTATATATATATAATTAATAAAATGTTTTACAATTTTTTTTTGAAACGAAATTATCTATAATTAGTTTAGTTCTTTGAATTAAAAATAATAACACTTCATGTTCAGATCTCTACGTCTGTGTTATATCAAATTTATTATATTCTAGATTTATTTTTAAGTGTTAGGTTGTTTAATTATAGTTTACATAAAACACGTCAGACTTTATGAATTTATTTAATTTTTGTGAAACATCTTTTTCATTTATAGTCGTGATTAGTTTAATAAGTGTTATTTGATATGTATTAAATTTAAAAAATACAAAAAATAAAATTAGAAAAAAATATGTGTTAAACTAGAATAAAAAAAAATATTTAAAAAAATACAAAATAAATGTTGTAATATTTTAGTTGAATGAAATAAAATACATTTCTATTTTAATTATTTGATAAATTAGTTTTGTATTTAAACAATTATTAATATATATATAAACGTTCATCGTATTTGATTAAAACTTGCATATTGTAAAATCAAGAATCATATGTATGTAATCACCTTGCTTATGGAGCAATATGCTTAGGGTTCAAATACTCTAATGAGTTTTGTGGCATCAATGATCTCGTATTGATCTTTTCCATCTTCTACATTATGAAATATTTTTAAAGCATAATCGCCGTAACGTAACCAACGACACACTGCGTAAGCAACAGACGGTAACCAATCCAAGTTTTGATTGGCGACCAATGTTGTTTAACTTCAGTGATCTAACGAGAACAGCGCTTAAAGTATGCTATTACCATTGATCTGCTGTTAAATTAAGTATTAACCTTTTCACTGCGTATGACGTATATAGCGGTCATTAGCTTTACATGGAATTTGTAGCCTCATATTACAGCTTTATACTCTATAACTGAATATGTAATATATTGGATTCTAATCAAAAACTATAAGCAATATCTAATATATTATATATATAATATATATTTTTTAAATTACCAAAAAGGCGCCTTTAAATCCGACTTACATTTTCGAAATCAAGTGATTGATTGGATTATCTTATGACGTTTTCCCGTTTAGAATAAAAATCTCATTCTTCGATTATACAATCCATAGTAAAATTTAAACCGTTTCTTTAATGCAGTTTTAATCTAATTTAAATGTGTTTTTGTGTGATCTTTTGTAAAACGTTTCTCTTGTGTTTCCAGGGGAAGAAAAAAGAAGAATCGAAGAAAGATGAAGAAGAAGATATCACAGACGGACCCAAACCTATGCTGCCTTACTCTTCCATGTTCATTTTATCTCCGACCAATCCGTGAGTTATTATTCTTCGTAGTATCAATCCGGTGGATTGATTTGCAGCAACAGAATCTTGCGTCTCGATCTCCATTCCTCTCGGTCCTCTGCAACAATTAGACAATTATTTAATTATTTCCTTCAATAACATTCCAAAATATTTTTACATCTTAATTCATTATTGAAGTACTTACATAAAAGTGTGGCCCTGTAAATTTATTGACACATTTAGTGTCAATGACCTCACACCCAGAGCAAGCGTTAGGAGACTCAATGCAAATAGTTGACTTGTAACAACAAAAACCCTGTTATAAGTAAATCATGGATGACCCACAAATAACATGGCATTATTGTCACAACATCAAACTTCCAAAATTTCGCCTTCGTCAACACTAGCACTGAATCTGAAGCAATATAACACTAAATATGTCAAAATCTTCACTCAAGTTGGTTTCAACCACTGTTCATTGCGATTCTTTCGTCTTACACGTATCCAGGGTTGAACGATGGTCTTTTCAGGACACACTTCAGGCTCCAACCCTTTACAGCTCAGCATAAGCGCTACAGTTCATGTCTTCGAATACTTGCTGCAAATACTCCCGTCTAGGGCGCCCTCTACAGTTTCTACCCTCCACCATCCCCTCCACAATGTCGTGAAGAAGACCATCGTGGCGCATGATGTGACCAATCCATCGGGCTCACCTCTCTGAGATGGTTTTTATTAGGTGCCTATCTTTCTTGATTATGCTGAGAACCTCATTGTTCGTGACGTGGTCTCTCCAGGAAATTCCGAGAATTCTTCTGTATGACCACATCTCAAAGGCTTCTAGTCTTTTTTTATCACTTTCAGATAAGCACCATGTCTCACAGCCGTACATTAAGATGCTGCAAACAAATTTTTTGGCATGTTGCTTGCGGAGCCTTAAAGTAATATTCTTTGACTCAAGAATTATTGCTTTTTTATTGAAAGCTAGCCTTGCTTGATGTATACGACTGTTGACTTCTCTTTTTGTTCTGCCATCCCAGGTGATCGTACTTGCAAGGTATACAAACTCTTTTGCATCTTGTAGGGCTACTCCTAGCATTGATATGTTAATTTTCTGCTGCACTTGCGGTGAGTTATTATTAAAATGATAATATAATGAAAAATATATTTTTATTTTTTCTACTGAAGAAAACCTATTTCAAAATAACACAGTACATTTTGATACCACATAATGTTACTACAAAGCAATAAAAAATTCAATAAAGTTTATCATTTTACAAGTAAATAACTAGTTATATTTGAGTTGAGATTCAAAGAAATCAACATCTTGCATGACATTTATTTCATTGATTAATCGAATGAAACAAATTCATATACAAATGTGTGTCAGTTGTAAGATATAATACTGAATATACATATATGATCCTTCACTATTTAATGAAATATTACTTATATTGAATACATATATATTTACCAAAAATTGAATTTAAGTGACTTACAAACCGTAATTTATTTTTTTCAAAAAAAAAACTGGCGCCCTATATTGTTTACATTAAAAAATAATCTAGGCAAGATTGGTTGCACTCGGCGCCCCGAGCTTATTCGACGCTCTGGGGCACCGATCCACTTCCACCACCTCCTAAAACCGGCACTGCCTGTGATACTTAGGAAGGAGTTTTAAAAACTGTTAGTTCTTGATTGAAGAATATTTACCGTGTTTTGGCAAGTGTGCGATATGTTTGTGTGTTATAAATATGTATAGGAGGAATTAAATCTTGGAGTTGTAAATTTTTTATTTTTATGGATTCGGAGTTTGTAATATTGAAAAATAACTATTCAAAATGATGCAATTTGTTGTAGATCAAGTGCAGGGTCCTACTCTTATGCTTAAATATACTAATTGTTCCATTTTGTTTTCAGAATTCGTCGTGCCGGTCACTGGGTGGTGAATCTTCGATACTTTGATTTCTTCATAATGGTCGTCATCTCGCTCAGTTCTATAGCTCTGGCTGCTGAGGATCCTGTAGAAGAGGACAGCATGAGGTAAACCACTTTCCACTCACATGCACCTATAAAAATGTTTGCTTAAGTTGTAGATTTAAGTAGTTATAAGACATGCCGTCGACAGGCGTATATAACTGGGATGGGCAGCATTTGGAAAACTAAAGTATATTTTTAAAGCAACAATGCCTTAAAACTAAGGCATTTAACCAATGCATCCTCCCTGTATTAACTTATGGCGCAGAGACGTGGAATCTAACAGCAAGTCTTATCCATAAAATATAGGTCACCCAACGTGCTATGGAGAGATCCACGCTCGGAGTGTCACTAAAAGATAGAATACGAAACGAGGAAATACGCAGAAGAACTCAAGTAGTGGATGCTACCCAACGAATAGGCACACTCAAGTGGCAATAGGCAGGGCATATCTGTCTAAAAGACGACGGCGATGGCAAAGAAAAGTATTGGGATAGCGCCCAAGAGCATTGGCCGACCCCCTGCAAGATGGACTGATGACATAAGAATAACGGGAGTGACCTGGATGCAGAAGGCCGAGGATCGAAGAGGATGGAGACTCATGCGGGAGGCTTACGTTCAACAGTGGACGGATACAGGCTTGATGATGATGAAGACATGCCGTTGCAGACGTCATTCTGTTTATTTGGATCTGACTCAATGTCATGTTGAGCAACATAGTTCGGCAGATGGCCGCTAGACGTGACTCTCACTGAAACCGCCCGTCAGTCTCTGTCTGAATGCTGTGCAGTAAATAGCACTGTCAGCGTCCCGGACAGAAGATTGAATTTCTTGACGGATTCTTTGCATCGGTGACCTGCTCCTCATCCATCCAACACGCATTCCGATGACAATTCCGGCGACGTGGAGTTAGTTTTTATTAGACGGGAGGACGCCGATATTGAAACATGTTTTATTTTGTTATTCCAGAAATAAGATCCTGAACCACTTTGATTACGCCTTCACCGGCGTGTTCACTATAGAGATGCTGCTGAAGGTAGTGGATCTAGGCGTCATTCTGCACCCCGGCGCCTATCTGCGAGAGTTCTGGAACATCATGGACGCTGTAGTGGTCGTCTGTGCGGCGGTCAGCTTCGGCTTCGACGTCAAGTAAGACCACCTTTGAATTTATTTTTTTATCATATCCGCTCCATGTTTATGAAGCTTATAGATACCCCTAAATCCAATTCGACGCAGTTTGAGGGATTCACCTCGGCTATATCGAGCATGCAGACATTGTGGCAACTAAAAAAAAATCCACTCATTTACAGTCTTTCCTTGTATTTTCGGTGAGAGAATCTATCTTCCATCTCCATCTCTTTACAACCCGTGAATGCGATTCTCATCACTTTCACGGGTTCTTCCTTTTAGAACTTCTGTGCAGTGGCCACAGTTGCTCAGAGGGGACTCCAACTGGACTTATCATTTGCCAACTGATCATAATCTGAATGAGCGCATCATCAGGTAGACTTAACTGTCCTCCAGTGTGATGCGGGTGTGAGGCGGGTTAAGATACCGCAAAATGCCGCTTTGACCATTGAGCTATACCCGCCATTACTCTCGGGAGCCACAAAAATATTCAGGAAATGTATTCATATGAATTTATTAATATTACTTTTACACTAAAAACGTTTTTTTTTTTTAATTAATATAGTCCATGATATTGTGGCTATTGGATTGAGCCGTGTGTGGTGAACTTCCTTCAACCAATATTTCGACCGCCATTGCAGGGGTCTTCTTCAGGATTAATAATTTATTTATATACAATTTACACACGGCTCAACCCAAAGGCCACAATATAAAATCTGGCCGTGAAAAAGTTATTTAATGTCGTCCATGTTTAAACAAGGTATAAATTATTTTTACATTTATATATTTAACATTTAAAATTAGAGTTTGAATTGCGACGTACTGATTTTCGTCAAGTAGTAAGATTTCCAGCATAGATTTTACCTCAGCGTTAAAGAGTGTATCAGTGAGTTAATCGTTGTTTGGTGTGTGTTTCAGGGGCGGCAATGCGGGCAAGAACCTGTCAACTATAAAGTCCTTGCGCGTGCTGCGCGTTCTGCGGCCTCTGAAGACGATCAAGCGCGTGCCCAAGCTCAAGGCCGTGTTCGACTGCGTCGTCAACTCGCTCAAGAACGTCATCAACATCCTCATCGTCTACATCCTGTTCCAGTTCATCTTTGCTGTCATCGCCGTGCAGCTGTTCAACGGAAAGTTCTTCCACTGCACCGACGAGAGCAAATACACAAGGGAAGAGTGCCAGTAAGTTTAAAACTAACAACGTAACTGTATAATATTGTGAACAAGTCCCTTAAACTTCTAGGTTTTATCAAAAGAATCACTAAGGATTTTAAAAACCTGAGCTCCATCAAGGTCCTTTACAGTTCTCTGATTCGTCCGCAGCTAGAATATGCTAGCGTTATATGGTCTCCCTACTATCGAACTCATATCGACCGGATTGAATCAGTCCAACATCGCTTCTTGTCAAGAGTTGCACGACTGATCGGCCTTGAGAGAGGTAGCTACTCCTATGAAGATATAGAGAGGCGACTTAATGTATCTACATTGGAGAGACGTAAAATAGTGACTGACTTGCTGTTTATTTTTAAAATTATGAACTCCATAATCGATGACTCGACATTATTGCAGGAAATTAAGTTCAATGTTCCCTCCCGGTTCACTAGAGGCAGTGACCTGCTACATGTAAAGACATCCAAAACCAACTACGGATTCTATTCTCCTATTTTAAGAATGTGTAGACTGGTTAACTCCTCTAGTGACTTGGACTTTTTCGGGGTGGACCTTCCAGCATTTCGCAGAGCCCTCTACTAATGTACTAGATCTGTTTTTTTACTCATGTTCATGTTTTGTCTAAATGTATTGTCTTAGCTATTATATTGTTCTGTTTTACCATTTCATTTATTGTATTTTCCGTTTTAAAACCGTATGTATTGGCCTAGGCCGTTAATAAAATAAAATAAATAAAATAACCAAAGATATACAGTCAAAACTCTTATATGCAGCATATGGATACTGCAAATTTCCGTTTTCACAGTTCTGTATGCTTAATTTGTCTATGCATCCCAGAAAATCTGTATACCCGGAGGTCCTCATTTGAATATAGATAGTTCCCCGGGAGCCTCCAAGGCAAGAGCTCGTGAATTTGCATTGACTAGGGCTGTAGAATCAGAGAAATATCTGGATGTTCAATTATTAGCGTCTTTTAAGGAGGTCGGATGATGAACCCCACATTTCTTAGTCATACTTTGCTTAGTCATAAGTAAGTGTAAGTAAGTTCTGTAAGCTCAGATTGTGTATGACTTTTCCCAGAACAACTGTATACTCGAAGGACCACATGGGAAAATAGATCAATATTCTACATACATTCATCATCTTTAGCCTGTATCCGTCCATTGTTGAACGTAAGCCTCCCGCACGAGTCTCCATCTTCTTCGATCCGCAATCAGGTCACTCCCGCTATTTTTCTTATGTCGTCAATCTATCTTGCAGGGCGTCGGCCAGTGCTTCGTTCGCCAGTTCTTGGACGCCACTCCAATACCTTTCTTCCCCATCGATCGTCGTCTCTTCGACAGATATGTCCTGCTCACTGCCACTTGAGTGTGCATATTCATTGGGTAGCATCCACTACTTGAGTTCTTATGCGGATATTCTCATTTGGGATTTTATATTTTAGCAACACTCCTAGCATGGATCTCTTCATAGCACGCTGGATGCCCTTTATTTTATGGGTAATACTTGCTGTTAGATTCCACGTCTCTGCGCCATAAGTTAATACAGCGAGAATAGGTTGGGTAGCCTCCACTACTTGAGTTCTTTTGCGGATGTCCTCATTCTAGATTCTATCTTTTCTCAGATTGTCAATTGTATATGCTTTGCCCCAAAATTTAGAACTGAATTAAATGAATAACTATTTTTTTTTCATTTCTTGACTTACACTTTTTATGAAAAATTACAGTATTGAAATACAGGGAGCGGCAAAAAAACCTGACGATTTTCGTAAATTCTAAAAAATCTCCCAAAAACAACTGAATTTTTTAACTCTTTTGTATGTTATGTTTGTTTTCTGATCTGTTATTTGTTTTGTTTGCAGGGGTTCCTACTTCAAGTTCGATCCCGACTCGTCGCTTCCTAAGCGGGAAGAGCGCATCTGGGCCACACAACTGTTTCACTACGACAATGTGGCAACGGCTATGCTCACATTGTTTGCTGTGCAAACGGGAGAAGGGTGGCCACAGTGAGTGTTCAATCATTAACCCTTTCATTACGGCTCGGTGGAATACAAATTATACTGTCAATTATAAAACGAGTATTTGAAGCATAAATGTATTTATCTGGTCTATTTTCATGTATCACATTGGTTTTTGTGTCCTTCCGCTATCAGATGATGCATAAAAAACTATTATATTTAACAAACGTTCATTATGTAACTCCATACATGTGGTGGCATTGAAACATGTGGTTTACAGGAAAATCGTTCCTGTGACGAAACCTTACGATATTTATTTACATGCTTAAGATTTCTGTAAAGAATACATGTAGGTTGATAAAGGGAATGACTGCACTTCTAATTTCCTACCGTAGATGTCACAATGAGTACTGAAAGTAGCAAAACGATATATCACGGCTACCGATGTCAGCGGTAGGGGAATCTTAGATGACATATATCGGCTACCGATGCGAAAGGGTTAACCTATATCGTGCGTGTGACGTCTATAGCGGTCATGTGCTTTACATATATTTCTTTTAACATAAGCCCATATAGAAGAATACCGATAGATGGTGATAGTCTGAAGTCTCATCTGTGGAATTCTATGACGCTGACCATACAACATATGGCTAAGGGCTACATGTGAAGTGTTGATTCGCCAACGTCATAGACTACAGCCCGACATTCACGCATCATCCTTATTTCACAACACAACTTTCGACTACCAGCACTTTTGATTAATAGGCTATGACTGGCATTTTACGGGTGAGAGTTCAAATTCACACCAACCAAGGGTATTTTAGAGCTCAGATACACGGTTAATGTATGTCGACTGAGAACTGTCAGTTTCCAAAGTTCCATCCTGAATGCCACCGGTAAGCCTTGGACACATATGCTCTTCCAGCATATTTGTTTCCTTCAATAATCTATATCTCTTCAAGAAACAGATAATTATGCACTTGCAATCTCTTCAACCCACACACAAACACCAACACAACACACGTTTCCCGTTGCAGTGTCCAGCCTCCCTGGCTAACCGTTATAGAGTGCACTGGTCTTGACCTGCTATGCTCTCTTGTATGCGATTACATAAAAAAAACACTTACCAAACATCCATACACGGTTAATGTGTGTCGACCAAAAACTGGTATTTTCCAAAGTCTCTCTCCAAATGCCACCAATAAGCTTTGAAATCCTCTTCCATCATCTGTGTTTCCTCCTTCATACAATCTGGATCTCTTTAAGAAACAAACATTTATACACTTGCACTCTCCATCACCAACATACAAATACAACACATTTTCTGCATGCAGCGTCCACCCACCCTGGCTGATCATCATTGAGTGCACGGGTCTCAACTGATTGTGCTCTCCTAATGCAATTGCGTACAAATAAAATAAAAAATGATAGTATTAGATGGATGCTTCGTGAAAATCCTCCCTGTCTCGTCCTGTTTTTGGAGACCCAAATGGGGACCTGTTACTGGACGCACGCCAAAAACTACTTGTTAAAAATTGGCTTAACCCCTTACGGAACAAGATTTCATAAAAAGTCACGAAATACGTCAATTAGTCAATGAAAAATAAAGTTGAATATTTAAGGTCGATTTTTTACATGTGTTTTGATTGATCAAGGCTGCATTTATATTCACCTTCAGAACTAAATTAAATAAATCCATTATTATTTTTAAAAAAGGGCAAATTTGAAACATGTTTAGAATGACCCACAACTCAATACATATCGTAAAAAAAAAATCACGAAGGAATGTCGGAATACGAAACAAAATTATATTCAATTAGTATTCGGACAAATCCGCATCTTGCACTGAAGCGACGTGTTTTTTTCAGGGCGTGGGATAAATCCGCTCCTCGCACTTAAGAGCAGTGCAAGTTGGTGCGGATATATCCGCACCTTGCACGTAAAGCGTTAAGGCCTTCCCGTGATTCTAGGTGCATCAGTTAGATGTCAAATAGACCTCAGTCCAAGGGCTGCGAAATTAGTATACTACAGCGAGTCTCGTAAAGCCTTTTTTGGTAACACGTTGCTAACCACGAAATAAGTGGGAATAGATAAGGAAATGGATTCTGCAGAATTGGATCAATGATTGCATACAATTGCATAAAAAAAAACTTCATAAAATTAATCGATTTAATTCTTATTTTTCAGGGTGCTGCAAAACTCGATGGCCGCCACTTACGAGGAGCGAGGTCCAATAAGAAACTTCCGGATAGAGATGTCCATCTTCTACATCGTCTACTTTGTTGTGTTTCCGTTCTTCTTCGTGAACATCTTCGTTGCCTTAATTATCATCACGTTCCAAGAACAGGGAGAAGCGGAGCTGCAGGATGGAGAAATAGATAAGAATCAAGTGAGTGGACCAACAAACACAGCATGATAAAGCACTAGGGCCTGACCGAATACAAACCTTTATGTGCATTATAATTATATATACAAGGTTATAAATAACATTTAACAATTTTAACAACTACTAATCAGTGAGTGGAGCACCGGATCCCCGCTGGATGGCCACGTGAAGGCGCATCCAGTGCCCCTACTACCGGTAGTACCACCTATCCGACCACACAGCGACCATTTCCGCAAACGCGCATCCACAGAGAAGCGCAACGTTTCCTTATTATGGCATGGAAGCCATCCACTCGCGCCTCCGTCAACATGCCTGAGGCACTGCAGTTTCGTGGAAGACCCAACAACATTCGGAAAGCGTTGTTATACTGGACCCGGAGTGCACTGTAGACCTTCTGAGTATAGCCAGCCCATAGGCCGCACGTGTAGAATGATTGACAGAAGGCTTTAAAAAGCGTCAGCTTAACGTTTTTAGTACAACGTGCAAGCCTACGAATCAACGTATTGCATCGAACCGACAGCGCCCTCCGATCATGTCACTTTATGTCACTAGAGTGTGGCGTGCCAATATATAGCCATTTTTTCCATTCGATAGAGTCCCGTAGGAAAATTGCTGCTCTCAAACATTCATTCCTTCTTCTTCGCGGTGCAATTCACAACCCTGGGATTCTTAAATGTTTTAATTTCTACGTTCCAGATAGGTAACCCGTACTCGAAGCCACCCATTGTTTTTGATTCCAGTTGATACTTGTGCTTCGAGCACTCAATTTAGTTCAACGGCAATGGCGCTCTTAAATGGCCTACCAGCACACCTCGATCCCTTTCTTACATCCTTTTCCTCTTTTTTCGATGGGATTATTTTCCTAGATATCTATGATCTTTGACACGTGTCTTCTTATTTTTTTATGCTTTTTTATGTATTTTTATGTATACAATTATATTTTTATTATCCTATGTACCTTGAAACTAAGGTTCTGTTAAAAAAAAATAGCTGGATTATCAACACTTCTTATGGAACAATGATTAAAACAATAGCCACATCTAAGGGATGAAGCTGTTATTTCTTTTAACTAAATCTATTGTTCATAGTCGTGAGCTTGGTAGACTAATGATCAGGGTTTCTCCATTTAGAAGTGTGAGTAAAATTTAAATATAGGAAAGACACAAAAGGTGTCTTTAGTCGTTTAATTTGAACTAATTACAAACTGTCATGTTTTAAATGTATGTATATTTCCATTTCAGAAATCGTGTATAGACTTTACTATAGGGGCTAGACCTCTCGAGAGGTACATGCCCAGTAAAAGGTCCAGCTTTAAGTACAAAATATGGAGAGTAGTCGTATCGACGCCCTTCGAATATTTCATCATGATGCTCATTGTTCTCAACACCTTGTTGCTGATGATGAAGGTAAAGACATCCTGAATAAAACATCTCTAACCTTATCCTTACTGTGCTAAAAACATCCTTGAGCTCTTATGATATGTATTTTCTACACCATATGAAAGTGTCATTTAAAAACCGGAAAAATGGGAATATTCTTAAATGTTGCTCTGATTAACTTTGTCTAAAGTTGAAATGTACCAATTTTTATAATGAAAGTATCTGAAAGGCAGAAAAAAAATATCGCAATTAGCCGCTATAGCTGGCGTACATCGTGTGTAGCTGAAGTTATACTAAACGAATGTTCGCGAAGCCGCAAATGTTCCGGATTCTATAAAAATTGTCAGTCTGAGAGGCGCTCGCGCAGATGCATGACACGTGAGCGTGATTTTATCCACGATCATTCCACGAATTATTTATTTCCATCGCTACAAATGAATAAATATACATTATTATAATTTTATTTAATACTTAATATTATTACAGAGGAACAAAAAAATTGTTCACTCAGTATCTATTATATTTTATACGGATATTCTCATTATTAGAGTCGTGTTGTTGTAAATACATATCATCGTAAAGCAAGAGTTGATCAATTTTAAAACTAAAAACATTTCACGAATCTATTAAACATTCACCAATACATTAACTGATCGTCTAATTTATTATTCATTAAGTGCTGAAGTCATTACTTGGTAATTTTATGATTGATTTAGGCTCATATTTATAACGTATAATCGTTTTTTATGTGGAAAAAAATACTTAAAAAATACTAAAATTTAACTCGAAGAATGCATATATATTGACTTAGTTATATATTAATGAAATCATTTGGCTCATATTCATACTAAATTTAATAAAAACACTGAAATTGATTAACAAATGGCTATCAGTTAATGTTTTTGTCAATGTTTTTATTTATAAAACAACAATTTTTATTGAAATTAAATTCCTTAATGCTAGAAAAATAAATTATATTCAAAATATTTCTTGCTTTGGAATACATATTTATCTAAATTTGAATTTTAAAAAATGCATTGCACTTAAAAATCTATATTTTCTTATCTTCACATTAAAAAATATACATTCAACAAATTATAAAAAATAATTAAAATAATCAAGTCAATTTTACTTAATTTTAAAATTTAATAAATACTTGTAAGTGTTGATATATAGCTTGAATTCTGAAAATATAGCTTGCTATGTATTTTCTTTATAATATATTAACGTTAAAATCATAATATATATTACTGTTTTATTGAGGGCTATTTATACGAGCAATTATGCTGTCAATTTTTGAGCAACACTATTGTTGACCTGTTGCCATATCTATCACTTAAAACATTACAATATTTAACACAATATCGCTATATTTTGTACTGTGTTACATTATTGCCCTGTATTGAAATATTTTTAACTATAACCAACAACTTTGTTGTGAATGTTGCAAATTTTCAATGTTCTTTAAGTCTTTACTTCTAAATACAATAACCAACATGTTTTCAACACTAAAATTGATCCAAAAAGGCAATATTTCTTCCTCGTCTGAATAGTTCTTTGATATAATGTTATTAACGTGTATGTCTTGCTAATGATGATTTAGATTTCAGGTTTTATAATATAAATAAAACAAAAAAAAAGTATAATTCGTGACACTTACTCAAACACACATTCATATTAATATTACATTGCAACACTTAACAAATACTCCAACACAACACTAAGTAATAAAAACATACATCGGTATATTTTTAAATTTAAAAATGTATCAAATTTAAAAATCTATAAATACGAGGAATACATTTTTTAATTTAATTGTTTTGATTTTTTAATTTCTTAAATAAAAACAAATAATTGCAAAAATAAATTTTAATAAACATATTTTTAATTTTTTAAATATATTTTAAAATACAATACCGTAAAATCAAGGGTCCAAAATATTCAAATTAAAATTGTTTTATTTAAGTAAATCTAGCATGATCCCTGACTATTTAACCAAATAAATTATATATACTATAACTCTTGTATAAAATTCAAAATAAATAACTTCTTAGGTTTTCACGACCCGATTTAAAATTGTGGCTTTTGGGCTTAGCCGTATGTGGCGAATTACTCCTTCCCAATATTTCGACCGCCATTGCAGGGGTCTTCTTCAGGGTTGATGACTTAGTATGAACTGAATAAGACGAACGAACGACGGTCGAAATATTAGAAAGGAGTTATTCGCCACACGCGGCTAAGCCAAAAAGCCACAATATCAAAATTCAAACTACTTAGTTATTTGAGGCAAGCGTTGGAATAATTTAAAAATCTTTTTTTTTTAATATTTTGCTTAATTTTCTTAAGTTTAGCAGCTTATTTGTTATTTTTTATTGTTTTATTTTTCTATGGTTACAATTTTTGACAGTCATAAACAAGTTCATGCCTTTTGGGTGAGCCATATTTGGCAAAAATTAACAAAATATAAAATAATACATTACTTACCACATAAACTTACAAAATAATACTTTCAGACTCACACAGACTAGGGAAGACTTTTTTGTGTGTCTTATGATTTATGTTGAATCGCCGTGTTTTTTTCGAGAATGCTATGTTGTGTTGACAGTATTGATATAAGTGTACCCTGTGGGAATGGTTTTATTTTAACTCTCTTGCAACACAAAAAAAAAAAAAAAAAAAAAGAGCAATGCCATCACCGTATATCGATGTTGAGCTGACGACCAACGTGGCAACGACTGTATCCAACAACCATATATATAATATTCAAAAAAAAAAAAAAAAAGCATCACCGTTAATATACTAAAAAACTGATTGGGTTATCTGTACTGTTGATATTATATAACTTTTTAAATCACAGTAGTAATATGCTTCAATTAAATAATGATTATCACATAATATCATTTGCTATGACTTTTCTCTTTTTTGATCTCACTGACCTTTTCTGTCCTATAAGATTATCGATTATGTAATTAATTCGATGGGTCTTTAAAATAGGCATCTTAAATAGCGAAAAGTCCAGTTTAATTAAAGTCAAAAGTCGTTCACAGTAATTTTTAAACGTGTGTTCTTCAAATAAGAATACTTTTGGATATTAATTGAATATTAATATCAATCGAGATAAACAATTTTAAAAAATGCATATTCATAGAACTCAGTACGTTTATGGTGAGTCATACTTAATAATGAATACCACCAAGTTTGAAACTCAACAAAGTTTAATATTTTTTTTATTATTAAAAAAATATTTATTTTCTTCGCTTTTACATGAATCACGTTGAGTATGGCCTCTGTTTACGAGACTGCAGTTTCGACCAACTCGATTGATGAAGCCTACAAGTAAGTCAAAACTGCAGTTTCATAAGCGGAGGCCATACTCAATTTGATACATGTAAAACAAAGTAAATAAATATATATATAAATATTATTTAAAATGTATCTCAAAGTGAATGCTGAAAATATTTTTAAATATGTATATTTATGTTTATTTATTTTTTTTGATTAATTTTTCATTCGTACAGTTGAAGTTCTATATTATTTAACAAACTTGAATTGAATTGTCTAGATTCATATGATTAATATTTTTTTTAATTTTACAAGGTGTTGTGTAGGTCGTTACCACGTGGTTTCAGTTTTATGTGTCACCTATATAAATATCCTTTAAAGTGGAATGCATTTGTTTTCATTTCCTCCTGTTTTAATGTTTGTACGTTATTTGTTGATATCGTTTTTTTTTGGAATGCGTTATATTGCATCACACTATCCCTGCATTATCGTTTGCATCGCATGGCATAAATGCATTTTTTCATCGTTCGTTATGATTAAAAAATTATAAAGTCTTCTTTTATTACAAGCCTTGCCAATTGTCACCGATAATATCACTCCAGCTTTTATGTATCTGCAGTAGTTAAAGAAAATAATTAAAATTTTACTTTGGATATCCCACATCAAGACCTTTACTTGAAGATTTCATAGTTCATAGCATTCGTTTATCTATCAAGATAATATATGACTGACATATAGTTTTAAAATGTTTCTAGTGTTCACTGCTAAGAAATTTACCTGTTTACATCGGTACCCAATATATGCTGTGTAAGATTTCCCTACCGTTGACATCGGTAGCCGTGATATATCATTTTGATACTTTCTTCGAATAGTTTTTTACGCATCATCTAATATTTAAAGGATACAAGAACCAATGTGATTTATGAAAATAAACCAGATAAGTACATTTATGCTTCAAATACTAGTTTTATAATTGACAGTTTAATTTGTATTTCACCGAGCCGTAATGAAAGGGTTAATAAAAATAATTAAATGCTTCTTTATATTTTGAAGTGATTTTATAATGTAATGGGAATTGCATACAACAAGGCGATTGTGTAAAATACAGTGGTACTGTATTTCAAATTACTCGTATCTCAAAGCATTTTTATCGTATCTCGAGCACAACTTATCAAAGATGCTTTGACAGCGAGAGCACACTGATGACTGATTTTCTGACCGTGGCCGAGAGATTCACGCGGCAAAGCGTGACGCGCGGTTCGTGTGCAACCGGCCAAACCGGTAAGCTGATTGCTCGTATCTGAAATTTTGCTCGTATTTCAAAGCAAAAAAAAACTCGCTCGAAGGTTCGTATCTCAAAAAACTTGTATGTTGGGGCACTCGTATGTCAAGGTACCACTGTACTTGCAATTATTTAAGGTTTTTTTTTAATGTAAAAACATATAAGACAATACCGACAGATAGTGATAGTTATTCTGAAGTCTCACATGTAGAATTCTATGACGCTTATCATAGTGCATATGGCTAAGCGCTCTATGTGGAGTGTAGATCCGCCAACGTCATTAGTCTACATTTCGAGATTCACGAATCATCCTTATTAATACAGGAATTTACTATGAATGGGTGGTGTTCATGGGACGACTTTCGTCTATCACCAATTTTAATAAAAAGGCTATTACTGGCATTTTACGGGTGAGGGATCAAATTCACACCAACCGGGTGTATTTTAGAGCTCATAAATCGAATAGAAATCCTTTTTTATTTATTTGCGTCGGGGATCGAACCCACGACCTTTCGTTTGCAAAGCAAAGGCTTTGACCATAGAGCTATACCCGATGGTAATCTAAATATTACCTCTTTTAATACTGAAAAATAAAATAAATGAATTTTTTAATGTGTTAAAGTAAAATTGTCAATTAATAGTTTTATGTAGGCAGCTAAGAAAATTTTAGATTCAAATAAAATGCTGGAAGTGCATGACATCGTTTTCAAACATTATTTTTTAAGTAAATGAAAGGCTTTGTAATAAAATGTGACTTGTTTTTTTTTTAAGTAAACCTCATCTATCTGTTATGCTCCATTACCCCGTGTTCACTTTTTGAATGCCACTTGTTCTGTTGGAATGAAAAAAAAATTGTGAAACGTTTTTTATTTTGATGTGGTCTTCTTTTTTTCACGTTTGGCATGAAACCATCGGCATGTCACGCATCGACCATGGCTGAATCACGTGATACGTTTTGCATGCAACGGATCTCCGACACAACATGTCTTGCTGCATCCAATAATCCAAATGGAAATGTCACCCTTTTCATCCGAATAACAAAATTAAAATCCAATTTGAAAAATTGCATACCAAATGCTCCCCCGGAATGTTTTTAAAATACACTAAGCCTTGTTTGCAACTGTTATAACGTTTTTTGATCGAAATGAGGAAAGAAAGTTTTTTTTTTTTATTAAAAAAAATATTGTTTCAATCGAGATTTGATAATTACTTTATCTTTTTTAAATATAGATCACTTTAAGAACTCTTTATTCACATACTGGAATACCACCGTTTCCATTTGAAAGAAAACATACTAGTATGTCTTCTATGTGTAATAACATACTAGTATGTTTTTACATGTAAAGAACTGCCAAAAATATGTATATTACATTTAAAAGATTAACTAAGAATTATCTTTCTTATATATGTGATTAAATTTTTAATTTAACTTTTTTGAAAAATTACGATTTTACATAATTTTTTATGTTTTTCAGAAACATTTTCTGTAATGTTTATTTGAAGGTGTCATTAAAATAGCAACAATTATTATCTGAAGTGATATTTTTAATAATACTCAGTTTTTCAAATTAACATTGAAGCTGAATTGAACCTTATATTAAAATTTCCACTGTAAAATTGTATGAAACAGTTGGAAACTTTGAATAAAAAAAACATCTGCCCGTTGATCAAAACATGTTTTCAGTAATGACCTGAATGCTTTCGCCCCCGCCTGAAAATTCTACCTGCATTTTTATTTTGTGTGTAAATGTTTTGATTTCACCCCCTAGTGACTGGCTGATCCACGACTCAAATGTGTGCATGAAATATCTCCCATTTTTTTCATGAAATTCAGAATTGTCGTTTTCTGCATTTATTTATTTTTCCCGCATCTTTTTACATGGAAACTGATCATTTATTCGTGTTTTCATTTTGCACATTTTTCAGTTTTTGTTTTATAAATATTATGATCACACAGAAGCCATAAGCATTACTTTTTTATTCCATAAATTTAAATTTTAAAAATAGATTCATTTTCGACTTTTTAAAGTGGTCAATTTTTATACAAAATATTTCTACAGTATTTGGTAGTATATGTAAAATTATCTTATATTATTTAATCTTAAAACATCATGTCTACTCACCTCAAGTCATTGAGGCAATTCTTTGTTTAATCCATTTAGTATACCTAAACACTTATGACTTGTGATTACAAACTACAAAATAATATTAATGCGTGTAAAATCAACATAAATATGTCAATGCCAACAGAGTTTTATTTAATCAATTATATTTAATAGCTTTTATATTTCTGCAAATAATTAATAAATAAATATTATTAATAATATAATTATTGCTTAAACAATTCTTATATAATTATATATCGTTAAATACAAAAAATGACTTGTGTTTGATTATATTAAACAATTTATATTATTGTTTTGCATATATTTATCACTACATTTATAATTTTCGAAAAAATCCGAGAATGGTGCTTGCCGCATATTTCTTGCCTGTTTTTTGTTTGAAAAAACCCCAGTTTACCTATGATTTAACCCGTCGGACTTACTTGTCGACAATCCCATCAAGAAAAAAATTGTTAATATATATTTATAATGTGCTCAAAAAATTATAAACCATACAAAAATCATTGCTATTACGTATTTTGAGTGTTTTTGACGTGATCAAAAAGAAATGAGAGAAAGAAACTTGGAACCTCTAACAATGTAATTGTTTTGTTTCTCTTTTATTCGCACCAAATTATCGGGTGTTGCCTCCCTGCGACTACTCTACTATCCACGTTCCGGATGCTGCAAAAAAAACAAACACAAAATATACGATGGGAATCTGAAAAAAATAAACTGAAAAATTGTGAAAATATTTGGAAAAATATGCGATTGAAAAAACGAACGTTTCGCATCTGCAGTATCACAACCAAGCGACGATGTACACGAACATTCTTAAGTACTCGAATATAGGATTTACTTCGATGTTTTCCGTGGAAACTGTCCTGAAAATCATCGCGTACGGCGTAAAAGTAAGTATTCCAAAACAGCAGCTAACAGCATAACAGTAAGAGATGAGGTGTGATCATCATAATTTACCTGCGTAATCGTAGCGTTCATACATGGTGATCATTATAGAAATTTTTGAATAGTGTATGCATATATATCATTTTAATTTGGAACCGAATGGATGTGCAGTCTTTTACAGTTGAAATAATATACACACTTATGCAATACGCAATTTCTAAGAGACTCATTTTTTGTGATTTGAATGACAACATTTTTTTTATTTCGATTAATTTAAATGATTTGTGTCTCTTTTGAACTTAAATATATTCTCTAGAAGCATATTACATTTTCGAATTGTACAAAAACACTTTTTTTGTAAGTAAGCTTATACTTATTATATACTTTGAAATGAAAAATAAAAAATGTCGTAAGCATAAAAAGATTTTTTGCTGTAATAATCAATTAAAACAATTAACAAATATCAACTTTTCTATTAAAATATAGATGTTTTAAAGTAGCAATGCATTCATTTTACTATTTATTTTGTCATTAAACTTAATAATTATATTTACTTGAAAATACGTCGTTTTTTATATCAGTTTCTTTCTTTGGAATTTAAAATGATACTTTTTGAAAGCAATATTAATTTGTTTTTGCTCACTTAAAATATAAAAAGTTTGGCACTTTTGGTCATCATTTCATTCACAATTAGAAAATGTACTTGTGTTTAAACAAAAAGACTGCAAATTCATTTTTCAAAATTGTCAAATAAACTTCTGTCATATCAATGAGGCAATAAATACAAGTGACATAAAAACAAATTTAATTTTATAACTTAAATAAAAAAATTATTAAATAATTGTATTTGCGATAAGCTGCCAACTAATTAGTTATAAAACATAAAAAAATCAACACATGGTAAGTGATATAACATTTTTATTCGATTTCATTACTATTCTGATTAATATTTCCCCTTGATATATTTTATTTAATTTATTTCTTAGTATATTTAATCATTTTTGTTTCACATTTAATTTTTATTCAAATAAAATAAAAAAATATTTTTAATTCATTTGAAAAACAAGATTCTAATAACTGATTTAATTTTTTTTTAAGTTTAAAATTGTTTTTTAAATATAATATTCACAGGTATTTTAGATAAATATTTTTTTAAAAATATCTGATATATTTTTTTTTTTAGAATATTTTGTAAGACTCATTTATCTTTAAGTTGATGAATATAAAAATAAATGTAAAGTTCCTAAAAGAAAAAAATCTTTTGTATTAATTAAAAACATTCTAGATTATTGCATAAAGATGATAATCATCATTTGTTTTGTACCCCATTAATTTGGCAGATTTTTATTAAAATTTATTTAATTAATGCCTAATTGCAACAATGTCCTTGATCATTAAAACATTAATTAAAATGAAAGACATAATTGTAATTAGATATTGACGGTCATTCTCATAATTTTACTTATATTATTATCATTGTAAGACATACAAAAGACGGTAAGATATCATTCATTTAGTTTTAAGATAAAATTAAGTTAATTTAAGGTTTTTCTTTTCATTTCTTACATCCATGGTGACCCCGATTAATTTGAATGTATAGTGTCCTGAAAATATGTTTTTTTTTATGATTTATTTTTTTATTTCATTTATTTATCCCCCTGTCTTGGTACCGGTATGAGACCCTGTGGAACTCCTTCCAGCATGTTTGCACCCTGCATGTTTCAGCTTCGAACGGCCTACTTGTCATGAGTGTTCAACGTGCAATATGTGCATGAATGGCATCAATGTGCTTGCTGCATTGCAACCGCACGTGGCAGATTGTTATTTGTTACTAAAAAGCATCTTTATAAAGCATCTATGCATGTAAAAAAATGCCCATTTGCCCATTCACTAACAGCTCAAATCCTAATCTATCAGGCTATTCTCACGAGCGATACAAATCGCAAGATTGTTCAACTTTTGAAAAGAGTAAAATCTGTGCAAGCATAACCAGTGTATCTTATTTCAAACACTGTTTTTTTTGGACGACGAATGATATTACAAAATTTTTAAAAACTGTTATTTTTTTGAAATCAGATAATTTTTAATGATTATGTTTGTATATTTCTTTCTCTTTTTATCAAATGTTGTACAATATTTCAATTCATATTGCTCGTGTTAGTAAAATTTTTCAGTGATTATTTTTAAATATTGAAAAAAAATATTAAAACAATCAAACGTTATGTTATTGTATGGGCTTATTAAAAAAAACATGGAAATTAAAGATGTAAATGTAACTTAAATATCTATATATTAGTGTACCCTTTAATATTATCATAAATATGATAAAAAAACATATTAATGCATGAAAAAAATCTAAAAATATTTTTCGATAGATTTTTTTTAAATTGTAGAGTATTCTTATAGAAATTAATATTTGTTCTGAAATAAAATTTCTGTATCTACTTCGCTAGAAAAAAAAAATCAAATTACTATGTGTTTTAATCAATTAGATAGATACTCTTGAGTAAGACTTTAGTTTTCTTTAAATACTAAGACGCATCTATATCCAATATTAGTGGTTTGGAATATTGAAGTATGATGACAAATTGTTTCCTTTCAAACCGTAGAAAATATACTTTGGTTGTACAAAAAAACATAATAAAGTAATTCAAAAACAATATTTTTTATTCGTGAAATTATGAAAAATAAGTTTTTGTAACATTAATCGTTCTTGGTATTTTTTAGAAGATCTATACCAATATTAAAAATTCATTGATTTATACATACAAATCTACAGCAAGTTTCATCTTTGTGACATTTCTACCATCAATATCAGAGAGAGAAAAAAAAACGCGAACGCTGGGATTCGAACTTGAACCGTTTGCAAACCCAGTTTTCAGTCTATACTCAGCATTGTTGAAAGAAATGTCATAAAGATGGTATTTGCATTAGATTTGTATGTGTACATCAATTTATTAAATAAATAAACATTGGAAAATTTACTGTAGATAAATGCATTTTATGTTTTGTCGTCAAATTAAGGGCTTAACGCCGAAAAATGGTGAATTTGAAACTTTAAATACTACGATTACATTAATTATTTAATATAATGATAATTTATTTAATTTAACATTAATATATTGTCTAGATAACGTCTGTAGAACTTGTAATTTTAATGTATTTTAAGAAACACTACTTTTATAAGAAATATTAAAAAAGTTTGACCATTAGACAATTGTATTTTTTTTAAAGTAATAAATTCTTTACTTTCCATGTTTAATGCATTCATTAGTTGTAATTTGTTATAGTGTGAATGGTATTTTAATAACTGTACTAGGTATATTTACAAAATAGAGTTGTTTAAATCATTTAATACATATATAACAATAAAAATATCCTGATGATTAATATTACCATTACTACTGCTTTGTGTGCGCTGTGCCCGAATAGCTGCACCCAGGAAGACCTGATGATGGCCAGAAGTAACGCCATCGACGTCGCCCACTTCTGGGCAGACAGGATCTGACCCTGTTGTTTCCGACACGATTATATTATATATACTACTGCTTTTTGGTTTTTGTTAGTACAATATCAACCCAAAAGACATATTTTGGTGTATATATTTATTCATTTTTACCTGAATGCATGCACATTATTTTCTATAGATTGACAATCAATTTAAAGTAAGTTAAACAAGTCAAATCTTTTTTTTTCAATGCTTACATCATTCTCTTTGAGATCCATTATAAATGATAAATATTTATCTATTTACCTTGTTTTTGCATGGATCACGTTAGATATGGCCTCTATTTAGGAGACTGCAGTTTTAAGTAACTCGTAGCCTTCTTCAATCCATCACTGTCAAGAGATAACTAAGCTGCATAATACTTCGTAAGTGGTCGAACCCATTTATGTAGAAGGTAGGGGGTGTGTCTATCAGGGAATGATAAAAGAGCAACCCTATCTGTCTGTCTTATAATTCTCTGATAGACAGACTCCCTACCCCCTCACCTTTGTAAATGGATTCAACCACTTACGAATTATTGTGCAGCTCAGTTGTCTCTTGACAGTGATGGATTGAGGAAGATTATGAGTTAGTCGAAACTGCAGTCTTCTAAATAAAGACCATATCTAACGTGATCCATGTAAAAACAAGGTAAATAAATAAATTTGTATTCAGTTAAATCATCTTAAATTGAATCATTATGAGCTAGTTTTATATCTTCATGTTCATTATAAACGTTCCTACAAATATATTTGTTTCATCTTTACAAAAATCATATTAAAAAAATACTGTTGTTTGCTTACCATTTTTTTTGTAATTAAATTTATCCTTTTTCAATAATAAATAACGTAAATTATCTACAATAATAGAACAACAAATTGCTATAATTCAAATCCATCAAAATGAACGAAGCAACTCTATTTCAGCATGATTTGTAAATTAATTGTTGAAAATTATTGAAAACTGTAACAGTGCTTAATTTTGTCATTTACTTTGAATGAGATCAACAATAATTATTTGAATATAAGTTAATATGAAGTATGTATTATTGTATTATAAAAAAAAGCTAAACTATATCTTATAGTTAGTTAATATTTGAGCAAAAATTAAGTTACATTCTTCGAGGTTTAATATTGCAAGAATAGGATTCTTAGTAAATCTTCATATATCCGTTCCATAAATGTAACAGGCGGTCACCACAAATTACCGCTGTTCTTTCATTTGCCATTGGCCATGCCTTATCACTAGCCCTTTCGCATCGGTTGCCGATATATGCCGTCTAAGATTCCCCAACCGTTGACACCACTAGCCGTGATATATCGTTTTGCTACTTTCTTAGAATAGTTTTTTATGCATCATCTGATAGCTAAAGGATACAAGAACCAATGTGATATATGAAAATAGACCAGATAAGTACATCTATGCTTCAAATACTAGTTTTATAACTGACAGTTTAATTTGTATTCCACCGAGCCGTAATGAAAGGGCTAGACATCTTTTCACACGACGGTCCACCTAAGAACATACTTGTATATAGTTTCCAATGACATCGAGGTCAGAAACTCGGAGACTTGAAGTGATCTAAGCTGTAGTATGATAGA
Source organism: Glossosoma conforme (assembly GCA_022606575.1). Lineage (NCBI taxonomy): Eukaryota > Metazoa > Arthropoda > Insecta > Trichoptera > Glossosomatidae > Glossosoma > Glossosoma conforme. The sequence continues at coordinate 1,376,620 of JAGTXR010000097.1, read as the reverse complement.
AAATATGTAAGGCATATTTTCAATCAGAAATTCTAAGGCAATCGGATGATCAGCCCAATGCTCCTGAGACCTGTATATTTCTTTCCTAAGGGACGGCTCAATTATACTCTGCACCACCTGCAATATGAATTTTAGCTCACAATTTAAATTACTTGTTGAAATTTCTCTTTTGTTGAGTCCATTCTGTACTTTGTCCAGTGCCGGTTATAGGGGGTGGCAAAGTGGTTCGATGCCCCAGGGTATCGAATAAGCAAGGGGCGCTGATTACAACCAATCTTGCTTAATTTTTACTTACGTCTACAGGCGGTACTGACTTAGTCCCTAAACATACAGATCAGAAATAGAATAGACATTTGCTTATTTTATTTTTTTGCTCGCATACTAACTAGCATTGTGAGTAAATTGTAAGTAACCTACGCAAATATTTCTTTTATGAAAATATAATAAACAGAGACTCTATGACGTATAATTTAGTTTATAATTTACCTGTTTGAGGTGTTTTTTTTACATTATCCTCATTAAATGATGTTCATAAAAGAAAAATAACTGTTACTTTTTCAATTATTTTCATTATGAAAATATTTGCATGTTTAAAGTTATGTTTAATGTATTGTATTTCCGATACATAGTAGAGTCTTATATAACACTAGCGACAGAATATAACTGAACGTGCCACGTCATCAACCAAGAAACACACCAGGAACATACCACAGGACTGAACACCGTGTGTAGAACCAACAGAGAAAAAAATCAACGGAATTTTGTGATCATTTATGGCAATATTATTTTTCAAGAACATATAAACTAGCGTATTTACAGACACACTTAAAATTACAACAATAACTGGCTCAAATAATGTTGACTTCAATTTTAAAAAATATTTTAATTTACCTTTCTCGTAGATATTTAGAAATTAAATAACTTATTTTTTTTGTAAGGTCAATAAGAATTTTAAGAAATATATCAAAAAATAACGGAAACATTCTTTACTTTAAAAATAGTTAATTCAATATAATGCTTGCAATGGCTTTGCAAAAAAAATGTTAAATAACTTCTTAGGTTTTCACGGCCAGATTTGGTATTGTGGTTTTTGGGTTTAGCTGTGTGTGGTGAATTATCTCGTTTCAATGTTTCACAAAGTCATCAACCATGAAGAAAACCTCCAGCGACGGCGGTCGAAATATTGGAACGAGACAATTCGTCACACACGGCTAAACCCAAAAGCCACAATATAAATAAATGTTATTATATAGTAGTCAAACTTAGAAAAGGATTTGAGAAAGTCTACAAACTCCTCAATTGTATTTAAAAAAATGTTTCAAACTAATTAGGTTTTTTTCATTTTATTCCATTCAATTTATTTTCTTTTGTCGAAATTTAAAAACCTCTATAAATATTCATTTTCATTATCACATTACACTAAATAAAGATATTCTTTTCATTAAATTTGGTGTTTCAAGGTTAGGTCTCGTTGCATTACGAGTGATATAAGTTTACATTACGTAAAAATAAATTCACGTTGGGTTTGGTTACAATTGAAATTCCGTTGTTAAAAGGTTCCGTCACAAGCGGCTACTTAAAAAATACTTCTTCTTAAAAAAGTTTTCCCAAATTTTTTGAAATTTCGATTGTCGAAAGAAAAATGTGTTTGACAAAAATAATGTTGCCATGACGTTGGGGCGGTGGTTGTATAGTTCCACGAGGCACCTGTACTGCTGATCGACTCCCTCTCCTTCATGAACCTCATCTTCACTCTCCTGTTCCTGCTGGAGACGGTTCTGAAGCTGATAGCGTTCGGATGCAAGGTAACCCACTCATCAAAAAACAGGATCTCATCAAAAAACCTTCTCATCCAGTGGCGGATTATCCTATAACCCGAAAAGGCGCGTCTTTGGGGCCTTTTAATCCTTTATAAGGCATGACCATAATCGCTTAATATATTATAAATAGTCGCATTAACTACTGCGCTAAAAACATCCGAGAGCTCCAATGCAGGCAATATTTTCTACACCATATGAAAATGTCATTTAAAAAACAGAAAAATGTAAATATTCCTAAACATTGCTTTAATTGACTATGGTTGAAGTAGAATCGTTACAATTTTTGTAATGTAAGTATCTGAAAAAGAGAAAAAAAAACATCGTAATTAGCCGCTATAGCTGGTGCAGCCAACAAATTCAGCCCGCATATTGACCCGTGCGCAGCCCGATTATTCCACAAATTATTTATGTCCATGGGCTATAAATGAATAACGACACATTATTACAACGTTATTTAATACTTTATAATATTACGGAGGAATACGAAAATTGTGAGCTCAGTATATTTTATATGGATATTGTCATTACTCTAGTTGTAGTAAATACATATCATCGGAATGTATGCGATAAGGTCTTTACATTCTATTGCGCTCATATAAACATCAACTTTTGTATTTTAATACGTTGTCGAGAACATTCTTTGGTTAATTTATTGCTTCGATAGAATGAAACTTGCATTGTTACCTGGAAATCCACAAAAATGTTTAACGAATAATCCTTCAAACCAAACAGTTAAAGTTCTCTTAAAAATCTATATTTATTTGTTAAGCGCTTTATTATTTACACATTTTCGAAAATAGGGCCTGTAAAATGCGCCTGGGGACTCAAAAATGCTTAATCTGCCACTGATTCTATTCATAAAATCATCCATTCGAATTGATGAACATTTTGTTTTTTTTTCATTTCTAAGTCGTAAATATTTGTGTATCTGAAAACCACAAACACTTGTTGTTGAGATTTTTTTTTTGGAAAAATTCGAATTATTTATATTTATATTGAGATTTATAATAAACTTATATTTTACAGTAAGAAAGTTTTAATAAAACAGAAATATTCTGCCCATTTTCATCCAGTAGAATAGTTTTTGACATAAACATTCCTGCTGTAAAAATACTGTCAGGATAATAATATTAATATTATACTTATCGTTTCTGTTAGAATATGAGTGTTTATAGCTTTCAGTTACAGGTATTATTTTGTATTTTTTAAATTAAAAAAATATCTATAAGTTTTTTGGTGCTTATTTTTGTTTTATATATTTGTATCCATTTTAATATAAAACATGGTTTGAATGGTTATAATTTTAAAAGAATCAAGCTTTTATTTTGAATTACAAATATATATAAATAGCACCAAAATATAACTTCTATAACTAATAGCATAAAACTTAATCGCTTCCTTTTAATAATATATATATATAGGTTTTTTTTAATTATTTAAAATCATATTACAACACTATTTTTTAGATATAACATATAATGTTAAAACATATTGTCAATTTAATTAGATTAAACATGTTTGTACCGTTATCCTTTTGTATAAATTTTTTTTACTATGTTTATTAAGCATTTTTTGTTTCTATATTTATTTAATAAGTATATCTTTAGCTGCAATTTAAGTTAATAAATTCAAAATAAATAAAAAATTATAACTTAATAATATTAAGTCATATTCTTTAGTTTTATATATATTTTCTATTCTTAAAAATATATTGTGACTAATACTTTTTTTTTCAGCTATTTATTTCAGCAGTTTTTATTTTCATAACTGCTTTTAAAACTCTTTTTTATGCTTAGATATTAAAAATATTAGATAATCATACTAAATGCCGATAAGGTCATAATTTTATAACTCTGTCTCTTTTATGAATTTTGTATAAATTTGATTGATTTACTTTATTTATGAACATATTTAATCTTTAATTTTTTAATAATACTTTTTACTAACTACTTTCTAAATGAAAATTATTTTTCAACATTTTCGCAGGAAAACTTTCGATGATTTTTTTTGTATTTCGTAAAATTATTTCAAAGAAATATTTTTTGACAGCTTATATATAAATATTTCTATCCACTCCAATGCAGTAATGTTTTTACAAGTATAACTATCATCATCAATAAAAAAAAATCGACAATTCATATTTTTTTAAACAATATGGAAAATATAATATCGAAAACTTTATTTCAAATGTATTGATTGTGTATTTGAAAATTAAAAATTCAAATTAAAAAACATTGTTGCCAAAAAAAAAATTTTGACAGTTTTGACAATATCATAAATATTTTGAATCTTTTTTTTTCTTATAACCTATTGTATTAATAATTATTTTTAGTAAATTAAACCATGTGTATTTTCATCATTAATCTTAGATAAGCCTTTGTATTATTCTTTCTCATTACATTACTGAAATATACTTTGTAGTTTTTACTAGGTTTCACTTAGTCTTCTAGATTAACAGTAGACTTAGATTATTATTCCCTCTTTATCCTGAAACTTTTAATTTGTTCTTCATTTCTGATTTACAACAATGCTTTTAAACTTATAGAACACTAACATTTTATTTTATTTTATTCTTTACAAACATTAGAATAATATTACGTTCATCCTAAGATCCAAAATATCTTTTACACACTATTTATAATAATTTAATTTTTCATTCACTTCTTGTCCTTAAAAAAATATATCACTCAGGTTTTTTTAAAACACTTTGTTTTTCACTGTTTCGTATTCTTTTTAGTAAAATGGACACAATTAAAAAATCATGAAATCAATAGAATAGTACCATTGTTTTCTATTTTATTTATTCCGTCAATGTCATATTAAATCATACTTGTAAATTAGTCTACGTCATGCTAGTTTGATATATATTATATAAAATATAGTAAATATAACGTATTATAAAGGTCTGTATTTTCTTGTTCAGTAACTAATTGAAGGTTTTGGCAGCAAGTTAAATCAATTGGGATTAAATAATATAAATCAGCAGTTGAAAAAATAAATTAGCAGTATCCACTGTGTCAGTATGAATATGTTCAGTCATATAATTAAATGGCAGTAATATATTCAATATAGGTAAAAATTTATGTAAAAATTAATGAATAACTTACCCATAAAATGGAAACCTTACCTAACCTATTATTAATTACCATTCATTAATTATTTTCTGCCAATTTATTATTTTTATATTACCAAATAATTATTTTTTACTTACCTTCTTAGATTTTTATTTAAGACCGTTCGCTAAATAATTACAAGCAATTAATTAAATTAGATACTGTGAATGAAATTAGTTGCCATAAATAAAAACCTAATCTTAGTTCAATGACATTGATGGAATCAATATTTGTCATGGATATCCTTAAAATATTATTTATTTGAAAAATTAAAACACTTTTTATCACATCATTCAAAAGTCGAAATGCCTTTTTATATTTTTCATATTTAACATCGATCATTACAAATATTTTGTCAATGTTAAAACTGGTCTTAAATATTTTTGATGTTTTTCAGAACTTTTTCAAAGATCCGTGGAATACATTTGACTTCATAACGGTCATAGGCAGCATAGTGGACTCTCTAATATCAGAAGTATTTGTGAGTATCAACCAATTTAATATGCTAATATTTACTATGGAACAACCATAACACCGATGGAGATAAAATTTCTTATGTTAGAAGCTTTATTATTATATTATACCAACTCAAATTAATATCATTATTTGTATTGGAGCAATGCCTTTTGTTAGAACTTTCCTGAGTATTTTGACCCTGCTCATTGGCACTTGTGTGTGTCTATTCGTTAGGTAGCTTTCATAACTTTAGTTCTTCTTCGGATATCCTTGTTTCGGATTCAATCTTTTAAAGAATTAATATTAACATGTTGAAATGATTTTTTTTTTCAGGAAAACACATTCAACGTTGGCTTTCTAAGATTATTCAGAGCGGCTAGACTGATAAAGTTGTTAAGGCAGGGGTATACTATACGAATCCTTCTCTGGACCTTTGTCCAGAGTTTCAAAGCACTGCCCTACGTCTGTTTGCTCATCGCCATGCTGTTCTTCATCTACGCCATTATCGGAATGCAGGTATGTGCAAGTCGAGGTCACCCAACACAAACGAAAACCCTTTTGAAAGAAAACAAAATTATTAAAAGTCAAAATCGACAACTAGTTATTTCATAAACTTTTCTTGGAAAAAAATCTGTTTAAAATATTCAATATCTAATTTAAATTTAATTTCACATTAACCATTTTTGAATATGGAATTAAAATCCTAACTTTTCAAATAAAAACATTTTAAAAAGTATTTTTTTCGCATTTCTTTATTGAAATTTAAAGATATGCAACCCAAATTTCCGTTTTTTTTCCTATATATCATATTTAAAAAAAAATTGTCAATTGATATTGTATTTTTTGGGTTTAGCCGTGTGTGGCGAATTGTTTCGATCCAATATTTCAACCGTCATTGCAGGGGTCTTTTTCAGTCTTCTGTTGGTCAATTTTTAACAATTTCTGATTGCTGAATTGGATATTAATTAATCTTGATAAAAATCAATGGTAAAGATGTATTTTGTATCATATTTTACATTATTTTCCAAAATTTTCAATTTTATAATAAAATACTTGGAGCGAAATGTATTCTAATAAAAAAACACAGAATTTTACTATTGTTAAACAATTTGAAATAATTATTTTTCATATTTCGCAAAAAAAATGTGGTTTAGTTTGTAACTAGTGCAACATAAATTACTTAAATACCTTCCGATTCAATACATAAAATTTTTGTGAATCAACAAAACATCATTTTATTTTATATTTGTTTCTTTAAATGATTATAACTTATCCCACATTGAATCGAAAGGTAGCCTAAATTATTCTTATTCTAATTATGCTTTAATGTTTTTTCAATGAACCGAAGAGAATAAATGTTTAATAATAAAGTAGTTTAAACAAGAAAACATTAGAATTTACGTGTTTTCAAAATTACTCTAGATTAGGTACATATGTCCTTCACTTAATTTTTGCCAAAAACATTGTTAATTACACAAAAAAATGCAATTATTTTCATATTGCGGCTTTTGGGCTAAGCCGTGTGTGGTGAATTATTTCGATCCAATATTTTGACCGCCATTGCAGGGGTCTTCTTCTTCAGGGTTGACAACTCTGTCATAAAAAAGTCGTCAACACAATAATACCAAATCTGGTCGTGAATACCTAAGAAGTTATTTAATTATTTTCATTTACAAGTACGTGTTATATATACTTTTAACTCCTATTTATGTAGAAGTGTAGTTTTTGATGATTTAAGTTACAAACCATAGCAAATTATACACTTCTACACATGGAATTTGTTTAATTCACTTAAAAATAATAAAAAATATATTCTTTTATAATAGGATTGTCATTCATAAAAAAAAACTTGAAAAATAACTTTTCTTTGATAAATTATGTTGTTTCTTAATATTTTTTTTTGGCAAAATGAATGTGAAGTGCTTAGTTTACTTTTTCATATTCCAAGAATAGTCTTAGGTACAACAAATAGACGAATAATAGATGTTACAAACATACACAAAATAAATATAATAGCTTAGAATATTTATGTGTTATAGTGTCCTAATTGTTTAATTATATATTAATAATATTTTCTATGTGTCCTAGATATTATATGATGAATATTAAATTAGTTATTTTACACAAACTATCACGCCATAACATTTAACTCATAAAAATCGACAACATACTTTACATATACTTCACAATACTATTATACATTATGTCATTTACAATTCATATTACAATTACTTGTATTTAGATCTAGAGAATCAAATTTTTAGAGATACCTAATCTAGTCGATATAAAAAACTGGCAAATCTAACAGGTAAAAAGCAGGTGAAAAATAATTTTATATATTTATTTATACAATACATAAAGAAGTACAATTTTTACATTGAAAAAGATTGATTAAATAATTATTTACGTGTTATTCAGCATTTTTTTTAATGTATATATTACAATATTACATTACATTTTACAATTCATTTAAACATCAAAAGCTCTTAAGGAGCTTAATATTTCAAAATAAATGAGCGATTTACAAAATTAAGAATATGTACTCGCTTCAATTAATAATATTATATAACAGGTATCATTGTAATACCTTACATATGTTGTGAATTAATTGTCATGTACTAGTATATCATTACTTAAAAAAAACATTTTTAAATGATGATTTATTTAGGCTTTCTTTGTGTAGAATATTTTGCTACACATTTTTTTTTAATAGTTAATTAACAGAATATACGAGTATACAGGATGATCAGTATTTAAGTGAACCATTTGTAGAGCAAGCTTTTATAATCATGCAGGTCTTTGGAAACATGCGATTCGACCCAGACACAGCTCTCAACCGCCATAACAACTTTCAAACCTTTTTCGGAGCCCTCCTGCTGTTATTTCGGTGAGGCACGTCGGTCGGCGTCGGTTCCGTGTGCCGGCGGCCATTTTGCGCGTCGCGGGGAGCGGCCATCTTGTTGTTGGAACCAGTAGAAAGACTCGTGTAGAATAATGTTGCTAGTTTGTCCAGAGAGCTCGCTCGCAGACCCTTGTACTCTACATCCATGTACTTGTTCCTATGTATTGACTCTTGGTGCATCGTTGGTTGGGTATATGCGTCTCTCTCTCCCTTGGGCATGTATGTTTGGATGCGGATCATCGTGTTTGACAATCCCTGGAACCTCTCATCATCACATCCATATCGTCTACTTGCGGCGCTTTGAACGGCGAGCGTTATAGAATCCACGGATGAGATTTCATTCATATAGCTCGTGCGGATTTCTCCTGCGTGTTTTTTTTTTGCATAAAACAGCTTCTAAAAAAGGAGACATCTAACCACAAAAAATAACGAAACTTGTGTGGTAATCTATGCTGTATTTATTTTTTTACTTAATCTATGAACTGTCACTGTCTACTAGAACATTGATGATCCTGAATTGTTTATACATTACACTCTATGTAAGCATGTAAAGCGAAAACATCATTTTTTCAAATTATATATACTTTTGGATTGTTAAAAAAAACGGATTCGACTTTTACGCTGTATAAGGTTCCTTTCCCACGAACGTCCAGTTTTGCAGGATCACGTTTATAGTACACGTGCTACTGTGGTAATATTCACATGAGCATTCGTTTTGCAGGATACCGCAAAAATTCGATCCGTTCATAATGTGCTGTACGGTTTTGCCACTACAAACTGGACGAATGGATCCAATAAAAAACGGTATCCAGTTAAGTTACGTACATAGTTTAATGGCAGTGTTGCCACTAGCATCCTGCATACGTTTTTTGATGCATAAATTCAGAGTTGTTTAAAAAAATGTATATAAAAAATATACAAAAAACATTCTTGTGTGTGAACACAGGTATGATTTTTGCGGTACCCAATAAAAAACTGATCCTGAAAAACTGGACGTCCGTAGGAAAGGGCCCTTAGCTTGTAAGAAAATTAAAGTATAACGTTAATGCCACTTTGCTTTATCGACAAGTGACAAAACATACAGTAAGTGATAAAATAAAGCATAGACTCTCGACACTTGCAACAGTGAAATACATATAATGCCAATGATATTTAAATAAAAGATAAATAATAAGCTAATTGACATGTGAATAGTTGGAACGTATACAATTTATAAGTAAGCATGAGTTCTGCTATATATTGTGTTATAAAAGTTGTCGCATGGTCTGAATTCGTTTCAGAATGTAACTTCAGCATGAAGCATGAATCGTCAGGAATCGACGATTAAAAATGAACAATCAACCTTGTTTTTTTTTACATGAGTAACAAATATAATAAGAGACTTATAAGGGATTGTATTTTCTTATTGGGAACATTGATAGATGCAAGAAAGTATGTACATTGTACATTATTATTATATCAGTATTTGTATAGCGCTTTTTTATGACCGAATGGTCATTCCAAAAGCGCTTCTTTGCCTCTCTAAGTAAAAAGGTCGGTCTTGAGTCTGCTTCTGAAGGATGCTGCGCTTTTTGCTTTACTTCATACGGAAAATATTTTGTACAATAATTCTCTCTTAGGTTCTTAAAGAAAGTAAACGTTTCGTAAGATTTGAAGTAAAATATCATTGGTAATATGTATAAAAGAGCTAGAAAAATCTAAATGTACGTAATTTATAAAAAAAAATAACATCATTCACCCATCCATCCACTAAACCTACGTGGCAATGCAATCTCTGTGGCTTATGTGATTGTCGAAGACCCGTGCGTTTTTTTTTAAACCAAAAAAAAACCTCAAGTCTAAACAAAATTAGACGTAACCAAATATTTTGGTAGCCAAATTCCGAAACTAACTTAGACTTCACAAGTAACGTGCAGTGTTGTGATAGAAACACCGACAACTAGATATAGATTCAATAATCTTGAGATTTATTATTTTACTTATAGCCGCAATGTAGCTCAATGGTCAAAGCGTTTGCTTTGCAAGCCAAAGGTCGTGGGTTCGATCCTCGACAGAGATAAAAAATAAAAAATGATTTTTAATCAATTTTTGAGCTCTAAAATACTCCTGGTTGGTGTGAATTTTATCCCTCACCCGCAAAATGCCAGGCAACGCCTATTAATTAAAATTGGTGGTAGAATAAAGTCGTTCCAAGACGACCACCCATTCATAATAAATTCCTGTAATAATAAGGATGATGCGTGAATCTCGGGCTGTAGTCCAATGACGTTGGCGGATCAGCACTCCACATGCAGTGCATAACCATACTAAAGTGATTAAATTTGATTTGATAATACTGTTTAAGCGGTTAAAATGTGCCATTAAGTAATGTGTGAAATAATTAAAAGAATTTCATATACTACTTATAAATAGTATAAAAAAATATTTGATTTATTGGTTTCGTTAGTAAAATTAAGTAAAATAAATGAATCTCAAGGTTATCAAAATTAATGAATATGGACACATCACTGTTAGCTCAACAAACTAGCGTAAATGTTAAACGAATTAATTTTAATTGCATCCAGTGGATTTCACTGCAAAAATCACATAGATCATTATCATTAGCGATAGACATCAACAGATATCATCATTAATCACCCTAACAACAGAGAAATCATGTCGAAAAAATAAAAGCACAAGTGATGACTTATATATGGAAATAGCACAAGAATTTTCATGTCTAATTCAGAGTCTATTTTTTAAATATTTGATGAGAAATTTCAATTTGTTATTTCAACCTAATGCAAATCAATTATTTTTAAATTATTATTAATTATTTAAGTGTAAAATATTAAAATAAGCTAAAAGCATGATTATTTACAAAATAATATTTGATACAATATTTTACAATATTTAAAAAACTTTGTTTTTTAACAGTTTATTTTTGTGTTTTGAAAATAATTTTGTTTTCTATTTTTTGAATAAATATTATATCTGAATTTCGGTAACTGCAAAACAGATAAATCATTAATTTTTTTTATTATTTTGTTGATGATATAGCATTTGCCGGCGGGTATAGCTCAATGGTCAAAGCGTTTGCTTTGCAAGCCAAGGGTCGTGGGTTCGATCCCCGACAGATATTAAAAAAAATAAAAAACTATTTCTGAGCCATAAAATACCCCCGGTTTGTGTGAATTTGATCCCTCACCCGTAAAATTCCAGTCATAGCCTATTAATTAAAATTGGTAGTAGATGAAAGTCATCCCGTAAAGTCCTCGCATTCATAGTAAATTCCTGTAATAATAAGAATGATGCGTGAATCTCGGGATGTAGTCTATGACGTTGGCGGATTAACAATCCACATGCAGCGCTTAGCCATTTGCAGCGTCATAAAATTCCACATATGAGACTTCAGAATTACTATCACCATCTGTTAGTATTCTCCTGTGTGTGTTTACATAAAAACTAAAAAAATATAATGAAAATTGATAAAGTTTTTTCCATATATACACGATTCACAGAGATTCCAATCTTTGAACCCATCAATCTACATGATATAAATGTAAATGGATCGAGTAGTGTATCATGGACCATCTAGAACTAATGTGTTGTCATGTTCTGTACATAATTAATTATTTGACTAAACTATATATATTATGGTATTAGGCAGTGCTTGAGGTAGAGCCCAAACAACTAAATTCCCTGTAACATTTTTCTAAATAAATTCCTCGTGCTGATATTTTGAAATATAAAAATTAACTATTCATTGAATTAACTTACAAATATATATTTTTTCTAATCGGCATATTATATTTTCTTCTACCTTAAGCACTGATTAGGTAATTAGCAACCCCTGCAAGCAACAGTGTCAGATTGATCCCAAATATGTCTATATATATATTATTATTATTTATATTGACTATATATTATTGAGAATGTTGTAAACTGTAGAAAAATCGGTTCAGGTAGATAACGAGGTGTGTTATTATCGTTTTATGGGTTTTACTTACAAAACATTACTGTTTTTTATTTTTATTTTTTATAGAATAAACACATGAAAAAGAGAGAGTGATATTATCAAAGAGAGGAAGTTCAAAAACATAATTGTAAAGCATTTATTATGAAAAACGTTAAATAACGGACCGAGTATATTACCTTGCGGTGCTCCTACGAGTTGCATACAAAAAGAAAATTTAAAATTGACTACATTTGCTAAAAGCTTCTTCTCTTTTTGTGTTATTGGTTTCTCTTGATTCACATGAGTAACACAAGGTAAAAAAGTGGTTTGAAATGTATGACTAAGTTGGACTGGATCATTCCTTGTTGCCATCGGCTCTCGTCCAGGTCTTTGGGAACATTCGGCTAGACCCTGAAGGATCCATCACGAGGCACAACAACTTCAGGAGCTTCGTCCAAGGTCTGATGCTATTGTTCAGGTAAGGGGAACAGGCGGCAGCATGCATCAACTACAGTTATATCAAATTTCAAAAGCTTCGAAAAAATTATTACCAATTTCGTTTTCCGTACCGTGCGGTTCTTTCCGTTTTTGAATTCAGGCATTAGTAGAGGTGGCAAAACTTTACAAAAATAGCTGAATCATATTTTTTATCATTATTTTTTATCCATGTTATCGTGCATGTCTTCAAATACGTTTATCTTTTACATCCATTTTTTGCTTTTGGATTACCTCATCAAGTCGAGTAATCGATTTTTTGCTTTGAAATATTTACAAGTAAAATTGGAATACGAACAATCGGCTTAGTGGGTCGGCTTGTACACGAACCACGCGTCACGCTTTCCCGTATGAATCACCCGGCCATGGTCAGAGAACCAGTTATCAGTGTGCTCTCGCTGTCAAAGCATCTTTGATGTCATCAACAGGTCAATTAATTTCAATGGGGAAATTTGCTTTGAGATACGAATAATTTGAAATCCGAGCAAGGTTGCGGAACGAAATAAACTCGTATGTCTATGAGCTAACACTATACTTTATACTTTCATTTTGGAAATATATTTTTTTGTCGAGTACTCATAATCGCTTGTTCATCTTTCCTCGACATTTTTTTTTTAATATTCATAGTATTTGAAAAGGTTTGCCACCTCCTACGGAAGTCATTGAATCTGAAATTATGCTTTCTAAAACATTTTTAAAATTCGCTTGCCCATAAAAGAAAAAACAAAATAATTTAACGCTCTTCAGCCACTTTCTCTCAATGAATAAAAATTACTACACATTTTTTTTATACAGCTTCCACATCAATTTAATGCATGGAAATAAAAAATTTTATATTTTTACTTATACATAAAACATACATTTTTTTTAGATTTAACATAATATGTAATACCATACAATTCATACATCAGGCTTTTATTAAATTATATACATTTTGAATGTGAATATTTGTGGAAATTAACGTAATTTGTGTGGTCTTGAGTATATTTATGTGTACAAGGGTTTTCACTACATGGTGTTTTTTTAGTTCAAGGTTAACCCTTTCATTACGGCTCGGTGGAATACAAATTATACTGTCAATTATAAAACTAGTATTTGAAGCATAAATGTACTAATCTGGTCTATTTTCATATATCACATTGGTTCTTGTATCCTTTAGCTATCAGATGATGCACAAAAAACTATACTGATTAAGTAGCAAAACGATATATCACGGCTACCGATGTCAACGGTCGGGGAATCTTAGACGTCATATTTCATCTACCGATGCGAACAGATTAAACAATCACTAGAAATATAGTAGTGCAATGCACTAACCTAAATTAACAATTATTCGTACTTTATACGAATATATCAAAATATAATGTGGCATAAAGAGATGTATATAACGTAAAGAAAACAAATAATTTATGAAATAAGAAAACAATAAGAGCTCCTATAATTTTTTTTGAACGAAATTTAAAAAAATTCATATATATTTCTTAAAATAGATAATATTTGCGAAAACTTTCAAAAAATACATTAGAATAAAAATTATAACTATCCCATTCTCTTACTGTCGCCACAATGCTCTGTCAGCCGCCATAGTCTTCGTCTCATGCCAAGTAACCCAGTAAATAATGTCTCATAGATACTTCAAAATATTTCACAGTTTGAAACCCACAACACATAACTCAAGCCACAAAATTATGTTTATTTTACACTAAGATTGACATTCTGACAATTTTCGTTTGTTTGTAATTTGGTATTTGTGATAAATTCCAAAACAATTTACAATCACAAAATCTTTATTATTTGACATTTCAAAAGCCGCAATCGTCAACATAGAAATGTAATACCTTAATTTTACTTTTAACAAGCTAAAAAGCCTTAACTAAGCCAAAAAATCATTACATTAGTTTTTGAGTATATAAAGGGTCCGCCAAATAACTTTTTTTTTTAAAACAGGGTGCAAAACATCGAGTGTAGCTTCGGCTGTGTGGCACGTAGCGCCGTCCTGTTGAAACCAAAAGTTGCCAATATCCTCTTCTTCAATTTTTTGAACGAAAATTTGTTTGAAATGTTCAATTGTTGAGAACGACGGTGAATTGATGTTGATGGCGCTTCACGCACACTTTCTGCCACAGCAGCAATATTCTCGGGTGTACGCACTGTTTTTGGCTTTTCACGCTTTGGTTTATCGATGAGGATGCCAGTTTTTTCATTTTTTTTACAAGACAATGAACATACGGAGCTGACGGTGATTCTCTTCTTCCAAAATCCGTACGCAATTTTCGCACACATTCTGCAACATTACCATGATTTTCAAAGTAATGCCGCAATATTTTCCAACGTTGTTCAAGCGTATACTCAACCATATTCGTTTAGCGGAAGGATAAAACCAATTATTTGTTAAATCAGACATGAGTTAAGTGTTATGATTCATGAAATAAGTACTAGTTGAAAAAAAAAACGTTAGATGACGGACCCTATACTTGTCAACTTTTCCATGAATTTGTGTACTTTTAATAAATGTAATTAAAATGAAAAACTAAAAAGCATTATTAATTTTACTGTAATACACAATTAGGTTACTAAATATTTATTTTTAAATTCATTTATATTTCGTTATCAATATTTTGTTCTGTAAAATAGAAATAAATTCAAATGTGTGGAACAGTTGAGAAGTATTCTTTCAGATGGTCATTTATTTGACCATAATCAAATAGAATAATTTGAATTTCAAAATAGGAAGAAAGTGAAAATTTGGAATGAAATATTGTTTAGTTTATTTCGAATTGACTAAATTCACTTCATCTGTGTACGTGATATAATTTTGATTAGACAGGTATATTAATTTTAATTTAAAATTGTCACTTACACAAAACCTTAATAGCAGAGATATTTTTTAATTGGTGGATATTTAGTAATCAGCTTAAATTGAAATGATACTTGAAAGTAAAATATTATTTTTATAGAGATAAGATAGAATAAATTATATAAACTCCCGTTAGGTAAAAAATGGTCAAAACTATTTATTTTTTATATATTGTACATAACTTACTTTAAATTGATCGTATGTGATACTTTTAAGTGAATATGCACATTTGATTCGAACTTTGAAACATATTATTGTATCCTAAAAGGCAGCTGCTATATCTACCGCTGTATGCTTTCAATGTCGCACTCCAATGCATTTGAACTTAACCTCGCAAAAATGAGTTAATCCACAAAAACACTTGCAATTTCTTTATATGTATATTTTGACTTTTTTGAAATCGACAATCCGTTTTTTTTTGCACTATACGTTTTTGTAATTTTTATCACACAAAATAAAATGTGTAATAATTTCATATATTAACAATTAATGTTATAAACCTTAATGTTATGCATAACAGCGGGAACGTGGTTTCTATACTCTGTCTACTTTGTCAATCATGTACCTAAACATTTACAAATAATCACAGATTGTTAAAATATTTAAAAAATCGAATTCAACTACTTTTTTATTTGAATCAAAATCAACGCCAGCGGGTATAGCTCAATGGTCAAAGCGCTCGCTTTGCAAGTCAAAGGTCGTGGGTTCGATCCCCGAAGGAGATTAAATAAAAAGATTTTTAATCGATTTCTGAGCTCTAATATACCCAGGTTGGTGGGAATTTGATCCCTAACCCGTAAAATGACAGTAATAGCCAATTAATTAAAATTGGTGGTGGACGAAATCCGTCCCGTGAAGACATATTCATAGTAAATTCCTGTAATAATGAGGATATATGCAGCGCTTAGCCATATGCACTATGGTAAGCGTCATTGAATTTCACAGATGAGACTTCAGAATTACTATAACCATCCGTCGGTATTCTCCTGTATGTGCTTACATAAAAAAACATATTGACTGATTATGCTTTTGTTGGCTAATAAACATTGTTTTGAGCTTTAATATTGCTTTTACAATTCAGTAAATAGAACTTAATATTGTAAACAAAATACATTAAATATGTGTCATATATGAGTAAATAAGGTTAATCAAAAAAAAATGTGCTTATGTTTTTGTCGATGGACTCATTTATGTCAAAGTAAGCATGGCTGTTTGTCCCAGATTGTCTATGTCTTGTCCCTCATTTTCAACTGCTTTCGCTTAAGTACTATATGTCAAATTTTGCATAATATTTAACACATCTCTTATTTTGATATTTTTTTGTCATTTTTTGTGTCATGACAAATAAAACTTCTTCCAGCACCACGACCCATGGGTAATATTACAATAGGATATTTGATAATAATCAATTATTTTTTAATTTCTGTAACCTAAAACTGTATTAAAAATAGTTGATGATAATTTTACAAAGAATGAATTACAATGTTATTTAAATAAACATATTATTTAACTTCCACTTTGAACGGACTGTTCAAAGAATTTAACTTTTGTAAGATAAAAAATAAATTTATTACAAGTCCGCCACTGGTTTCCAGAGGCGTAGTTAAAAAAATAACAATTTTAATTTAATATTTATTTTTTAAAAGCAATCAATCATTCACTATCAAAGATGCGTTCACTGTCTAAAATCTTAGCTTCGTTTTTGTCACGAAAATGCATTTTTTTCTCTTCAATTTTTGACGTATTGTCTTGACGTGTGGTGCATAGGTGCGCCACGGGCGAGTCGTGGCCCAACATTATGCTGTCCTGCCTGAAGGAGAAACCCTGCGACTCTCGGGCAAACAAACCAGCCGGGGAGACCTGCGGATCGACGTTGGCGTATGGATACTTCGTGTCGTTCATCTTCTTCTGCTCATTCCTCGTAAGAAATATAAAATTATAATTTTGCTTTATTAGAAAAAAATATTAAATCAGAATTTCAGCAGAAATAAGGATACTGAGGTGGGCAGACTATGCTTGACAAAGTGAAAAACGAGCACATCACAGGAAGTCTCAAGGTAGCCCCCATAGTGGACAAAGCGACAGAAAACCGCCTGCGCTGGTATGGACATGTGTGTAGGCTGGATAGCACACACATTGTTAACGCAGCCCTGCAGCTAGAGGCGGGAAGGCTGGGACCGAGTCGGCCTTCTGCAACATGGCTCAAGACAATCAAGAAGGACATGGAACGTCTTGGAGTCGACAGCGAGCTTATCTTCGATCGAGCATCTTGAAAAAATGTTATTAGGAGAGCCGACCCCAAGTAAATGGGATAGGGCCTGGAAAAAGAAGAATAATAAGAGAATGTCAGTTTTTTTTTGGTTAAATTAATTAACATTCTTCTTGACTTTCATGATTAAATTTTACTACGCGTGACCCTGTAAGGAAAAGCATGACAATACGATAACGTAGTTTATAAAGCATAGTGTATTTTTTATAGACGTTAAAAACTACATGCTGATCATAATTGCTTGAAACTCTATTTATGTTTTTGAAAAAACTATTTCATTTCTGCAGGGTTGGAATTTTTTTACGCTTTTTTTTATATGGTGAATTTATCGATTGAACTGCTGCATGTTTGAATTTTTAGATGTTGAACTTGTTCGTGGCTGTCATCATGGACAACTTTGACTACCTCACAAGAGACTCGTCCATCCTGGGAGCTCATCACCTGGACGAGTTTGTGAGGATATGGGCAGAGTATGATCCCAACGCCACGTAAGTCAAACACACTATTTTTTTATCACACCCATATAAAACATTAACTTTGGGTGGGGTTTGTATTCCTACTTGCTTTACGCACGAGCATTTGACTTTATCTTGCTTGTGAGGTTCAATATAACCTTTTTTCTGGAGGCCAGCATGCGAAAACCAGTGTGCTGTTGATATCTACGTATTATTATATTACAGGATCCTATAAATATATACACTATCGCTCTGGCAAGTGCCAGTTTACGGGCAGGACGGCATCATGTCTCAAATTGTAGTTACAGTATATAATTAAGTATAAAGCTGGTCTAACTTCCAAAAAACTATGTGTATTATATAGATCACGTCGGTATTTCAAGGATAAATAACTTCTTCTTCTATATAAAGGACAAATCCGACCTATCCTTGAATACGGCAGTCACTTTTGGATTGGAGCCCCAAAATACCTCCTTAACTTAATTGACTCAGTTCAAAGAAGAGATTCGTTTGATAAACAATGATTATTACGTGTAACCTGCAATCAATGGAACACAGGCGTAAGATTGTTTCACTTAGTCTTTTCTACCGTTATTACCACGGTCGCTACTCTTCGGAAATTAAAGAACTAATTCCTCCTGCACCCACCCACAATAATAAAAAAAAATATGATTATCATGGCCGCTTAAAATTGTTTTTACATGCGAAGTTACTTGAATTTATCTAATTTGTATTATTGAATATTTACTATTAAAAGACGTTTTCATTTTTATTTATTTTTGTGATATAGAGGTTTTACTGTATCTTGATAAGGTGATGATTATTGTCATTGAGTGTTGTGTTGGTGGTCTCAGGGGCAAGATCCACTACACGGAGATGTACGACATGCTGAAGAATATGGACCCGCCCCTGGGCTTCGGCAACAAGTGCCCCAACCGCCTGGCTTACAAGAAGCTCATCCGCATGAACATGCCCATGGACGCCGAGGGCAAGGTCAACTTCACCACCACGCTCTTTGCTCTCATCCGAGAGAACCTCAGCATCAAGATGAGATCAGGTAAACCATACCCGATTTTTCATTTAAAGGTATCATTGTAGAATTACAGAGGCATCAGATGTCTTACACAGTCTTACAGAGACAAACCTCATACTGGCATTTAGAGAGTTCCTCAAAAGTAATGGCCTTTCATCTTATGGTGCCTCTACATAGTGTCCTGGCTCACAGCAGGCTGTGAGACATTCTCTGATGAAGTTTAGTATTCAGGAGAACATAAGACGTGTTTTGTGTTGTCGCCTGGGAGTATCTGCCTTATTTCTGGAAGACTTCTTGAAGAAATGCTGCTTGTTTCTAATTGTCTCTAGCTGTTGAACTACAATAACTCATGGGGAGCAAGAAATGCATCAATGTGTTTTACATGGCATAGCAGTAGATAGTGGAAATGCATAGGTGCTCTTTGCACGAATAGCAGTCGAGAGCAGGAAACTTGTAAACGGATATATATTGTGGCGCATTGTGTACATGAATTTACTTGCTGCATAAAACCAAGTATTTAAAAAAAAAAAAAAAAATCCATTTAAAAAAAAACACAACTTCATATTATTTAAATAATTAAGAAAATATTTTCGTACACAAAATGTAAATTTCATTCAAATGTAACCATTATTTTTGAAGTTACAGCTTTTTTACACCAATCTTGACTTTGCATGTGAAACTCACACGTTATATAGATTAATAAGCGGGAATTTTTTCCGCTTCCCAAGTGTTAAGGATATCTTTGAAAAATCGCTCGCTATCAATGAACCGAAAATAGTATACTCTTGAGTGTTTTTTTATTTCTTGAGTATAGTCAAACATTATGTGTAATTTTCAAGTTACCACACTAAATTAACTATTATCATTAGAAAAAAAATAGCATTGAAAAAGACAATAAGGTTGCATTGTATTAACAAATTAACGATGTTGATTTTTTGCAGCCGAAGAGATGGACCAGGCCGATGATGAGCTCCGCGTGACCGTGAGTCACATCTGGCCCCTGCAGGCCAAGAAGATGCTGGATCTGTTGGTGCCCAAGGTGGACAAACTCAACGCTGGCAAGCTCACTGTGGGCAAGATGTACGCTGGGCTGCTCATTCTGGAGAGCTGGCGGACAACGCGCTTCGGACAACTCGAGCCCACGGGGATTCCGGTGAGTGCTCCGGAGGAACCTCCTCAACAGAACACTGAGCGAGGTGTGATAGTTGAAGGAAGTAGTGTAAAGTATAGTTTTACAAACGAGGAAACTCTTCATCAACCAAGTAATCCCAAATATGTCTAATTATTGAAGGAAGTAGATAAACGCTTAGATCAGAAAAACGAAGACGATCCTCGTCTAATTATTAACGCCAAGGATTTATGATTGTTGATAAAAGTAGACAGACGTATTATGAACAAACAAGGCAGCTTCTTATCAAATTACTGACCCCAAATATGTCTTATTGTTGAGAGAAGTAGACAGACATACAGTGCATCAAACGAGGAAGATCTTCGTCAACTTACTAACCCTCAAAGATGCGTGATTGTTGAGAGAAGTAGACAGACGTATAGTTCAATAAACAAGGAAGATCTTCGTTAACTTCCGAATTCTAAATATGTATGATTTTTGAGAGAAGTAGACAAAACACAAAACGATGAAGCATTTCATCAACTTAAATATCCTAAAGATGTCTGTTTGTTGAAATAAGTAAACAAACATTTAGTTTGACAAATGAGGTAGTTCTTCACTGGCTTGCTGACCTTAGCAAGGATTTATAGCTGTAATAAGTACTCACTGGTATGTTTTCATATAATGGTGAAGTATACTGAGATGCTCCTCATAACATACTTAACCTTACTTATACTAACCTATTGAAGAATATTGAAGAATTAATCAGCCGTTTAGTTCAATAAACGAGGAAGCTCCTTATTGGCTTACTGACCTTAGCAACATATAATAGTTATTAGAAGAAGTCTCTTGTGTATTTCATAAAACGAATGAGGCTGTCACTAGATTATTGATCCCATGGAAATCTGATGGTTTACAAGATATGGTAAAACAATTCGTTCTAAAATGACGTTGATATATCAACTGTTTAAGAATGACGATAGTTTGAAGGTAGTATTAGTGAGTTGTACATTTGGTAAAAATGAAAATGCTGAAGGAATATCTAGCTGATGAAATATATTATGTATATCAGTGAGTATTTGAGACCAATAGGTAAATATTGACCACCTTAGTTTTAGTGTAATAACACTACTGAATAAAGTTTATTATCACGGAACATTAACACGAAGAAGTATGACATTTCGCAAACAAGCTTAAATTGATTCACAAAAGGAGCAATATTTTTAATTAATTAGTCTATTCATTTTAAAAAAAGGAATCTATGAAACAAAAAATATTTAACAAATTCACTGCTTTGGAACATAATTTGAATTTATTATTTTCGTGTTTGATTTTCACACATGTGATAGAACGTTGATGGTTAAATTAATCCTGAAACAGGGATATTCAATATTCAAAAAACACATTTTGTAGATTGTAGTGAATCAATTTGAAAATTTATTTCTTCAATTTTAACAAAACTTGTAAGGATTAATTATTTTTCATAATTTCCAAGAACTTGTCAGAACAATCTTGTAAGAGAAAAACATTTCATATTTACTAAAAAGTAGTTTCATATAAAAATACCCTAATTTAATTAAAACATTTATAAAACGAATCGGTATAATGTATCAAGGAAATGAAATACAATTTTTTGTGGCAAAATCCACACATTTTAACTGATATACTATTTTATACATCTTGCATACGAGTAGTTACAAAAAAAATACTTTCACTATATTAGTTTACTCAATTATTTCTTAATATTATTTTTAATATTTCAAATAGGACCTTAATTTATGACGAAAAACAATTATATGTTTTTAACACTTTTTATTATATAAACAACAAAAAAAATGAAGGCATATTTAATTCCCCCGTATTTGTTACCATGTAAAAGGTAATGATTCCCGCGTGTGTTTGTGTTGTGTTGGTAGGTTGTGTGTCGCAGTGATGCCAGTCGAAATAATTAAAACATTCATAAATACCTAGCAAGTCCGTGTAGTGTACTGATTTTCGTGTAGTTGAGTGTATAGCCGTGTGTGATAAATGATCCAACATAGGTTTTTAACTAACAACCCCCCCCCCCCGTTTCACATCTAGACAATAATTTATTTTTATATTTATTATAATGTGTCTTATGATTTATGTTGATATATTTTTTTGCGCTGTCAACACTCGTGGTCTGAAATTCAAAACGGCTTTAAATTCCAATGTTTATATTTTAATTTAAATATAAAAAAATATATAATATCCAAGAAGTCTTAAGAAATCCCTTTTTTGTTCAAATTATTAAAAACCAATTTATTAAATTTCTACAATGATAAATAAATATGTGTAATATGGCAACTGATTATTTTCTCAAAAAAAAGTTATATTTCTCAAAATAATTTTAATATTAAATTAATACAATTAGTTTTTTGTATTTGTTTTTTTAGGTATATTTACAATTGCTTAAAATCCGCTCATATATATCAGTTGCCATTGTCCACGCCTGCTCTCAAAGGATAATCTGGGAACATATATGGTTCCCAACGACCTCCAGGGCAAGAGCCTTTGGATTTCATGTTTATAGGTGATTTATTAATCAGTATTTTTAAGGAGATCGGATGATCAACCCGATGCTCCCAAGTCCTGGACCATTGAGCCCTAAAGACCTGCGCAACCTAACCAACACTCGGTTGGCAACAAACAAGCAGTAACCCATCCATGTTTTTGTCCACATCCAACCTTTTATCACTGAAAGTAGGCAAACGTGTAAAACATCAAAAAATAAAATAAATATAAAATATTTAGATAAATATTTTGTAATTGTGCTATATTTTCATGATTATAATTACTAAATTCCATTATAAATGAAGAGTTTTTTTTTAGAATTTTTCAAATAATTTCCAAATTTTTTCGAATTTTTCAAATTCAAATGACCTCGAGTGTTGCCAGCGTGCGAAAAAAATATTCCCGTTCTCCCGTGAAGATCCCTACACTGGAATGTTTGCGTGTTTCAGGCATACACTGGCAATAGTCCAACTGCCAATCAGCCGGTAGTAAAAACATTTCAATACATAAACAAAATATATTATTTTATATAAGCTTCTTTTACTATTACTAATTAATTTATAATTAAAATACATTTGCACTGAAAAGAATAAGAAGAACGTAGATACTCTTCTTAATGGGGAGCGAACCCCCTGACGCTATATTTTTTTAAATCAATTTTTATTTTAATAAGCATCTTGTTTTTTAATCAAATGATTTATTTATTTTTTATATTGAATTGAAATATTTTAATTTATAATACTTTATAGATTATTTCACTCGCTGCATACACAACTTTGTTGATATCAGCCCCCCATTCATTTATATTTTGTATTATTAATACATTTAAAAACACATAAAAATATTATTTAATTGTAAAAAATACTCATAAGCAAAAATAATTAAATATATAAAATATATATAAATGTATGTGTATATGTATATAACCGACATAATTTTATAAGTTTTTATTGGTAAGTTAAGAATTGCTTTGAGATACGAATAATTTAAAATACGAGCAAAGTTGCAAAACCAATTAAACTCTTATGTCGAGGTACCTCTATATATTAAATTGGGCACATTTTTGTGCTAATTTCTTTATATGATTTAAATTAAAACGTTTATTTTAAAAAAAATAGTGGGGGTCTGCATACAAGATATTATCAAAGTTTATGTCAGCTTTTTATTTTCGTTTTATTTTTTTAAATGCGTTGAAAAAAATAGAAACTAGATGAACTACCCAATATGAACATAGTTTTTTTTTATATATATATAAGTTACTACTAGTTTACTACATTATTGATCAATCTAGTTAAAAAATACATGCAATATATATTCATTTTACTAGTACAAACCTCACATACCAGCGGTTCCCAAATCCTGTAACCTTCATGTAGTGTTTTACATAATGTAATTACTACCTAGTAGATATATCATACGTAGGCATACAAATTACCTAGATAGAAGTAAGAGTATATTACGAAAACTAATAATTAATTTATGTATTTAGTTAATAGTTTTTATTTAGATCAACTTTAGCCTAATTAAACAAAACATATCCAATTATTGGGCTCATAAAACAAACCATATTTAAATTGATAAACTTTTTTACCCATAATTGATGAAATAAAAAAGCATTTACTGCTTTTTTTTATTTCAACGTGTATTTTTGTTATTTTAAGATTTCTTATGATTTAAAAACAACTTAAAATATAATTTAAAAAAAAAAAATAACGATATTGTAATGAAATTTAATATTCAGGGTGGGGCAGAGAAGTATCTCCATTTTTTTTTATTATTTTCACAAAAATATGTATCCACTGAAAAAGCACGTTGCTCATTCGGCCAAGCCATTTCAACAACTGATGACAACGCCATCTCAAAAATAGGGATACTTAAATGCCTCACCTGTATTATTTAAATTGGGGAAAACTGTTTAATTACAAATTAAAGTGTGTCTTAACACCTTATATTTTTAAATAATATCTTTATTCCGCTTGTATTCAGTAATGATATTACAAAAAATATAAATTCAAATCGTGTAGTATATTTTCTTAACATTTTGCTTTTTATAATCTCAAAGTAAGATTTATGCATTTCTACAAAATGTCTTAAAACATACCTATCATAATTAATTTATGTTTTTTGTTATATTTACTATTAAACTTATATCACGATAAAAATATTATAGGCGAGTAGTTTATCTATTTTATATATATTTATATATATACACTGGTCATCGTAGTATGATCACAAATTAATTTAAAAAAAATCCAAATGGTTTTAACCAAAATGTAGATATATTATAATCGCGTTGATTAACAAAACATCCCATTTTATTGCTAAAAAATGTTTATTAAGCACAAAAATCGTGAAACGATTTTTTAATGCCCCAATTTAAAATATAAACAAACAAATAAATATACAATGGCTATAATTTAACCGCTAGTAAATTGATAAGTCATAGATATCAAAAGTAATTAAATTTAAAGTGAATAAAAAGTAATTTTTCTCAAAATAGTGCTAAAATATTTTAACTTTGTAGGTTTTTACGGGCAGATTTGATATTTATAGCTCTTTGGCTTAGCCGTGTGTGGAAAATTCTCTCGTACCAATATTTCAACCGACATTGCAGGGGTCTCCTTCAGGGTTATCGACTGTTTGAAAAAAGTCATCAACCCTGAAGAAGACCCCTGCAATGCCGGTCGAAATATTGATACGAGAGAATTTGTCATACACGGCTAAATCTACAATATCATATTAAAATATTACTTATTAAAAAAGATTCTAATTAAAAATATATGTAAATCCAAGCATATAACAAGCAAGTTCCCGTAAAATGCAGTACCTTTGTGGTTTGTCATATTTAACGAATAAAACAAGTAAAACTTTGTATGAAGGCACTGAATTTTAGTTAAAAATCATTTTATCGTTTTCGGTGCCATAGCACCTTTTCTCAGAAGCTACTTACTAAGAACAGTTTTTAGTAAGCAGCTTCTGAGGAAGGTGCTCTGGCACCGAAACCGGTTCAGTGATTATTAATTACAACTGAGTGGTTTCGTACAAACTTTTATTTGTTTGATTCTTAATATATATCAAACAATTTATATTTTTTCCAAATTAGCATCCTGTGTTATATTATCAGTAGTTTGAGGCGATTTTTTTACTGTGGTGTATTTTATTGACACTGTATATTTTTATACAAAACATTTATTTACAAAGATATTTTTTATTAATAATATACAATTATGCATTGTAAATAAACTAAATTTAAAAAACTGTATAATAAAATCTACATTACTGCATATAATTATTGTAGATTTATAAAATATGAAAAATTCAGTGCTGCATGTTTTTTTTAAAAACAAAATTTTTAATCTTCATTTTTTTAACATTTTTCTATTCTACCAGTTGTGGCATCTATTTTTAAAATTGCATTCTTTTTTAAAGTACCACTTATTTAATTATTTTTAAAACAACTGAATGAAAGACGCATCCTGCAACGATCAATAAAAACAGTATTTTGTAGTCTCGAAATTACATTTATTTAAATTAATTTTTTCCACATATTTATATTTCTAATTATACTTTTCGTTATACATTTTAGATATAATTATTTGTATAGCACTTGATTTAATTTCATCAATAAAATTTTATTAGGTAACCAATTTTTATTTATTCATGAACTGGTGAAATTAAATCTTGCTCTATTCAAATTGATTTGAAATAAATTCTTAATTAAGCAATTAAATTTTTCTTTATGGTTTTGAGTTACATTGTGCGTTTTTTATATTACATTATTATCTACACAAATGTTTGCAAAAGTATTAAAGAGCTGAAAATTTTCATTAATTTTTCAAAAATCGATTTTATTTTTGCGGCATTATATTTTATTTCATGTCAAGAAGTTTACTATAATAACTTATTAGGCTTTCACGGCCAGATTTGATATTGTGGCTTTTGGGTTTAGCCGTGTGTGGCGAATTACTAATTTCGTATATTTCGACCGTCATTGCAGGGGTCTTCTTCAGGGTTGATGACTTTGAGATGAGTGTCTGGAGGTGTCAAGTCTAAGCCTCCAACCCTGAAGAATACCCCTGCAATGGCAGTCGAAATATTAGAAATTATCAATTCACCACACACGGCCAAACCCAAAAGCCAAAATATCAAGTTTATTGTAATGTAAATATTCCTTAAACACTTGTTTATACCATAAAAAGGAATGCATCTTACACACTGTTTCAATTTTTCACAAAAAAAATTTTGATGAAGATTTCACTTTCAAATGGTGAAAATTGAGATATACTTACAGTTAAAAAACATGTAAGTATTGACATGAAATTTTAATAAATGCCAAAAAACGATTTAAGCATAAGCATAAAACTACCACAAGTTTTCAGTTTCTGAAATGCTCATACACGAGTTTTAACGTTTTTTTTCAAAATTTCTTCTGCTCTTTTAGCACCTATGCTTGCCTCCTTTCTGAAATATTACTTTTTGTGTCCTGGAAAATTCTGACTTAACCTCCATACATTATGCTTCTCGTCTTTTTTCAAAGTAACCCATGTTTTTATTCCATATTTTTCACTCACAATATCACCATGTATCAAATTTTCAAAAATCTGCTTGTCCAACAATGCTTCAAGTATCAAAAAGAAACACTACACATTTTTATAATTCATTTTTCTTTTTTAATATTTGAAACGTTTGCATTTAAAAAAACACTAAACACATAATTATATATATTTTTTAAAATAATACAGGAAAAAATTAAATTTGAAAAAAAACATTTACAAAATATTATTTTAGTGCTAAAATCACACTTATTTCAAATTAAACCATTCATTTTGAGAATTGAAATAATACCTGTTGTTTGTAACTTGAAATTACAATTTTTGTAATTGAAAATTTTCATTTCACTTAGGAAATTACCTCAAAATGAATGCTTCAAAAATCAATTACACAAATACCTAATATATTTTTAAGTTACTCAAAAATATCTTACATTTATAAGATAATTATTTTGAGAACATCTTTTTTTTTTTTTTTGAAAAGTGTAAAAAAAACACTTTGTTTCATTTTTAGATTTGGCAATACAATATGCTTATATTTATAGTTCCGCTTTTAAAATCAACTAGATTTAGCTCTATTGTAAAGTAAACCTCATTAGGTTTAAAAATATATATATATTTCGATATTACAACATCAAAATTTTTGGAAAAAAAACACTAGGCAGGCATAAGTTAGTTACAGGTTATAAAGTGTCGTAGTTTATTTTTTATTTTTTGGTTTTTGTAAGTCATTTTTGGTGACGTTAAATAAAGACAGAGCCCTCGATGAAAGACTATCAAAGCGCTTGACGTTGTTGTGGTGGAACGTGGTTCATTTCCTTTATTAGAGTCCTCATTACTTTGGTTCGAAATTCCCAAATTGATATCTAAGGCTAGGATATCTAAAGAAAAAATATATATTTAGAATAGTTTCCCCTACAATTTATTATTTTTTATATATTCAATGATTATTTATTATTTTCAAAGATTATATAACATTCAATTGCTGTAAAATATCATAATACTTAGAGAAATATGTAGAACAATGTTTCTCTTTCATTCTATATTATTTCGTTTTAAATTATTTTAGTTCTTAATTTTAACTAATTTATTTTAAAAAATCCTTAGTATTTTCATTATCTCTTAAAATATGTCATAAGCTGTTGGCTTTAACATTTAAGTATTTCTATGGAAATTTCTTGAATGGAGAATCCCCTTATCTTTCTTCTCAATTTCTAATAATTGACTAATCCTTCTAATATAATAAGCTTTATCTTCATCAAAAAGTATTTGTTGTTGTAACAAAGGCATATTTGATTATCTGTTAATCAGCATTTTTAAAGATATCTGATTATTATCCATTTATAACCAAGGCCAGAATCAATTGATTATGAATATGACTCTCAACCCAATAGCTTTCTACTTAAAACAAACTTTAATACGTCTCACTAGCAAAAAAGAGCCTTTTACACTAAATTTCTTGAAATAAGAAACCCTGAGACTCCCGCGACAGGAGTTTTTCTGTAGAAAACGATTCCTTGATGGCAATTAATTGCGTGATAATTTTAAGGTGCGAAAAATCGATAACCAAAAAATCCCTTGAATAAAATTGACTGGTAGAAGAAAAGATAACACAATTATTTTGCATTTTATCCCGTAGAACTCTTTTTTTTTTGGATTTTTTCCAATCGTCAAGTTTCACATAGGATAATGTAGTTTAGTTGGACCACGGTTTCGCTTGACGACGTGATGCGCTTTGGTGGTTCTTGTGGGTCTTGTGGCTCTTGCTGACCGTTGGCCGCGCGGTGCAGAAGGCGTCGTTCTTTAACTGCCTGCTGGACATGGCGGCCGGGCTGGGAGGGCCCGGGGGCTCCCGAGCAGGCTCGCTGTCTGCTGAGGCCGGCTCTGGCCCTGGCCCCGCCCCCGACCTGCAGAGGCTGCTGGAGCCGCCGCCGCGCAGACTCTCCACCAGGAACAGGTCCCTCAGGTGAGAAACGTCAATAGAAACCTAGGTCAACTGACGCTTTTCCATCTACCTTAAGGAACACCCCCAGGAACAGGTCCCTCAGGTGAGAACTATCAACACGGGCTAAGCTTAATCATCGACTCCTTCTCATCAACCTTGAGGAAGACCTTCAGGAACAGGTCCCTGAGGTGAGAACCATCAACACGGGCCAAGCTCAACTGACGCCTTGCTAGCTTCCTTGAGGAAAACCCCCAAGAGCATATCCTCGAGGTCAGCAACAATTAAGATATGGTTAGTCGTTAGACGGGCCACGCTCAACTGATGCCTTTCCATCTACATTGAGGAAAACCCTCGAAGGCAAGAGCCTGAGGGCTTAAAAATGCAGCTGTAGTTTATGCTCTGCAGCATCATATGTTACTATCGGGTCCACCTTCATTTCTTAACAGACTGTAGTATGAAAGGCTGCCTTTTCCACACCATACCTCCAGTGTTCCATCAAGTCTGTTTTTTTAATGTAAAAACAAAGAAGATTATACCGACAGATGGTGATAGTGATGCAGAGTCTCATCTGTGAATTATATTATGCTTACCATGATACATATGGCTAAGCACTTAAGTGTAGTGGTGATCTGCCAACGTTATAGACTACAGCCCAATATTCACCCATCATCGAATTATTACAAGAATTCACTATGTATGTGAGTTATTCGCGTGACGAATTTCGTATATCACCAATTTTTGATTAATATGTCATGACTGGCATTAAACGGGTGAAGGATCAAATTCACACCAACCGGAGTATATATAGAGCTTAAAAATCGGTTGAAAAAAAAAACAGTAAATTAACAGGATTTTTCTTTTGTTCCAGGAGCAAAAAGGTGAAGATCTGGCTCGCCCAATCTCAACTCTCAGTTCATATTGATGTCTGTCACCGATCCAACAACCAGAATGTTCCAATTTTTACAGTGCCTCTGTTGGAGTTGTGCCATTTTGATCTTTGGGGTGCAGATATCATGATCGATGGTGTTGACGTTAATCGTATCTTTTTAAATGTGGACTCGGTGTTTATTATTATTATGATAAGTTCGATACCCTAACGTGATGTTGTGTTTGGTGTTATATTATATCCATGATTAAGGCCAACTAGATATGCGGCATACAATCTATAACAATATAGACTAGAGAGTTTTTATTTTATATCAAGTCATAGACAATAGAAGTGAATGATATCGGAACCTAATATGAATATCAAATATTTTTTGCCAAAAAAGTGTTAATTTTTTAAAATAATTACTTTACATCAAAATATGAATTGAACAATCATTATTTTATATTATTTATAAGATGAAGTAATGCCAACCTTATAATTTTAAATATTTACAAATATTTAGTTTTAATTCACATTTATTTTAAACGATTACACATTTAGGCCTCCCTGAAGACCATCTTCAATAAGATTATTCGATTATTTAAACAATTATTGAAGATGGTCTCCAGGGAGGCCGAAACATGTAATCGTTTTTAATAAATGTGAATCAAAACAAAATATTTTTAATTTGTTAATTTTTTAATTAAATTTAATTTTAAATTATAATTATGCAGTTTCATCGAGTATTGGCAGTTGATAATATTATTGTAATGACAACCTCATCCAATGGAATGTCTTCCAAACCTCAGCACGCGCTTTCTCAACCAAAATGACTGAGGATCCTATAAATTTTCAAGTATCGCACACTCAGTAATGGGAGCTCCATTAATATACTAGGTGTGTCAATCTCAAAAATAAGTAAATTGGTTTAGAATCAATTAAGGCAGGACTTGTGTTTACAATAATATAAAAATAATATGGATAACTAGCCCAATGCTACCGAGGCCTGGGGACCATTTCGTCTTAGGAATCAACTCAACCCAACCTTTGAAACATAGTTCCAAATTACTTGTTGTATTTGATTGATTAGATTCAAATAAGAGAATTACATCAAATAAGCAATCACACCTTAATGTCTAATCTCCGATTCATGGAACAACGACGTTCAGTCTCTATTAATTATAACGTTTTTTATTGCTTCTTTCATGAACACTGCTCTTCCTAACCTTCTCAGTTGATTACAGCTGAATCGATCCAACAATGTCAAAACCGCAGGACACTTTTCACGCACCCTACACGGTTAACACATGTCAATATATTGTAAAAAGTGGTTGCAGAAATACTTAAGTTTCTCTGTGTTTCGCATGTAAACTACAAACCATGTGATCAAGAAACAAAGACTTCTTTAATACAGCTTACATTACCAATTTTGCATTTACATGCAATTGTAGAAAGCTTTACCCCTTCAACAATTTCAATGAAGTTTCAAGTAACGCTTACGAAACATATATATTTTGGTGTAATGTAACACAATTTTATATTTAAAAAAAAAACTCTTTTAGGAATAAAAATTAAGTTTTAGTTTCATTTTAGGTTTCCGGTATTTGTTCTCCGTCTAGTTTCGGATTGTTCTCAATGTCTTTAGGTGTAACTAGTGATGTTTCAAAAACATTTATACAACTTAAAAAAATAACGTTCATAACGACTAGTATATCTGTTAGTAATTTTATTGTTACATTAACTATTATTATATTGATCTTGTTGTTTTATTTCATAGTTTTCAGATTTATTATCCAAAGAGGTTCGCTATATTAGCGAACGTAAAAAAAACAGGTTGTAAAACGAGTATTCTGCATTATATTTTTAAAATTATTAAATAGTTAATTTTTTCTTACTGAAAGAAAAGAGAAAGATTGTTTTTTAGGTATTTTAGAACACATTTTCATCGTAGGTAATGTGTTAGCTATCAACCATTATTAAAAAAAAAAACATTTTCTTTTGAAAAGCTTCCTTTTTTTAAATTTTATGCCACATATATATACTTATATATGGCTTTTATCATTTAAGTAACTTACCTAAAAATTTTGTTGTGACTCCATAATGAATAATTTAATTAAATTTTAATTTTACATATCAATATTTTTTTTTTTTAAAGACTCCCATATTATATTCTTGATTATATTTAATATAATGGCGTAGTTCTTTGTTTTAATCTTACTAAAAATTTAATAAGTCATACTAAACATTATACAGGGAGTTGCAAAAAAAGGTGACGGTTTGATTATTTGAGATTACATCAAACCGTCAAATCTTTTCTAAAAAAAATCTTACAGTTTTCTGTAATCTCAAATAATCAGACCGTCTGCTTTTTTTACCGCTCCTTGTGTTTGCAATGTTATTAAAAATAAGTATATTTATAAAATCATCCGGACCAGTGATGGCATTTATTCTCATTTTTACAAAGGAACAGTCATATAATACATATTGATACAGTAAAGTTTATAATTTTGGATTTAGTTTTAAAAAAAAAATACTCTAAATTCAAACGTGCTTCAAATCAAAACAAAATTATTTATTTGTGTTTTGTTTTAATAATGGTTGATACGTTTAAACAACAAAAGACATTAGGTCATTTAAAAAAAAAACAAACAATTAGATGTATAAAAAAAACACACAGAAATACACTTCTTCTACTTCTAGCCGCATTCAACCATAACCAAAAAAAAAAGCATCAATTTTATTGTTTATGTGTAAAGTTTCTAGTTTTTCTCTATGACTTTCCGTTTCTGCATAGAACACAAGCATGCCCCGGTTCTATGATTGTCTATGCTGGGTTATTTGTTGTTTTTTAAAATTATTTTAATTTGTCTGACTCTTGTAAGTTCACATTATCTAAGCATGCTTATTTGGTACAAGAATTTGTAGTTTGTGGTATGTGCATGGACTTAAAATTACTTTTCTTGATATGACCTATGTATTATTATATAATTATGGGCACTTATGTATGAAACTGAATTTGAAATATTATTCGTGTAAAATATGTGCATAAAACAACATTTAAAAATCATCAAAAAATTATGTTTTGTACACAGTATAACATACTAAGGAAAAATATGAATACGTAACATCATAAAAAAACAGGTTTATATGACTTATTTTTTGGAATAAAAAATAAACCTATCATATGAAATCATCATAATTTTATAATAACAAAAAAAAACTCTTAAAAGGTAATTCACAAAATCATTTCTAACCCTTACATTACGGCTCGGTTTGAATACAAATTATACTGTCAATTATAAAACTAGTATTTACAGCGTAAATGAACCTATCTGGTCTATTTTCTCATATCACATTGGTTCTTATTTATATCCTTTAGCTATCAGATGATGCATAAAAAACTAATCTAAGAAAGTAGCAAAACGATTTATCACGTCGAGCGATGTCAACGGTCGGGGAATCTTATGACGCCGTATGCCGACAGCCTATGCGAAAGGGTTAAAGCAAATCTTAATTTGGTATTGTGGCTTTTGAGTTGAGCCGTGTGTGGCGAATTATCTCGTTTCAATATTTCGACTGCCATTGCAGGAGTCTGGTTCCTGAATGACTTTGTGTCATCAACCCTGTAGATCAGTGCTCCGAAACCTTTTATCATCTACGGCACACCAAAGTACTTCTTTGGATTCTGCGGCACACCAAAGTTCTCACCTTGAACACCGCGGCACACCAAAAGCCAAAAAAAGATATTAATTGGATCAATTTCACTTTTTTTAATTTTTTTATTTAGAACTAAATAAAGCAAGTACCTCGTTGTATGTCTACATAAATAGGCGATAGGCGCTGGGAGCTTGAGGACCGTTGTAAAATTATTTATTTATTACATTGCCTTATTTGATCGTGGCACACCTGTATCGGCTTACGGCACACCAGTGTGCCGCGGCACACCGGTTGCGGAGCACTGCTGTAGATGACTGTTGAAACATTGGATCGAAACAGTTCGCCACACACGGCTAAACCCAAAAGCCACAATACGAATAAGAACATATGTTACGCATACAAAATTAATAATAATTTATTTTCGTATCCATATATTTTTTTAAATTAATAATACATTTAACATATTTAATATTTTTATTTTATTTAATATTTTACCAACATTTTATTTTTCCTCATATATTATTTTTTGTTACTTATATCATAATACCAATAGTATCATTTACAATCAATAAAATATTCCTATTTATTTATATTCCCTTTTAAAATCATGTTATTATTATGGATTTTGTTTTTTGTATTTTTTTATTATTTGTAGTTTGTTATTTATTTATCGTTTTGTAAATAACATCATATATTATTTGTTATTTATTCATTATTATTTCATTTATTATTTTATTATTTTGTTTAGTTCATCATTTTTGTTTATATATTTTTTTTGTTCCATTTATGCTTTTTATGTTTTAAATAAAACATTTTCATTTATTTATTTTTTATCATTATTCCTTTTCCTTTATATCCTTTATTATTTATTTAGTAATTTTATAATAATAACAAATTGATAATACAATTTACATCATCATCATCAGCAAGTATTTTTGTATAATATCACTTAAATATATATGGTGGTACGAAATAAATTAAAATACTTGATAATAAAAGCAATTCAAATTTGTACACAAATATTTTCCACACGACAGGAGCGATTCTAATTGAATTCGGTTACAATTATGGAAAAGAAACACACCTGTACAGTACACAATGAGTTATATAATTTTATCTCTTTAATAAATTTAACTATGTGCTGTTTTTGTTGTTGTCATGACAACGAACAACACTTTGCAACATCCTACGAGAAAAGAGAATCGCAAACATATTTAAAAATACTTTTACACGTGTGTCTTTTTCCAATAATTGAAGATACTTGAAATTATTATCGCTTCGGCTCTTAAAATATATTTAAAAAAATTAATATATATAAAAAATATATATACTATAATGCAAATATTACATATTAACTATAAACATTATTGTTAAAATTTATTTTAAAAATGGTTGTAAAATAGGTTAAATAGACACATAAATAATTTAAAAAAAAAACTCAAAATTTCATTCAAAATTAGCGCGACATTTATACCAAGACGGGTAAGTTCTTTAGATACGGTTTCCTCTTCGCAAAATGTATTCTACAGATTTGGAAACACTGCTTGATGAACCCTTCCAATGAATTTATAAATTACGAAAATCATAACCTTAAGACCCAACTATATGAGTTAATAGATTAATCCATCATTCAACTACAAAATAATGGAATTATCCAATTAATTTCAAATTTGCGTCGTTCATACAATTTTAACAGTATGTATTTTTAAAAGCAATGTTTTTACACACTATGAATGTAACTAATTTTGGGATCAGTCAACATATATCCATTATTATTTAATACATATTATTTCTTAATTAAAAAATTGTTAGAAATCGAAAATTGTGATATATGAAACAGTATTCGATATATTATAATATTAAAGTGTCGCAAATTCTTTTTAACTTGAACAGTATGAAATCATAATTTTTTTTAAGCTTTTGAATTGACTCAGTTTGAAAGAAACTTGCTCTGGATGTGACGATTTTTAAATCTCAAGGTTTTTAGTATTGCTGAAGTGTGTTTTCCTGACGATGCTTGGACTGTGGCAGGTTTTGGAACTGCAAGATGTCGGTTCCCGCCACGCTTCTATGGAATCTCTTGTGGAAGGAGGGCATCTGCAGGCGCCTCATGGATACTCGAATGGACATAGGAGATCGCCTAGTTTAAGGTAAAATCTCGTATATCTCATTACATAAAATTGTAGTTTGCAGGTAACACACTGACACCTGAAAATAACGAAAAGTCGCGGGTTCGTCACGTGGTCGCGTGGAGGAAGGATGCAAGAGCAGATTAACAACACAAAAAACTTGTTTTTGAAGCACAATTCGCATTTATTTTTAATAAAGACTTTTCCTCGACCAGTATGTCGTTTCGCCGGCCGGACGAGAATTATAACTGACAACTGCTGGAGCACTGTGACATGCAGCCCCGCCAAGACTATCACGGCAAAAAAGCAAATTAAAGATGACAGTTGAACCAACATGAAATGGAGCAACTGTCATAACAAGTAAAATGACGTATGCGAACGCCGTGTAATTTTATTTAATTAAAACTAACATTATTAGATATGCATGTCAAGCGAACGAACAAAAATACGAGACAAAAGATCAAAAGACGTTAAAAGAGCTATATCAAGCTGATATCAACACGAATATTTTTTTTTTATAACTCGTATAGAAACACAATTCTCGTTAATTTCATTATTACGACTATTGACCTTACAATTACTTGTCCTTGGATCTTCGCCACACTATACAAATAGTATTGAACAATATACTTACAATCTTGTTTTGGGGGTATACAAGGTTGTCTTCTCGTTCCAGAAGGGGTCCTTCTCTCGTGCGCACGCCCTCGCCGCGGCGTCGTGGGCCACACCATGGCCACGGCGGGCACAGCGGGCACGCGCACGACATCGGGTTCTCGGACACAGTGAGCAACGTGGTCGAGATCACCAAGCACGACCACGTGGGCACGCGCCACGGCCGCTACCACGCGCCGCAGCACTACAGGCTGCCGGGCGGTGAGTCACACAGGCTAACCTAGCTTCTCTAAGTAACAGCTATGTCACAATATATGTCACATATATGTTACATGTATGTCACACTGTATGTCACATATAAGTTACTCTGTATGTCATATATATGGCACACTGTATGTCACATACCTGTATGTCTCACTGTATCATAAATGTCACACTGTATGTCACATTATGTCACATTATGTCACATATGACACACTGTATTTCACATATATTTCACACTGTGTGGCACACTGTATGTCACATGTGTAACACATTGTGGCACACTGTGTGGCACACTGTATGTCACATGTGTCACACTGTATGTCACATGTGTCACACTGTATGTCACATGTGTCACTCTGTATGTCACATCATTGTCACACTGTGTTTCACATATAAGCTGCTCTCTATGTCACATATATGTCACACTGTATGTTACATATATGTGTCACTCTGTATGTCACATTTTTGTCACACTGTGTGTCACATATAAGCTGCTCTCTATGTCACATATATGTCACACTGTATGTTACATAAATGGGTCACTTTGTATGTCACACCTATGTCACACTATTATTAAGCATCATTGGTGATTATTAACATCACCGTGCCGCAGGACTACAGACTGCCAGGCGGGTAGTCACACAGACTAGCGTCACTTTAATGTCAAATCTATGTCACACTTTATATCACATACTATTGAGCGTCACGAGTGAAGTTGAACGTGTATGAACATACGAGTGCCACGGCCTCTACGAACTATACGCTGTTGAGCGATGTTTCACACTACAACTTGTGTCACTTACTTTTTCACACCTATATCGCACCGAGTGTCACATACTACTTAGCATCATGAGTTAAGATCACCAGGGACGTGGTTTCTCTGCGGAGGTCGGGGGCACTTGTCTCACTGCTCCGCAGGGTAAGATCACGAAAGAAACCGAAAAAGAAGTAAGGCTGGCGGCGCTCGCAGCATGGTCGACCTCGCTCAAGGGTAGACACACATATTCCTTCTTTCCTTCCGTCCTCGATAGAATAGAGATGCCGTGGCTTATTCCAAACCATTGGACCAGTCAAATCATTACTGGTCACTGCAATTTAAGGGCTAAACTCTTCAAGTTTAGCCTCCTTGATAGTTCAGACTGCCCATGTGGTAGTCACTAGCAGAACGCTGAACACGTTCTGTGGCATTGCCCAGTATTAGATTTAAGTAGGGAAAAGCTCTCAGATGATGTGCCACAATACAATTAGTGTCACTTGCTTTGTCACATATATGTCACATACTATGAACACGAGGATGCTGCTACGAAGTACAGTCTGTCATGTTGTAGTGAATACTCAATATGCCACATCCATTAGGCATGGTGGTAAGACACACTAAAACTAATACCACACTGTATGTCACACACAAAATATAATAACTGAGTAAATGTATAGTTACCATATTAAAGATACATTAAACCTACGCATTTATATCGTGATTATTAATTAAAATAACAGTTCATTCTGAAAACTTTTTTTACTGTTTATTACAATATTTATATTTATTTATAAACCAATGAAAACTTGATAAAAATTCAACTATCAATTGATACGCATACAAATTCATACCAAGCACCATTTTATGATTAACTTCTTGACTTGATGAGACGGCTTAAGTAGATAAATGGTCATCGCAAAATCTCCATGGTGAATTTTATGACGTTCGATCATTTTTTTTATCGCATTTGGACAGATGCTGATAGTAATTGTGAAGTCTCATCTGTGGAATTTTATGACGCTTATCATGCTGCATTTGGCTAAGCGTTGCATGTGGAGACTTCCGCCAACGTCATAGACTACAGCCCGAGATGCACGCATCATCCTTATTATCAAACGATTTACTTTGAATGTGTGGTCTTTACTGGACGACTTTCGTCTACCACCAATTTTAATTAATAGGCTATGACTGGCATTTTAAAGGGTGATGGATCAAATTCACACCAACCGGGGTATTTAAGAGCTCAGAAATCGATTATTAAATATATTTTTTAATCTCCGTCGGGGATCGAACCCACGACCTTTGGGCTCGCAAAGCCAACGCTTTGACCATTGAGCTACACCCGCCGGCAAATGCGCTGTTAATTTGTCTCTGATTAATTGATGCGAGAAATGTCATATAAGATGGTGTTTGCTAAGAATTTGTATGCGTATCAGTGATTACTTATGTTCTTATTAATATTGTGACTTATGGGTTTAGACGTGTGTGGCGAATTGTTTCGATCCAATATTTCGACCGCCATTGCAGGGATCTTCTTCAGGACGACTCTCTAAAGACGACCCCTGCAATGGCAGTCGAAATATTGGATCGAAACAATTTGTCACACACGGCTGAACCCAAAAGCCACAATACCAAATCTGGCCGTGAAAACCTAAGAAGTTATTTTTGTTCTTATTCTTTGGTTATACTATTACCACATCACAATATCACGATAAAAGTGAAATTTTTAGTGTCTTTATATTTTTAAAAGTCAATATTTATATGTCTTAAAACTGAGTGTTTTCTTACCAAAACCTATGGACAAAAAATTGTATTTTTTTTAATACTTGTATACTCATGACTTTCAATAAATTGTTATTATTAATTTCATTTACCTTGCTTTAACATTAAGGTTATCAACTGACAATACTTGGTGAAACAGCATAATTATAATTTTAAATTAATTTTAATTAAAATAAAAAAAAAAAAAAAAAATAGTTTTGATTCAAATTTATTTTAAATGATTACATGTTTCGGCCTCCCTGGACACCATCTTCAATAATTCTTCTTTTTTTTTATTCTAATTCTTCTTCAACAGCATCTTCAGATTATTGAAGATGGTCTCCAGGGAGGCCGAAACATGTAATCATTTTAAATAAATGTGAGACCTGATGATGGCCAGAAGTAACGCCATCGACGTCGCCCACTTCTGGGCAGACAGGATCTGACCCTGTTGTTTCCGACACGATTATATTATATTATATTATTAATGTGAATCAAAACTAAATATTTTTAATTTAATATTTATTTAATTAAAATAAATTTAAAATAATAATTACCTTGCTTTATTATACTGTAAAAGAGATGTCGTAATTTGATACGAAAACACTCTAAATACACATTTATTTGTATTATACTTTGTGTAAAATACACCATAGTTTTGAAAAAATATATAATTTAATGTGTAGCCTTATTAGTAAACCATGGTTTAATTCTAAACGAGGTTTTTTATATATAACAGTTATTACAAGTAATATGTCTTACAGAACTTCATATATGTGTATTTTTCCCTTATCTGTATGTAATCATTTCTATGTATGAGATCTTTTGTGTATACTCCCATCATCCATGTTTTACATTCACCTAATATTATGTAAGCTTCCATTTTTTTTAAAGTAGAAATACAGTGACACCTCGACATACGTTCCGAAACCTTGCTCGTATTTCAAATGACTTGTATCTCAAAACAAACTTCCCCGTTGAAATTAATAACGAGCAAAACTTATCAAAAATGGTTTGAAAGCGAGAGCACACTGATAACTGATTATCTGACCGTGGCTGGCGGATTCACGCGGGGAAGCGTGACGCGCGGTTCGTGTGCAACCAGCCGACACGGTAAGGCGATTGCTCGTATCTCAAAGCGAAAAATCGCTCGTTCGACGGCTTGTATCTGAAAAATCTCGTATGTTTGGGCACTCGTATGTCAAGGTACCACTGTTTATCAAACATATTTCATAACTTCAGTGAGTTATAGAAATACTAGTCTCATTATTATTAATAAATTATAGTCGTACCTAAACATACGAGTTTAATTCGTTTCCTAACCTTACTCGTTTTTCAAATTATTCGTATCTCAAAGCAAATATCCCCATTGTTTTCCTGTAGATATTTCTTAACAGAAGGGCCAAAAACAAAGCTTACCCACTCAACAAAGAACTGCCTCTTGACCCATGCCTTCGGATTTTCCCCCCACATAACCTGCAGTTTTTCGTCCGCTAAGCCGATTGCTCGTATTTCAAATTTCGCACGTATTTCAAAGCTAAAAATCGCTCGCTCGACGGCTCGTATCTCAAAAAAACTCGTATGTTAGGGCTCTCGTATGTCAATTTACCACTCTACTTTAATAAATATGAATTGTTAAATAGAAAAATCATTTATTTTTTTATCTACGTAAAAAATGTTTGAATATAGATAACAAAATAATTTCATTGGCTTTTACAGCCAGATTTGTAGTTGAGGCTTTTGAGTTGAGCCGTGTGTTGCAAATATCTTCTTCTCTCCAATATTTTGACCGACAGGGTCATCTTCAGAGTTGATGATTTGCGTCAAGCACGCTGAAGAACACGCTTTTACCACTTAACCATACTTACTGGCAATTGAAACATACGCGATGTTGCATGCCAAATAATGAAATCGTGCAATTTTAAAGTTTATTAT
Organism: Glossosoma conforme; assembly: GCA_022606575.1. Taxonomy (NCBI): domain Eukaryota; kingdom Metazoa; phylum Arthropoda; class Insecta; order Trichoptera; family Glossosomatidae; genus Glossosoma; species Glossosoma conforme. The sequence continues at coordinate 1,335,162 of JAGTXR010000097.1, read as the reverse complement.
CTTATTTAGTGTCGATTATTAGTGATGTTGCTAATGAAGGCATTTGATTTAGTTTTTAGATTTATTGAATATACCTGAAAAGTTATTTAAGAAAATAATATTAATTACTTTAAAGCAGTGCTCTGCAACCTTTTCTCGCCTACGGCACACCAAAGTTCTACCATAAATTCCGTGGCACACCAAAGTTCTGTATAAAATTAAGGCGGCACACCGAAAGCCAATATAATAGATAATAATTTAATAAATTATATAATTTCATACATTTTTATTTCATGTGGGTCGTGTACAAAGCATACTACGCAGTTGCCAGTCTATAAGTAGGTGATAAGCGCACAAATACCATTGTAAAGTTATTTAATGTCTAATAATATTGTCTAATTTGACCGCGGCACACCTGTATCGGCTCACGACACACTAGTTTGTCGGGGCACACCGGTTGCGGAGCTCTGCTCTAAAGTACCCAAAATAAAAATTGCGCCACAGGCAAAATTTCTCATCTTTGAAAGCCTTTTATTTTAATCAATATTAAATAGAAGACAAACAAAACAATTACAATATGATTTGAGAACAAAAAACAATTTCTTAATTATTGTTACTGATAATTATTCGTGTCAAGTTTATTACTGACATCAAATCTGTCATTAAAATTATTTTAACATAGTTTTTGTATTTATTTTTAACACTTAAAGAATTGCCCCGAAACAAACTGTTTTTGAAGTATCTTCTACGTAATTTAATAATAAATCTAAAAAGTATTGATCAATATTTCTTCGTCCATCAATATACCATTCACTTGATTAAGTTCACCATTGTACTGGACGTCAATTTATGTGTCTTTACGCATCAAATGTTTCATTCGCCTTTTAATAAGATGCTCCACTTTATCCGCAAACCAATCTTGATTAGAACTATTAAATATATTCCGTACATTTCGCGTATAAGTTCATTTTATATACCTGAATGCTGATCTTATCATTGTATCTGATAACCATACTACCTCTGGATACAATTACCTTTATTTGATTATCTCGAAAACTTTGTAGCACCCTTGTATCAATTTTACCGAAAAATACTTTAAACAGAAGACGAAGATCTAATGCATAAGCCCTGTACGTAACAATGACAGTTTTTTCATACTAATTTGACTATGGGAACAGCTTAGAACCCTTCGTAGCACCTAGTATATTCCTCATATTGGTGCAACTTTTTGCTGCATCCAAGTGTGTTTCGCTGCATCTATTCTTGCAGCTATTAACTGATAGCAAATTTACTTATTTACAGACCTCTTTAAAACTCTTACCACAACAATATACCAACAATATGTATCAACCTTCAGATGCTTTGAACGAATAGCTATAATATTTAGTAATAGAAATAATTTTTCAACTGAAATCTTACACTGATTTCATAGAGATCTTAAATGAGACTCTTTAAATGGATCTAAAGATCTAGATTGGCTAGAAGCCATTTACATTTCTATGAATCTTATATTATATTACATATGCCCATATTGCATTCTAAGAATCTTATATTACTATTATTAGAACCTTATCTTGTTAATTTAAAACCCTTTACATGCCTTTGAAGGTCTTGTATGCTACAGCTTTGCAAAAAATATTATTACCATAAGTTTATTTCCTAATTGATTCAAAGATATGAGTACCTTACCACCATATGTATTTTACCTTGCTACAATAGAAACCTTACGTGCCTCTGATAATCTTGTATATATGGAGGTCATAAAAGCTTCTACAAATAGTTTTACTACCAAAAGTATCTTACTATACTACTTAAAGGATCTTTCTTTGCCACCATAAGTCTCTTACCTTACTAAAATACACTAATTTTGCGTCGGTATAATTAATGCTTAAGGCACACGCCTTAAGCATTTACTATAGTGCTCATTAAGCTTGAGTCTTGCTCCCCCCTAATGATCTCGTGTGCCCTATAGTTTTACCATACCATTCGAATTTCACCATACAAATTTTACTTTAGCATCTGAAAAATATAACCTCGCTATGCGTCCCTCATAGTTTCGTATTCCTAGAAGTCATAAATGTCCTTATCGCGGCTTTTATCTACCTTCACGCATCCTAGTCCATTAATTACGATGCTCTCATCACCGCAAAGCTTGAGTTTTGCTTCCCCCTGATGTATGTGTATGCCTAGATGCCATTTAAGTCCTTGTTGAGGCTTTCATCTATCTCCACGTGCACCAGGCTAGAAGTCATAAACGTCCTTATAGCGGCTTCCTTCTCTTTCCACGTGTCTTAGTTAGGCCCATTGATTCCGATGCTCTCATCTTCGAGGCTTGAATATTGGTTTCCCTGATGCTCTTGTATGCCCAAAAGTCATAACCGTCCTTATCGGGGCTTTCATCTATCTCCACGCGTCCTAGAGCGTTAATGTTGTTGAGGCTCTCGTGTTGCGCCCCCCCCTGATGATGTCATGTGCCTAGACGCGTGGTCGGGCTCCTGGAGCGCCTCCACGTCGCCCACGCGCTCGCCGGCCACCGGGGCCCGCGGCGCCACCACCAGCCTGGGGCAGCGCTCCCGCTCGCCCAGCCCGCGTGCCACGCCCAGCCTGCAAACACACTCCGGTGAGACATAACACGGAGTACCACTCAACACGACACACTCACACAGCACCAGTATGTTGGGGTTGATACACTCCGGTGAGACATGACACGGGGTACCCACACTGAACACTGAACAAAGACACACAGCACCAGTACTTTGGGATTGATACACGTAGGTGAGACATGACACGGCGTACTCACACTAACACTGAACGAATACACGCAAAACCAGTACTTTGGGATTGACACACTCAGGTGAGACATGACATGCGACAGAGTACCACGCAACATAACACTGTACACGACACACTCACACCGCATCAGTATGCTAGATTGATACACTTTGGTGAAACATGATACGAGGCAGAGTACCAAGCAACATATCACTAAAAACGACACACTCACACCGCACTAGTGCATTGTTACACTTTGGTGAGACATGACATAACTACATACATGCAAAATATCTCCCAGTAAATCACAAATTTGTAGCACGTGTTGCACTTTCTTTCTTGATGAAATGGTAAAGCATAATATTTGGAATAAATTCCTCATTCGGTACAAAGCTCTCCATTGTATATAGGGTTGTTATTTTTTTTGTTTACAAGTCCTAGTACACTCCAGGTATACGTAGTCAGACAAACAACACAGAACACGTTGTGAAAGTTTGACTGCCGAAGCACAACTGACCACTCAAAACCACTAAAAAAAACGACATTCTTTTCCGGTACACTTATTACTATTTATTACTTCACTAATACAACACTTGGCCACATAAGTTGACACCAAAAAATACATACTCAACAACCAACAAATAAACCACTAAATTTAATGATTGAAAAACGTCACTTGATTTATGAGAAATTAACACACACAATTTACACTGACACATAGAGTGAATCTTTAATTATGTTTGTTTTTTATATAAAATGTGTTGCTCTTATCATGATGTTGTGAATCGTAACTATAGCACCTTCATCTGAATGCCTCGACTAAAACTGAAACTATAACTATAGTTGTAATAACATTTTCTGCCATATTTGCCGGCGATTATAACTCAATGATCAAAGCATTTGCTTTGCAAGCCAAAGGTCGTGGGTTCAATCCCCGACGGAGATTAAAAAAATTGAGTTTTTTTATAATATTCTGAGCTATAAAATAACCCCGGTTGGTGTGAATTTGATTCCTCATCCGTAAATTGCCAGTCATAACCTATTAATTTAAATTGGTGCTAGACGAAAGCCGTCTCGTGAAGACCACTCATTCATAGTATATTCCTGTAGACAATAATGATGATGCGTGAATCTCGGGCTGTAGTCTATGACGTTAAGGGATCAACACTCTACATGCAGCGCCTAGCCATATGCACTATGGTAAGCGTCATAGAATTCCACAGATGAGACTTTAGAATTACCATCAGTCGGTATTCTCCTGTATGTGCTTACATAAAAAAAAAATTTAAAAAAAAATTTGAATCACACATGCTTTGTAAACATTTTTTTAATATGTGAATTAATGTTAAAAACTAGATTGCATACATTTTACTTAATTTATGCATATTATAGCAACATTTTATTTACAAAATAAAACACAATTAATGATCTACTGTACCTTATAGATAATTATATTTTTACCCTGGAAAATTTAGATTTTTGCATGTATAAATACCTAAAAATAAATATTATTTTATTATTTATCTACTGATTTATCCTATATAAAAAATATATATTTATAATGCTGATATGTACATTAAAGTATATTTCTTACCATACTTTTGATTTGAAATACTTCAACAAAAATTAAACAAAAAAAAATGCATGAAAATAAAAACCAAATTTTAAAATTGCCTGTTTGCATGAAAATAATAAAAAAATGCACCTATTTCGACCATATTATTTCATTAATCGTAAAACATTCCTACATTGAAAATTTATATATATTTATATGTTTTTATTGTTTAAATATATTTATTTTATCCAAAATTCATGTTAAATCGTTTTTTTAGTAATTTTTATAAATTCTTTCTATACTTTAATAAGTATTACAAAATTCTTTGAAAAAATAATATTATACATTTATTTTCAAATTCAAATTTAAATTCTTTATTTTTCCAGTACAAACATTATAAAAATTATTTTATTGCGTTTATAAGCCAATAAGTAAATGTGTATGTATCACATTTACAAAAAAAGATGCTTAAGTATTGTTATATTTAGTGTCAATGACCTCACACTCAGTACAAGTGGTGTCTGAATACGCAGCGCCAATAGTTAGGAATTGCGACAATAAAAACCGTGTCATAAGAATATCATTGTCGACACTCAAATAACACTGCATTATTGATCAATTTACTCCTTCACTCACATCCGCTCCTTAAATGCAGCACCAACAGACAATAAACATCATCAAAAACATTTAAATGTTTATTTAACACCGAAAATACATGAAATAAAATAAACAATACCAAAACCATGACAAATATATTCAAATCATTAAATTTTCCAACAAAAACCACATTCTCAACTTGAATACCAGAGACAAAAATGACTAGGAATATATTAATGCTTGCTTATTATCATTGAAAATAATCAGTGTGACAGCAACCACACTTGAATGTGGTCGGAATATGATTCGGACCTTGTAAAGACCGTCTTTTTTGACCGTGGAATAGTCTCAAAGTAATCTTTCTAATTCATGTCGTTATTATAAATTAAATTCCTTTATTTTCTTCAATTTTAAATAAAAATATTTACCTCAGTGGAATAACTTTTTCTCTCTGTATATAAGTAGTAATCCTAAAAAATAAAAGTCTAATTTAAAAATATATTGGAAAATTATTAGAATTTTTTGTTTCCGTTATTCACATTAACTCAATGATTCTTCACAATAGAAGAAAACATGAAAAATATTCCTGATTAATACAACGCACTGTTCATATTCAGAACAAATCTATTTAGTACTGATACGCCATACTATACTTAAAAAAATAGCAGAATCCTTGACTATTTAACTAAACAAATTAATATTCACTAGAATTTGGGCTTGTAAAAATGTTAAAACATTTAATATCATTAAATGTAGAAAGTATTAGTTGTTTCGTGTAAAAAATGTAACTGTTAATATTTAAATATCAATTATTTACGTAAATATTCAGGAGTAATTCTATTTTTTACAGTATAATGAACATTATTTATCATTCATTTCCCACCACACATAACATTCAACTGGTCTCACCGCAGCATTACATCACGAAGCATAGATTTTTTAAATTTAAAAATTTTGCATTCCGCTTATACGATATCTCGAAAAAATAGATTTGTTTTCATAGTCACCACGGTTATGGCTTTTAGATCCATTGAATTTAATGGGTGACAGCTATTATTGTATATTTCTATTTATAAAACATTTACATTGATTTTGGCACAAAAATCTGATATTTCCAAAAAAACTGATTTGCCGAAAAATACTATTTTCCCAAATAAGGCAAGGTTTTACATTTGCAATTTAAGAATTGTTTATGCGCTAATTTTCTTTACTTAGACGAATACATCAATTTTCGTAAGAACCTTATAGTTATAGGTTTGTCTGTTTTGAAAACAATTTCCATGTATCTGCTTATAGGTAAACTGCCTGCGTATTCTAAATTAGCAATTTCAAGCAATAATAATACGATATATTTCATCATTTCGCATAACAGCAGCAGCATTTAACTCTTTGGGGCATTGTGGTATTAAATATGTTCCACTTTTATTGATACTTACAATGCACGGTGGTTTATTTTATAAACCAACCAATAAAAATTGAACTTAACACAGTAGTTTAAAATTTACCCCACCATCTGAAATTTGTAAGCTCATTCTTGAGAACTCATTTTGTAATTTTTTTTTTTGTAATTTTAGATACGGTAAATATTTGTGAAACAATTTGTGTAATATTTTTACCAAAAATCCTGTGCCTCAAAGATTTAAGTTGTAGAAGCTTTTTGCTAGACTTGAAAACATCAAACGTGTTTTTTGACCTTTGCCAATTGTTCTTCATTTTATTTTCAAATTTATTAATGTGCAATTGAATTTAAAATTCATTCAGAATCTTTCTATCGTAGAACACAAAAAACGACAGAAAAAATAAATTTGTAGTTGTATATTTTTTTTTATTGGACATACTCTTATAAAATTGTATTAGATACAGATATTTTTGTGATCTGTTATTACTCGAACCTTTCTGCAGCTACTAATCTTAGATTATCTTTCGAATAAGTGCGTGTAGAATAAAAAAAAACCTCTTAGTCGATTATTTAATTTAATTCTATTTCGATTTCTTGTGGAGTAATCCAGCGTTTGCCATACAATTATCTTTATAAATAAGTAATGTATACTACTATTACGTCTTTATTATTAAAAAATAAAGATTCTTAGTATTTACTTTTTATAAAAAAAAAACAATTTCGAATCAATCTATTTTTTTAATTTCCAATGTAATTACAAAAAAAACTTTTTAGGTTTTCGCGGCCAGATTTGGTATTGTGGCTTTCGGGTCAACAAAGTCGTCAACCCTGAAGAAGACCCCTGCAATGGCGGTCGAAATATTGGATCGAAACGATTCGCCACACACGGCTTAACCCAAAAGCCACAACACCATTATAAAATTATTATTTTTTAATCGACACATACAATAACATATTTCACTCACTTATTATATATTAGTGTGTGTAGATTTTTTAATTTTTTTAAATATGTTAATTTTTCTGGAACTATCAAATTATAAAATAAAGTCAATCACTTTTATTACCTATTTACTTCAATAATTTTTTTATGCAAAAAAAAAACATGATTTTTAAAACAGGCAATTTTCTATCATACCTTTTTAAATAAGTAAAAAAATAACTTAATAAGTAACTCAATTTCATCAAATTATTAATTACCATAGGACGTAAGCAATGTGTACCGTAAGGGCCCTTTCCCACGGACGTCCAGTTTTTCAGGATAAGTTTTTTATTGGATATCGCAAAAATCATACCTGGGTTCACACACAGAAGTTTGCATCCTGTTTTTTATGGGATAGCATTGGCAGTCGGAGAAGAAAATTCAGACGCAATGGACGTGAATACTCTTCTGATATTATACTGGTACTTTCGCCCCCGAAAGCAATGCAAATAAAGAAGATTTTGGGTTCACCCGATCCTAAAACTACGATCGAGATTAGACACATTTCGTAATCTCATGGATGGTATGGATGGTAAACAGGATGCTAGTGGGAACACTTCCATTAAACTATGTACGTGACTAAACTGGATACCGTTTTTTATTGGATCCATTCGTCCAATTTGTAGTAGCAAAACCGTACAGCACATTTCGAACAGATCGGGTTTTTGTGGTATCCTGCAAACCGAATGCTCATGTGAATGTTACCACAGTAGCACGTATACTACTAAAAGTGATCCTGCAAAACTGGACGTCCGTGGGAAAGGGACCTAACATTACATAATCACATATAATTGTGAAATTAATGTATTTAGCGCATTTTTACTTAAAAACATATACTCTCCATCTTATGTCTATATATAATATTACTATTATTGTATAACTCTTCGTACATCCAAAAGACATAAGGTTTTTTTATCAGGTAAGTAAGATTATATGAAGTATTATGATTTTTTACTTTTGTTAAATTTCCCACTGTTTTGTAGAGTAGATTTTCACGCCATCACTATTTAGGAACATAATACTGTAGTTTATGAAGTTCTAAATGGAAAATAATTCAAAAATCAATGTACTTTAAGGTGAGACACATTATAAAAATGATAAATGACGCCCTGCATAAACCAACCAAAAAAGCTTTGATAACGTGATTATAAATAACTTCTTAAGTTTTCACGGCAAGATTTTGTATTGTGGCTTACCGTGTATGGAGAATTATCTTCTTCCAATATTTCGACTGCCATTGCAGTCGTCTTCTTCAGGGTTGATGACTTTGTAATGAGTTGCTATCTGGAGGTAGCTAAGCCGTCAGCCTGACGTAGTACCTTCCTGAGTACCTAAGAACATACTCAGCATGACGCTCGTGGAGGTAGGATCCTTGGAACATACCCACCGTACACGACTCTCCGACATGACCTCGTGGAGGTACGTTAGGCTGACGGCTAAACTACCTCCAACTAATCACAAAGTCATCAACCTTCAAGAAGACCCCTGCAATGGCGCTCGAAATATTCTAAGAAGATAATTCGCCACGCGCGGCTTAACCCAAAAGCCATAATACATGATTATACTCATATGTTATAAGATACGTGTTCTGTTTGCCATCATTAACATGTTATCAAACATATTTTTGCCGGCGGGTATAACTCAATGGTCAAAGCGTTTGCTTTGCAAGCCAAAGGTCGTGGTTTCGATCACCGACGGAGATTTAAAAAAAAGAAGTATTTTTAATCGATTTCTAAGCTCTAAAATACCCCCGGTTGGTGTGAGTTTGATCCCTCACCCGTAAAATTCCAGTCATAGCATATTAATTGAAATTGGTGGTACACAAAACTCATCCCGTGAAGACCACCGACTCATAGTAAATTCCTGTAATAATAAAGATGTTGCGTGAATTTCGGGCTGTAGTCTATGACGTTGGCGGATCATCACTCCGCATGCAGCGCTTAGCCATACGCTCCGTGGTAAGCGTCATAGAATTCCACAGATGTGACTTCAGAATTACTATCACCATCTGTCGGTATTCTCCTGTATGTGTTTACATAAAAAATAAAATGGTTCTCTCAATTTGAATGTTTTGTATTATTCCATTTTTGACTCGCATCAACAAACATGCCTGTAAAATGCAACCTCATCATGCACCACTAAAATTCTAAAATTTATTTCAAGAATCTCCATATGAAAACATGCAAATAAATATACTAGTAGAAGAACAGCAAATTCTTATAAAATTTGTTTCGATATCACTGTGTGGTGACGCTGAAATAGTCAGGAATGGATTGACTTGTATTCACACTTGACTAGAACATGTTTTGATTGTGTTTAGTGAACTTTGCGGGGCAACGAGATCGCGACGGTCGCGAGGCGGCTATCCACGGTGGGCGACGCGGTCACGGAAGGCGACTGCCGCCCACGCCCAGTAAGCCGTCAACACTGCAACTGAAACCTCCGCAGCCCATCAACTTTCCCAAGTTGAATGCAAGCCCCACACATGTAAGTTTTCAGACAGACGAGTCCAACTTATTACTCTTTCAAACAAATTCGTAGAGTTCGTTCCTGAACTGGGCCTTTCTTGCATGAAATATGTCGAACGAAAAGCCCAAAAAAATACTTAATATTACATTAAAATTATTTTTTCCGTCGTTTCTCAATGTTAACTCTTCAAATATTTTTGCAGTGGAAGCAAAATTTGAACCAAGAGTGTTTCTCTTGGATTGCTCTTCTTGTCTGTGAAATAGTCTCAAGGGCATTTCACTGACGCATATAGTAGTTTTATTTCTTATTATTATATTTCCTTTTGTTATCAATGCCTTATGTTTTGAAATGTTGAATTGTGTCGTTGCAGCAACACATGTCGGTGCACGCCACACCTCACTCCTTGCACTCTCTGCAGCTGCGGGAGAGAGACAGAGAGACGGACCGGGAGCGTGACAGGTTGCTGGAAAGAGACTTCCGCGAAAGAGAAAGGTAACATATGTTATTGATCAATTTATATCAATCAACCAAGACAACTTATCTTTTAGTCTCTTATCACTTATATTGCACGTGAAATTTTGTTGGTTATTGACTGTTCGGTTGCTTGATAGACTGATCGAGCGCGACGTGCCGCTGAGCTTCGAGCAGGCGCTGGCTCTTGGGCGGGGCGGGGGGCGGTCACTCCCCTCGCCGCTCCCCAACGGACACAAACCTCGCGCTCCCCGGAGGGACGACTCTGACGAGGACGACTGGTGCTAGCACGCGGCGGGCGGCCGGCCTCCCGCCCGCCAGCCCGAGCACTGCAGAGACCCCCTCACAGACACCCTCGCCTACAGGAGAATAGACAACCCGGACACCGACATCATCACCTACAGAAGCGACCCCGTCACCGACACCCTCGCCTACATCAGTCAAGCCAATCCCACCGTCACTAGCGACATTCTCGCTTACAGACGAATTGACAATCCAGAAACCGACATTCTCGCTTACAGAAGCGACCCCGTCACAGACACGCTCGCTTACATGAGTCAAGCCAATCCTACAGCAACCAGCGACATTCTCGCTTACAGACGAATCGACAATCAAGAAACAGACATCTTAAACTACAGAGCGGACCCGACCGCCGACACTTACCAAAGAATCGACGCCAAAACGGAAGCTCTCTCCTACCCGCACACTAGCCGAATCCCAGACCCCGCTCCAGAAATACTCACAGGGTACAACAGAATATCTTCAACGCCGAAACCGACAGATTTTAGAGATTATCCGCAGACAAGTAGAATGGCAGATAAACGCGACTACGCCAGAGCGAGAAGATGCACTTACAGACTCAGGGATCCTTCGAGACACGAAACAAAAAAAGACGTGCAATTCAATGACGTCGACGCCATTAGAGAATACGACAAAGAAGATTATGAAATTGAAGACTCGCCGCCTTATCCTGATGAAGCTGTCGAGTACGAGAGTGATTACAGGACAAGAGAAGAGTTGTGCGAACTGCCTATTGCAAGAGTCAAGGATTTTATGGCCGATTTCGAAGAAGACGAAGAGTATTATGAAGACGATTACGACTACGGAGAAAGTTTGAACAACAGTCATCGTGTCAAAAGCGAGAGTATCTTAGGTCTGCACTATTCTAGCGAGCTCGCCTGCTTGAGACAGAGAGAGAGAAGCGACAGCATTCTGAACATCGATTACACGGATGACATGGATAAGTCGGATAGAAGTTTAAGAACTTTACGGTTACGCAACGAAGCGGAGTACGAAAACCATTCGCTGAGAGTCGATTTCGAGGGCATTGACTACAGAGACGAGATCTCGGACTACGAAAATGAAATAATTCGCGACGAGTTGGATTCCGAGAACTCGAACACGTCCAAAGGCCCCGAAGACATTGAAATCGACGACAAAATTAGATCGTTAGTTAGATCGAGTGCGACGCTAGACAGACTGAGCGCCGTCAACCCTTACGATAGATCTGTCAGTAGGTTCGGCAGTAGAAGTAGACTGGAGATAATTCCGAGCAGCGTCATCGCGGCGCCCTGCAGAAGGGTGCACTCTAGCGACGCCGTGTGGTTGGCGTCGACTCCGGTTCATGGTAAAAAGTACAAAAGCAATGACGAGATGATGAAGAAGAGACAAGTCGTCCGCTTCGAGTGAAAATACGCGAGAAACATCAAATTGAAACGTGAGAACGATCTGAATTTAGTATTCTCGACTTTGCCGGTAACGAAAAATAGATAGTCCCCCGGTGCTTGTATTTTGATGACAAAATAAACGTACGCGTAATTGTAAACAGTAATCTTTTTGCTAATGATTTTCGGACAATTCGTATTGTTGTAAATTGTAGTCAAGATTCGAACCGTTCAGACTTTTTAACTTTATACGTAATATTAACATCATTCAGTAATTAGCCTCCATATGTCTTTGTTTCGTTCGTGCGTTTTGTGTGTGGCGTGTTATATTTTTTGTTACTTCACGAACCGCTGAATATGAAAGTTCGATCTTCTCATTTAATAAGAGTAATATACGAAACAAATAGTATATAAATGATACAAGGGACCGTCGACACGAATAACCAAAGTTGAAATATTCGTATTACGTATTGACGACTTCGTGGTTATTAAAGAAAAAGTGTGTGATATAAAGCCTTCTGCACCTTCAATGAAATGGGGTTAAGTTAATATTGAACAATTAATAAAAATGACTTGGCAGCTCTGTAGAGCGGTGGAGCTGCGAGTTGCAAGTGAAGTGTTAGACGAGTGGTGTGGGAAGTCCTCGAGTCCTTCCCGGGAAGATTGCCGAAGTGGCCCTCGCCGGGCAAGCGCCAGACATTTTGTAGTTACAAATAGAAGTGCTTAGCAGCATGTTTCTCTGTAAAAGACATTAAGAAAATGAACATTTATAACAAATTTCTCGTACGACTGGTGGTGTTGCGGTCGTGGACGCCTCTGAAGAACGCCACTGTTGAGCTTTCATTACAATTATTTCCAATTTTGTATGTTTTTAAAACCTTGTTTATCTTTGCAAGCATCATTGATTGCTCACTTATAATGACAAATTTACTGTGTATATCATACGGATAGATAATATTTACGAGTATGCCTATTAAGAGTATAAAACTAAATTGTAATATAATGTTTAATATGGGAGGGAAGAAATTTTTTACTATGTATCTGATATGAGTTTTCTTCCAGTTCAAATTTATAAGAATTTCGTTGATGCTTGTAAAGGGCGAGCAAATTTTAATGTTGTAAAATTTTTTATTTGATTATTGTATAGCTTTTTATAATAACTGAGTGGATTGATTGTGAGCGGCATTCAGAGTGATAGCGTGTAGAATTTTTCAATTTAGCCACAGCTCTTGAATATTGGAACACAATCAACAAATCTTTTGATCTAATCTCACTTATATGATAACGTAAAGTTTTTTATTCGATGTTCTGTTGTGTCATCTATTTGAATTGTTAAATTTTAAACTTCAATAACGTTAAAAGCTATTTATAATAGTTTATAGATCAATAATCAATCAAAAAATGAAAAGCTATACTGATAAAGAAAAATCAAGTTGTATAAGTGACAACTGAGAATTTTAATATTAATGAAGAATTTTTGGGAATACTTAAATATTCGGATGTAATTTTTTTATAATTCCAAAATCACAAAATGTAAAAACAAATCCATATCCCGATTTAATAAAACTAATTATTATAGTAATTGTTTTACATATTTACTTAACATTCAATGTGTTAAATAAAATGTATTTTACTTAACACATTTGTTGGTAAGAAAGGAATTTAGAAAAGTTATCGTCTTGTTAAAGTGTCTGGTAGCAAAATAGATACAACCAAAGCATCACATAATTCCCCATTAGATTTCTTATCCAACCAAATATATTATAATAAGAAATTTGAGACGATTATGTAATTTTTTTAAATTTCCTTTTCCATAATAACATAAATAAGTTGTCAAATTTTGATACCAGATAATATTTTCATGTATTTTAATATTGTATGGCTTGAAAAATTACAACTCTAATGACCAATAGCTGTAAAAACTGTCATATTATAAATATGTAGTGAAATTTATGAAGAAAGATTGTTTTTGTGATGTTATTTGTGTTTTTAGTGTTTTGTAGAGCTCTATGGAAAGTTCTCAGAGGATTTTGAATATTGTCCACGAACCGCAGGATATTTTCTAATTAAAAAATTGAAGTTATCGGATATGCCACGTACAAAAAAACCTTTTCACTATTAATACTGCCATGCCTCTTTTAATTTATATTTAAAAAATAATAAAAACGTATACCTAAGTAAACTTTGTCCTAATGTAGATCCGTACACGTACTGTTCTCGTGATAGCATTTTTCATATAAAAATCATCTTTCAAAAAAAAAATGGAACTAGCTTTAGTAATTAATAAAAGAAGAAAAAAAAAACAAACGATACTTGAATACAAAAATTTAAAAAACGGAATGTGAAAAAATGATGAAAATCAATTTTTATAATAGACGGTTTTTTCGGACACAGTTTTTTAATCGATCTGTTTAGATTTGTTTGTAGGTTTGACAATGTAGCAGCTGCGCCGGATGTTTTGACTATGAGTTTAATTTCATTGTTTCCGGTGTGCGCTGAATGCCAGAGTCCGATGGACCATTAAAAAAATCCCATCCCGGTTATAAGGAGCAACTTTAATCGCATTATAAGCCGTCAAAAATACTTTTATCAATCGGCTTTTTAACATTTTATACATCAGTATCATGCGGTCGTATTAGCAGACATATCTTGTTACTGTTTCACATATCCTCGCAAGCAAGTTACAAATCAATGTTTTTTTTTTTTTCTTAATTAAATTAAGTCAAGCCTAGCCAGTTAAGTACGTGCCCTTGTCGCCTATAGGCGCATATCACTCGCGTAACTTTTTTACTGGAAAATTTTCACACATTATCATGATTTTTCCATTAAATTCATTTATTTAATATCAATAAAAATATTACAATATATGGCAAATAATAGAAACTGCTTTAATATAGAGGCATTATTTATGAGTAAGATCCATTAACCCTTTCGTTACGGCTCGGTGGAATACAAATTATACTGTCAATACGGCGTGAATTTTTCAAACCATTTATTTTGCTTAAAACTAGTATTTGAAGCATAAATGTACTTATCTGACCTGCTTTCATACATCACATTGGTTCTTGTATCCTTTAGCTATCAGATGATGCATAAAAAGCTATTACATTTAACAAACGTTCATTATATAACTCCAAGCACACAATAGCATTGACACATGTGGCTTACAGAAAAATCGCTCCTATGACGAAACCTAACGATATTTATTTACATGCTTTACAGACTCCTGTAAATAATACATGTAGGTTGATAAAGGAAATGACTGCAGTTACAAGTTCCTACCGTAGATGTCACAATGAATACTGAAAGTAGCAACGGCTACCAATGTCAACGGTAGGGGAATCTTAGACGACATATATCGGCTACCGATGCGAAAGGGTTAAAAAGTGATCACGGCTACCTAAAAGGTTTGTGTAAGAGTTTTTATATATTTAAACACCATCGTCGATGACTCACAGATTCAGTCTCTAATGCCACAAGTTATAATTGTTTTGAATTATTTATTTATAAGTAACGTTATATCAAATTTTTGTTAAACCAAAACCACCAAAACTACCACAATGACATATTTTTCTATATTTTCCTTATATATGCAAAAATCATACAAACGTTTTGTGTGTTTAAACAAAAATATATATTATTTAATTGTTTTACAAAAATTTACATGCTTAATTTATTGTAATGATACAGCAAATTTTATATGTGAAACATGATATATTTATGGCTGCTGATTCGTGACTTATATTTTACATATTTAACAGTACTTCCATGGCATAAATTTAAACATTGAGTATAAACAATTTTACAATTCCACAATCTGCCATTGTTTCTTTTAAACTCTCAATACAGAAAAATATAAATAATAAACTAAAATTCAATGAAACCTTTCACAAGTATTACAAAAACTGTTTCTTTTTTACTTTTGTTTTGTTCCAGATTCAGTAGTTATCTTTCGCTTCAAAAAATAACGAAAAATTTATTTTAAAATATTTTTTTTTTGTTTCAATGTAAAATCTTATTTTTTTCGTACTGCGTAATGTATCTCTTCAATCAACTATGGACACGTAGAATATCCTTGTGTAGATTGAATCAATCAATTGAATTAACTTCTCCGAGACTTTTAATAATTTTTTCTTCATTCATTGTATTGAAACCTCATATTTTGCGATGCGTCCTCTTCAGAAAACGTCGATCCTCTGTTTTCACAATAAAAAAAACTGTAAAATATAGTCCTTTACTCGTGGAAGTACACTTAAATAGTAAAACATGTATTGTGTAATCGCAACTGTCAAAAAAAAAATCGCCCGTGAAAAATATACACCTTAACATGGTATGGTTAAACTGTAAATAGATTTAATTTAAGATTCCTTTGCTTCAAAAAGTTTTGTATCTCGTGTTGTGTAAATATTGACAAAAAAAATATTTGGTAAGTTTTTCAAAGTTATTGGTCAGATTATTATTATTATTATTATTATACATTAAAGATTATTTATAAAACTTGATAAAAAAAAATCGATAGGCATCCTTACGTGACACGGACGGGAAGACATGCTCTAGTCAAGCGTGATAAACGTGAATATTATGTTAATGAGTGACGTAACTTTGCCCTGCGTAAAGTTTTTTATTGAATTCGCTGACCCCCTCCCCCAAAGTGCTTTATAAAAATTATTAATGATAAATTTAAATTTAAAATAGAAAACAAATACATCTTGGGTGCCGCTCCGGAAAGAATGAGTCTGCAATGTTTTCGAATTTTCATTTAAATCAGTTTTCGCGGCGTAAGGATTTGAAGAAAAACGGATCGTCGGCAATTTTCAGTTGTGGAACTCGGCAGAAGGTGAACTTTAACCAATCTTATCTAAACTCAAACCAATGCCGGTTTTAGGAGGTGGCGAAGTGGATTGGTATCGAATAAGCTAGGGGCGCCGAGGCAACAAATCTATCTTATATATATTTTAAATATAAACAATATTGGGCCCTAGAAAAAAAATTCCCTTCGGCGCCGCAGGGTCGAAATCAGGTACTGCCTCAAACGATAACTTTACGTATAATTTTGACAAAAAAAAAATGTAGATTGCAAATGTTTCCCTTTGTCAATGAAACTTAACCAAATATAACTTTTTAAAAGTAACTTAAGCTAACCTCACCATTCGAAAGTAACCTAACCTAACTTTCCGAAAGTAAACTAATCTTTCTTATGTACCCTAACATTATCTAACCTCATCTTAAACGACAACCTAACCTGAAATTATAATAACAACAACAAAAATACCCATTTGCTTGATTGAGTATATTTTTATGGTGAAATGTATTTGCTCCCCTAACCCAATATCATCATACAAGTGGTTCAAATTATTTGTTTTAATCCAGTTTACGTTGAAAGTATTTTTCTTTCACAAAATCCCATGACAGAATGTCTCAGTTATATTTCAAAAAAAAAAAACATGGAAATTTAAACAGTGGATGCATGGAATTCTACAGAGATCCATCAATAAAATAAAACGAAAATCCCATGTGGTTCAGAATTGTGTTTGCCGGGTTCCACACTATAGTACAATAAGCAAGCGTCTCGATACATATTATATTATTCTTAATCTATATACAAGTTCTTGTGTTTGTCCTTTCCCTTACTGTATTTTTTTTAATCCTGTCAATGTGCTGTGTAATCAGTACACAGGCAAAATAAGCAATTTTTCGATGGAATAAATAATATCATTCTTAATGACTTATTGCTAAAATTAATTATTTACTATTATTATTCAACAACTAATACACATATAAATTTACTGCAAAAATCATCTTATATATCATTTCTCGTTTATAACAAGTGTCATCTATAAATAATACATTACATGATAATTTCTCGACTGGACTTTACCCGTCTCACACCCGCATCACACCCGAGGACAATTAAGTCTCGTTGATGACGCGCTCATTCAGATTATGATCATTTAGCAACTGATAAGTTCAGTGGGAGTCCCCTTTGAACAACTGTAGCCACTGCACAGAAGTGCTAAAATAAAGACCCCGCGAAAGATATTAGAATCGCGTTCACGGGTTGTAAAGAGATGGAGATAGATTCTCTCACCGAAAATACGAGCAAAGATTGTAAATGCGTGGAAATTTTTTTTAGTAGCCACAAAGTCTGCATGCCCGATAGGGCTGAGGCGATTCCTTCGAACTGCATCGAAAAGGACTCCTCTTTCTAACGAGAGGCACTGACAGTCCCAGAGAATGTGCTCTGAGGTCGGAAAGGGGGAAATTAAATGAGTATAATCAGTCATTAAAAGCGCCGTACCCAGTTATTAGTTGACGTCGTAATTGAAATTTAAAAAGTCAAAATTAAAATAGTCATAATTTCACGACTCTACAGGCGGCAGTACAAATGGTCCCAAGACTGGTAATGAAGTGAACACAGTTGCTAAGGTTGGTGGTTCGAATTCCAACTTCTGCCATTTATTGTTTATCTCCACTTTGTTGATGAGAGAAATGTCATATAATATGATATTTTCTATGAATTTGTTTGCGTATCAGCTGTTGAATATTGATACAAATCTTCAGTGGTTTAGAGCAAGCTCAAGTTTGTTTTTTTTAATATTCAAATTATTATAAAAAATGTATCTAGTTACACAACACAGGCAAGGAAAGGTTAACTGATCAAACCCTGTTAAATAATTTAATATTTAAAACGTTTCCAAACTTACATTTACCATAGCTCTATAAAATATTTGATAAATTAAATACGTCTAGAAGATTTATTTACGTTATTTGTGTAATTTTTCAGTTTTAAATTTTCAACTCTACACCTTTATCTAAGTTTACCGTATTCACAATAAAATTATGTTCCTTTTTTTAAATATTTAAAATCAATGTATGTGCATTAAAACAATTTCAAAACTTTTTCTCCGATATGTTCCATATTAGCTCCAAGTGACTACTATATCTTCGCTGACATGAAGAAACACCTGGGTGGAATGCATTTCGGCGATAGAGAAGAACTGGAAAAAGCGGTTCTCAGGTAGCTGCGTGGATTGGCGGCAGATTTTTATGACTCGGGAATTCAAAAGTTCGTATAACGCATGCAAAAATGCATTAACCTCAGTGGCGACTATGTAAAAAATATGTAAAAGTCTAAACTTTCCAAAAATGTACGCATTCATGGAATTAAACATGTTTTACACTTTGAAAAATCACTGGGAATCTTATTTTACGGATAACCCTCGTACTATCTGTTCCATCATGACTCAATACGATGATAATAAACTGGTAGATATTACAGATTCAAGCCTCAATCTATTTCAATGATATTGAAATCAAAAATTGCCACCATGCAGTTCTGTCAGCTGCCATTTTGCTTGCCTCATCCCAAGTTATACCTGGAACATACCTGAGTGCATATTATGCATATTTCTCGACGGCCTCTAATGAGAGAGCCCGGAAATTGAAGATAAATCTGCTGTAGTATCTGTGGCATATTTAGCTGTTTATTAATACAGCATAATTAATAAGATTGGATTATTAGCCAGACGCTCCCGATCCCGAGACCATTTGCTTATATCAACTATGCAAGACACGCGGTGTACAATCCAAGTACGATCCGAACCAAATGTTGCTTTGCTTCAGAGATTGAACAAAAACCGATGCTCAATATTGTATGGTCATTAGTCAGAGTTTAACACTATGTTCAGAAAGAAATTTCAACCTAATACTTGATTTTTAAACAAATACAATTGATCTTTGAGATGCCTTAATCAAAAAATCGACATTTTCAAAACATTGATATAGAAAATATTCAGGTTAAGCTTTACTATATATCAGTAAGACTCGTTCAGGTGCGGATATATAAGCATTTATGTTATCTATCTTTATGTTTGTTTTTTGGGTTATTATTTTGATATATTTTTCATGAGTTTTTTCAGATTACTTTGTACTTAAATTTATTTATATTTCAATCAATGATTATATACTTACTACTTAAAAAAGCAACAATGAGTATTGCATTAAAATGTACTTAAATACAAGTATAAACTTTTTAAAAACCTCAAATATACGCTAATTAACGTCAATGCAAACCGGTGTATTCAAAAGCAAGTTATAATTTCAAAGTCGTTTATCCTCTAACGTTTTATCTCGTTTTAAGATTTTATCTTGATCCTTGTTACAAATATAATAATGTTTACAAACCTACCTTTTTAAAATATAAAATATAAAATATTAATTTATTCTGAATTAAGTAAAATGTATTGTTAACCTATTTTTTTACAAGCAATGATGCAATTCTTTTTATTTATGCCATGTTCCAAAAATCTCTTAATCCTAAGGTCCACTTAGAGACACACATATATCCCAAAAATCTCCAGGACAGAAGCCTGGAGATACAGATGTATTATCCGAATCATACTTTTGATGATTTGTTAGTCAGAATTTAAGTACATCGCATGAATAGGCCGACGCTCCCAAGAACTGAACCATTTTGTCCTAAAAATTCACTCAATCCAATTTGATGTGCAATATTTTTTTAATGTTTTATCATCAATTAAACGGATTATGCGCTAGAGAACATTAAATTTTAAAAAATTCTTCCATGAAAACTACTAGAAGTGTAAATTCGTAATCAATATATTCAACCCACTTAGCAGAATTCATCTAAAATAATAAAAAAAAAATAAAATGTGTCATTGCTTATAAAATGTTGACTTTTGACTTTACCAAAAATTTAATAGTTAAATTAAATTAGTATAATTTTATTTATTCAATGCTAATTGAACTTTTTACATATTGTTATATTATTATTTGTATATATTGTTTATTGAATCGTTGATTTTTTTTATTGAATTGAGTCTATTAAGTACATTTTCTCCCTGCATATAAATTTATACATAACTATATACTAAAATGCAAAGCATGGAAAAAAAATCGAATTAAATTTAAAAAAAAATATTGTTCTTATTCAAAATATATATTTAAAAAAAACTAATACACATATTTATAAATTTAATAAATGGTTTTGTGTTTATATTCTCAGAATTATAAGTATGTGAATTTAATTCCATTTTATATAACACTTGAAAAATACATTTGTATTTTTTCCTAGTATTAAAAGAAGAAAATAAAATCCGTCACTTGGTATTGTATCAAAAAGATTGAATTCAGAACCTAGTAGTTATTTTTTTTTCTTCTGATATCCGTTCCATATCGGGAACATATGGTCAACATCACTTATTGCCGCAATACAATATCATGTGCCACTGTTCATGCCATGTCCCAAGGCATTTCTTCACCCTAAGATCCACCTGAGCAGATACATATATATTGTTCCTGACGATTTCCAAAGCTGGAACCCTGAGATTTGGAAAAACAGCAGCCGTAACTGAATCATTTGCTCTTAAAAGGCGACTTAATACAACCAACTACACGCGATAAGCAATAAGCGGAACTTTACCAAATTTCGGTCGGAATCCAATATTGCTTAACTTCGATAATCTAATGAGAACTGCACTTGGAGCGTGTTATCATTATTTTCCATCTATACATGAGAACGGCAATCTTAACTTCGTAAAAGATGGCATAAACAGATTCAATGATCTTATATGAGAATATTTCAAATAACTTCTTAGGTTTCCACTTAGGTGTGGCGAATTGTATCGATCCAATATTTCGACCGCCATTGCAGAGGTCTTCTTCAAGATTGACGACTTTGTAATGAGGTAATGTTATGAGGTAGTTCAGCTGTCATCCTAATATACCTCCACGAGCGTCACGATGAGACGTCATGTCGGACTGTAGTTGTCCTTGTTTGTCTACGCAGGTTTTCGAGTATGTGCTAGAGGTGGAAGCCATTCTGTTTTGATAATCAAACCGTCATCCCTGTTGATATTGATTGGATTTCTTTTGATTTTAATTGCTTCTCTTGCTATTGAAACAATTCGCCACCCATGTCGTAGCCAAAAAGCCACAATACTAGGAATATTTTATTTTTCGTGTACTTTAAATTCACATTTAATTATTATTTAATTTTAAACAATTAAATCTTCATATTTTAGTGTTTTGGTTATGAATTGATGATAAATTACATTTCTATATTACCACAAACTAAGTGAAACCATTAATTTATAAATATATTTATATATATATGTGTGAATAATATCAAATTACTTTACGTAATATAATGTTGGAGTTGTCCTTTTGGTCTGAGACCTATGATTATAAATTAATAATATAAAACATTAAATTTAAAATTTAAAAAGCATATCCCGTTGAATTTTCTTGCTTTGCTAACGTGAATAACTAGATATCAAAAATTTCGTATTGTTTACTTGTTAAAGAAAAAATGATGATGTTTTAACAACAGCAATTACACCTTTACAACAAAATTATTTAAGTTCGGATTATTTTAATTTTATTAGAATATTAATTTCTTTACTCAAATCCTTTATATATAATTGATATACCAATATTTAATAATTTAATACATACATACAATTCTACATAAAATTTATAGCATCAATTTATGAAGAAAAATATTTGGCAGATGCTCGGATTCGAAACCACCATCTGCAGATTATTTTCCTCCACAAATTGATGCGATAAATTTGATATAGAATTGCATGTATCATTTTATTTTATTATTTAGTTTTTTAATAAATATTATATATTATTAGGAATCTAAAAAATAAAGCGAATTCCCATTGACACACTTTTAGCATCTGTTTTAATGAAATGAAAATAATAGCAAAAATAATGTTCTTCTTTCCATACCCGTTCCACATCTGGAACATATAGTCATCGACAAATTGCCATCACTTTTAGTCCTGCCAGCTGTAACAGTTCATTCCTCTTTCTAGGACATATCTGAATCTAAAATTCCACTTGAGAGCATAAATGTTTCCCGATAACATCTAGCTGTAATATCCAATGCATATTTTTGAGTGATTTTGTTAATCCGATTTAACTGAGACTAGATGAGAAAATCGTAAAACTGGAAGAGGAACTAAATAAAATCAAATGGAGTTTCGTTGGGCTGGCCGAAGTTAGACGAGAAGGAGAAGGTCTGATTAAACTCAACTCAGCACATCTCTTATACTATAAAGAAGGGGATTAAACATCTCAACGTGGAGTTGGTTTCCTTATCAACAAAGAAATTTCCAATAATGTCACCCAAGTAAATAGTATATCCCCCCGAGTATCATATCTGACGCTCAAGTTATCAAACCGATACTCCTTACGAGTGGTGCAAGTTTATGCCCCAACGTCTAGCCAAACCGATGAAGAAAAGTTCTATATGAAGACATGATGAATCGGATTTTTTAATGAAATCGGTGATTTGCCCGATGCTTCCGAAACCTGAACCGTTTACTAGTGTTTTTTTTTTAATTTTTACGTGTGCTTTATGAGAGGGTTGACTGTACACCATTGACTATTAATAATGGTTTGAAAAGATGTAATACTCATATATATGGAACTTTTTCGTCAATTTTCCTTTTCTTATTTTTATTCAATTGATTGTGTAAGCTGTTGTTTTAAAATATCACCGTTTTTCTCGGCAAGTAAAAATGCGATCTTCTGGTTGTCTAGCGATAAGTTTCGCAAGAAAGTGCGGCCGATGATGGCGATCTTCCTTCGCATATTTTCTGAGCATCCAGAGGAGCGCGTCTGAAGCATAGAAATGGTACACATTTGTAGAAAATTTGTAAATACATAATTTTCTGTGATAAATTATATAATCTATGATTGCATTGAACTCTTCATCACGTATTGTATAAATGCATGCGGAGACTTTTGCTGAAGATGCTGTGGCGGAATATCACTTTTTGGACTATTTCAATTTTTAGATTTATCTTATTCGATCATCTATGCAGGTCCTTTGTGACCTGTACGCCAAAGAAACTCTTAAATATGTCGATAAAAAGCATATTTTAATAAAAAAATCAAATAAATTTAATTTCTAATTAAAACTATTAACATATTTTTAAAGAATCACACGTTGTTCATATTAGGTATTCCATGAGTTCTGTTCGTGATTACTAAGCTCATGTAATCGCATTTTGTTAACACATTCTAAGTCGGCATCTTCTGAACATCTTAATATACTAAAAATGTTGCCAGCTTACATAGATCCATAAAAATTAACCAATCAGTGGATAAAAATGACTAGGGTGGAAATTTTCCTGCCCTCAAAAATTGCAAACGTATGATAATTGTAAAATTGCTAGTTGAAGAAGCTATATTTGCCACATTGTCGAACAGTTGAAAGCCGCAATACAAGATTAAAACAAGACCTGAAAATTTACTTTATATTTTCGCAAAAACTGGTGTTATTTCTGGTAAACAAATAATGAATGCTGCATTTTTTGATCATGAACAAAAAATCGAATGTTATTCCAAATTTCAAAATTTCGAATTTGTAATTGTTTCGAAATATTTATTAAAGTTTTTTTAACATTGTTTACAACAATAAAACATATTTTGTGTATTATTTGATTGTACTTTAATAAATAGAAAAATATGATACGAATTTTAACAATCGAATATTTACATTGTTGATGAATTGTACATAAAATAACTATGGTTGTAATTTTCAAATAGTTTTTGGGTTTTATAAATTATCCAAAATAATGTCAATATATTTCATTACTAGAAATAACACAGCTTTTATTAATAAAAATAAAGTGAGATTTTCTTGAACGGTGTAGCTTGATATTTTTCGTAAATAATTGAAAACAATAATTTTGAATTCGATTCGTTTATCAAAATGCTTAAGCTGTAGTCCCCTGTTGTTGTATCATCTTTTTCTACGTGTGTGCGTTTTGATCATTCCTTCAGAAACATTGAAAACGAAATGATTTCAAAATTTACCAAAACTGTCAAGCTACTTTGTGACCACGACGACTAAGTATAAAATGCCAACAACGTGTATAATATTATTGATTGTTTCCCCACCACTACAGCCTCTGACACGGACTTGCTGGGATGTGTCCTCCAAATTGTAAATATGCCCCAACTAGGGAGCAATTCCCACAAGATTATCAATTCAATTGCAATCTTAACATTTAAAAATACAGTTGTTTTAAAATACACTTAGCTATAAAGTATTCAATTGAATTTTTGAATGTGGAGATGTATTTTGATGTGGCAAAGGCTTGTAGAAAGTATACGCTCTGACTTGAGTGAATATGGCGTAGAGAGGCGAGTGATGACACAAGCGCATCCGTTCTGTCTCTCACCCGAGTGGTACAAAAACTAAGTACTCAGTTAACAAATGCAATCAATTAATTTTTAATAAATGAACCAAAATATCGACTAGTTATCCTGTAAGTTACATTATTATTAAATAACCTAGAGACTCCTAGGCAAGTTTCGGACACTACAAAATTAAAATTACTACATTTAAAGTGGAGGTTTAATCGTCTAAGTAAGAAATAAATAAATCAAAGTTTTGTATCTGAAGTCTTGCTCGCTTGTATATCCTGCGTTATGAATAATATTATTACGATATATAATTAATATGATATGAATAAATAAATAAACAAACAGTACTACTGTTGTAATTACATGTCTGGTAACTATTATAACTTATCGATGATAATGTATTACGGATCTCGTTTTTGCACGACAGTAGTTGAATGATGAAGTTAATCAAACATTTTAGAATTCACTGAATATGTAATGATTTTTATACACGATACTCTTAAAATAATATTATTCATTTAATAAACTAAATATACATGTAAAATAAACATCATGCAATGAGCGTTTTCTTTTTTTTTTCGATCTTTATTACGTCTTATTCTGTACTTTCTGATACAATGTAACTAACAAACAACTTATTTTTGTTTAATCTTAGATTACACATCCTTTATTTTTAATTCTTTATTAACCAGTGAAAAATTGTTAAATATTCAACAACTGATAAAAATGCATTGAAAGCACCATCGTATATGACATTTCATTGTATATATATATAATTGTGTAGGAAACATTAGGGTCAGATCCTGTCTGCCCAGAAGTAGGCGACGTCGATAGCGTTACTCTCGGCCATCATCAGGTCTTCCTGGGTGCAGCTACTCGGACATAGCGCACACTCCAGAAGGTGTGACAGGGTCTGCTCCACGCCGCAGTCACATTCAGTCGGTCCGCTGTAAAACTGACAGATTTTTATTTGTGTCCTCGTCTTGCAGACTCCGGTCCGAAGTCTGTTAAGGGACCTCGCTATATTTCACCCCTGGTCGTGTGCAGGGGCTAGGTTCTCTTTCAGGACAATCCAAGTATACCCCTCAGTTGCGCTATATCTTTAATAATACATACACATTACATGTAATTTCAAAATAAATAGACTAATGGTGTCAGCTTTAGGCAAGGAACTGGACATGATGTATGTCTGTTCTTCGAATCCAAATTATTTTTCTTTGATGAATTGATTAAATACATGTCATATAAAGTGGTGTGAAATTGTATATATATATCTGTTGTTGAAACGAATAAACGCTTTGAGTATACTTTCCACGATTTCATTTATAAACGACATGCTTCACTTCAACCTCTCCATGAAATCATTATCAAGCGTTTTCTGATAATCTGAATTATAGTACGCCTCCACCACAGCTGAATCTATCACACGTTTATATTGAGATGACCGTACGCTCCAAGTATGCAGTGGTTGTTGCAATATGGCACAATCTTTTCATAAAGCTCCTTGAGAATGTTGTGTACCGTCGACTGCAATGCATAATTGATGGAATGCGCTGCTCAATAGGTCTATAAATGCAGTCTGTGGTGGCAATATGCTCCTTTTTCGGAGCGGAAAGAGCAAAAATATAATTCTAAGGTTTTACTTAATAACGGGGAATTCCAGTATAATTAAAAAAAAACTCAACATTTTGTTTTTGACTTCCTTCAAACTTTCTTGAAATTTGTTTTTTTTAATTTTTATTTATTAGAATTATATTTCTTAGGTTATGAGAGATTTTCTTTTTCACTTAAAAAACTGTCAAATAAATCATTTTATAATATTTCAAAATATAACTAATTTGTATGAAAATATTATAATATCAAAAATGACCTAACCTAACAAAAATACCATAGCAAAGTGAGAAGGATGCTTTGTAAGCACACACATTCGAGTCTCTCTTAAAAGTGAAGCTGATAGGAGAATAGAACGGCTTTATAGCATTATCTTTTGGCTCGAAATTGTACATTTTCATGTTGAAAGGTATCACGAAAAATTTATTAACGTTATGTAAATTAAATCAAACATAAATTTCCATTCATCATAAAAATACTTAACAGTTCCCAAAAACGCACAAAATGTAAAAATAACGAAAAGTAATGAATTTTCGAACGAAAACCAACTGGACAAAAAATAAACAAATCACGAATAATAGCTTTTTATGAGACTTTAATCATTTATAGGCGTGTTATGTTTCTTCTTCGTTGTGATTTGTTTAAAAAATATTTTTTTCCTTTTTTGTCTTGTGGGTTGTGTGTTGTTTTATTCTATTATTTTTTGAAAAATTCGCCTGTGGCGTCGTCGCCTTTTTTTTTCACTCGCGCCCTTTCAAGGCCATTGGCATTTACACGAAGAACGCCCGCGAAATGTCAAATTGTATTTTCACCGAAAGACTCAACGTGCATCTGATAGGTTAGTAATTCAAAAGTAAATTTAAAAAAAAACGTATTCGATATCACTCTAACACTTTAAATACCGTACCGGCCAATTGGAGTTGTGTCATAAGCAAGTATCCTGACTGGAAAGTATTTATATCGATGTCTTGTCGTATTAAATTCAATCATTTAAAATTAATTCTTACCTGTGTGTGACGATCGATTGAGATTACTTCACTCACAAACGAAACAAGATGAGCAATTCGCCAGGATTCGCCATCTTTCAGCAGCATAAACTCTTTTTACGCCACTGACTTGATAGAAAATTTGTAAGAACTTAAAAAAATAGTATATTGATATTCAAACGCGTAAATATAAATAAATAAAAAATTCTTGTGCGCTTGAAAACATGACAACATAAAAATTCGAAGCAATAAAACACACAAAAGAAAATACCTATTTAAAAAGAATTTTTCAAATAATAATTCTCCGATTGGCGGTTTCGTGTGCGTGTTTTTTTTAATATCATAAAAACGTTCGAAAACAAATTTATTATATTAATTATATAATATATAATGAAAATGTTACCTTGTAATATAGATTTCTATGCAAGTTTGAATTGAAGGTTTGAATACCTAACTTGTGTTCATCGTGTAAATATTTTGAATTAAAAAAAAAGAACATCTTCTAACATGTTTTATAACTTCACGAATATTCGATAACCTTGTACAGCATGCAGTGGCACAGAAATAGTAATTCTTCGATTGTGAATTTTCTATATCTGTGAGACTTTTTTCCATACGTACATACTTTCCGATCTCAATCCGATGACTTACGCAAAGTTCGTCTAATAGTAATGACATCACGCCATTATATCTTTGTTACAAATTTAAAAAATTGTAACAAAATTTGAAATATGTTTCCATGAAATTTTTGACTTAAAATTGTGTGGATTGTATTATATTAATTATTTTAAAACATTCTTGCTTTTGATTTTTAATACTTAGGAAACAGTAAAACCTTAGTAATTATGTATCTCTTTGCATGACATTAAAACCCATTTTGTTACTTATTCCAGGATACAAGAACGTTAATAAATAAATTTTATTATATTCTAAGTATTTCCTTGTTTCTGTAAAACTTAATATAATGTATTTCTTTAATGTTTAATTTGTTTACTTTATAAATTTAAACGATGTTGAAGCCTTATATAACCTACAAATTTTACAGTGTGCCATTCCGCGCAAATTGCAAGTCATGCTCGACTTGGGAGAATGAAAAACGTTTGGTTCACAAAATTACGGAGTGATTGGTATTTACATATTTGCCATTGAAATCCGTAGCCGCAAACCAAAGGGTGAATTTCGATTAATTTAACATTAATAGGCAAAACATTAGCGATGGAATTGATTTTGACATTTCAAACTCAAGCCATAACTAATTCATAAAATCAACCGTAACGAATTCGCGTTCGAATGGAATAATTTTGAATTCAGTTCAAATTATTTCATACGTAATTGCGTCTTTTGTTTAACGATTAGATAACATTATTATTAATTTGCCATGAAATAAATTAAATATTTTATTATTAATTATTTATACAATCATCTACAGGAAGAAAAATCACATTAAATATATCAAGAAGTGTATAAAATCGTATTATATATAACTTGTAGAACATAAAAAAGACATTTTTTACATGATTTTTAATCACAGAAATTGAATTTTTCTGCGTTTTTCTGAAATTAAAAAAAAAAACAGAATCCAACAGTAATTATTAATAGAATAGTTAATATATTTCACGTTTGTTTTTTCGAAATTTTCCCTTTGGCTTGTGTTAAAAGTGTGTCGTGTATGTATATTGGTTCGCTTGTGGTACTGAATGGAATCGCTATATATTTAAAAAGTAAATCCAAAACGGTGATACCCAATGTATTTAATGCAGATTTGGTATACAAATAATTCAAATATTCTTCACAAAAATTACACAATTCATTTCACATATTGAAAACCAATAAATACATTTTATAAGAGTTCAATTTCAAAATAATAGAATTCATTTTACCTCGTTTTTTAATATGGATCACGTTGAGTAACTTAGATTAAGAAGAGGTAGAAAAAGTTGTTTCCGATATACTGCACTTCATATAAGTTATTTTATTCAACGTAATTCATATTAATATATAAATTACGATCATTTGATATAATAAATCATGTTATCTTTGTTAATTAAAATACAAAGTGTGATTTGACCATTTACTTTTTGACATACACTATCTCATTTTCAAAGTGTTTGTTACCTCATTTAGAGGTTAATATTATCGAGTATCAGACGACGGATTTCCAATCGCAATACTTCCATAACCACTCATAACAAAGTCAAGATATGCTTTATATTCATAATAGTAACAAAATGACTAAACATATAAATTTACTTACTACTGAGGTTATAATTCGATTCTATTTTTAATTTATTATCGTTCATTACACAATGAATATTTTAAAAATACTCACATTTTTAACATGAATCAAAATTAAATGTTTTATAAGTGAGTGAGATTAGTGGGAAACGTTTTTATCGTGTTTATAAATGTTGCGGTTTTTACCAATCTTATCATCAAATTATACGCATTCATAATATCCTGTATCCTTCAAATAAGAATATGTTATTAACCGTTTGTCTGATTCTTTTGGGTACTGAAAGTATTTAATACAAGATCAAATTCATAGTGGAGGTTAAAGACGTTAAAGACGAGCAGACCATTGAATTCCAATTCATATTTATTTTATATTGTTTGAAATCATAAATATGATCGGTAGCGAATTAAGAATAATTGGGAATCCAGAGTTCTACTGTCGGTTTTACCTAGCTTTATGTTATTACTTAACATACTAATAAATGTTTATTTCACATTTTATTATTATTAATAATTACACATGAAACATTAAAATTAACTATGCTACGTCCATTTTCTTTAAAAAGTCCTTAAATATAAGCAAAATATATATAAAAATATATGTATGTTACCTTGTTCTGCCAACATATTTTAAAGGCATACCCACACATTATAATAAATGTTTATAGTCGCGTCGCTCATGACTGAGCATCGCGGCACCAATGATTTCGTACGAGTACACGAGTCTCCTCCGCTCCTCTTCATTGGTGCTCCCTCGGGAAAAATTGTGGCCGTTTCCCAATGCCTCCCACTTGATATATTATTATTACATAGTTAAATAAATTTTACATTCCCGATTTAACCTATCGACTACCAAACTAAAACAATCGTTTCTTGAAAATACTTAGATCCTTATTGTCCATAAATATTTGCCTTTGACAATAAAGACCTAAAATGTTGTTAAGTGTTCTATATAATGTAACTAAATTACCTATGAATTACACGTTATAATATAATTTAAAATTATAATAAATAATCCATATTAAAGAATTTAAATTTAATTTCAAACAAATAATATTCAGTTTTTTTTTTTAAATGGCTTGCTACCTACCTGTTTCGCCGTTAGGCATTTTTCAAGCAGTGTTGCCAATTTTCGCAGTATATTTTTTGACATGCTACGTATTATTCCATTTGACATAGAATTTTCAAAAAATGTTTCCATTCTTATGTAAGGCAAAAATATTAGCATGTCAAAAAAATTGTAAGCCTACTAAGAAATATACCTATTTATCATTTATGTTTTTAATAAAGTCATTAATTACTATTACAGTTTCACAATAAATTGTCAGTTTTACAATTTAAATGTTATTTGTTTGGATTAAGTATATTTAAACGTACATTATATTGATCGTTTTGATAAATTTAATAAAACCCATTTCTGCATTAGTTACCATTACCGTATCACCCCACTTTATAATTATACTTATTATAAATATTTAAAACTATATAAAGTTTAAAATACTGATATTATATAATTGTACGATAAAATATTTACATATAAATATTGCTATGATAATATTATAAATTACATGAATATAATTAATTACTATTATGTCATCGCTTGGGAGCCCGTTTTTTAACGAAAATAAATACTCGAAAAAAATTACAAATGACTTTTTATATATTCCATATATGTCGGTAGAATCGCCGTCACCAGAAGTCGCTTCAAGTACTATTGCACCTACCAAGCTGGGAGTCGACCTGGCAACCATATGGACCAGTCTCTTTTTCTTCTCGACCGCGACCGCCTCTGCAACTTGATCAATCACGCAGCCGTCCGCCAAGATCATCCTGCTCGTTTTTCGTCAGAGAAATCACTGCGTTACGTGCCGATATACGAACTTCAAATCACACCTACCTACTAGTAACATTTCATTATTCCAAAAAATCATTTCTATAACTTGCCAATAAAATAGAATCACATTAATCATTCAATTCAATCTAATGTGAATCTTCCGTAACTTTTGACCTTTAAAACTGCTTAATTATTAACTTTACTTACTGACATCAAATTCCCCGTGACATTATAACGTGTTCTTAGTTATTTTCTTTCTTGTTCGGAATGTAGGAGTATTTCCAGTGATCCCTTCTTAATACGCATAACAATTCTTTTTCAGCCATCCACAGTACACAACACTTCCACTACACTCCCACATTCCGACCCAACTATTCACGAAATTTATTATAACCAGTTTTTAGAAAATACATACACTAAAACACATATTAATAAAAAAAATATGATTACCTCGTGGTTTTAGGTTTTTGTCAACATAAATTGCTCTCCACAAATAATATCCACCAAAAAAACTTTACATTAAGATCTGAATTTTTTTGGATATATATTTACAAATACTAAATTTCAAATTAATAAAAGAAATTGGGAGGATGCGCTTGAAAAAAATGCTGCTATTTTCCAGGAAAAAATAGCGAGAATACGCTTAACTAAAAAGGCCTGTATATCTTTGTTCAGTAACTTATATTAGGTTTTGGTAGTCAGTTTAATAATTTGGCTTTATTTCTTTTTAATGTTACACAAGAATAAATCAAATTAATTAATCGATTTTCGCATACAAATAAGGGCTTAAACAACATTCCCGATAACGTTTTTAGATCTTTTGGTTCTCCTATCAGCGTCACACTCAATACTAATACATAGTTCTGCCAATATATACCTTCATTTCTAATCAAAAGCCTTTTTTCATCCAAAAATTGAAAATTGGTACGTTATTATGTAATAAATGTAATTAAAAAAATCTTTTTCGAATATTCTTAAATAATCGAAATACGAAATGCCAAATTATGTTGTTTGGTGACAAAAAAAAAATCTGGATTGCTTCGGAAAAACAAATGTCAACATTATCTATCCAATACTGCTTTCGGATAGATCAAAATTAATGTCGAATAAAATAATTATTCTCGTAAATTCTCCGACCAAATAAATAATAATGCAATCGCTTATATTTGAAGAAACCATAGTGTCTTAAATAAAAATTAAACGCAATTTAAAATAATTATAATGGAATGTAAACATTGGCCTGGTCATTAATGTGTAATGTGAAATTTGACTTCATTTTACACCGGTTTAAAGTTGCGCGCGCATCACTGGCTAATATTGATTCAACCAAAAATCGTTAGGGTTGTCAATACCGGTACTTTCTGATAAAACTGTAAATATATTATTTCATATTCTACCAGCTTGCGGTAATGCAAAATAATGAGATTATTTTTTTAATACAAAAATGAACAGTTTTCTCGCTCAAAATGAGCATAAAAAATATTTGAAATTCAGAAAAACTAGTATTATTTGAAAAAGATTGATACTATGGTACGGTTAACCCTCCTATAGCGTTTTCATATGATCGGATGATTAGCCTGACAATTCCAAGGCCCGGACTATTAAGTCGTAAGAGGCAGTTCAATACAACATATAAAACACGTAATGGACCATTATATAAAAATCACAAAATCTTTGTTTGAAATAAAAAAGACAACGCTATTGTTTGACTATAAATTATTTTCATTTGGATTATTTTTTACTTTATTTGAGTAACTTAAATACTTCGTGTATTTCTTCTTCGTAGTATCAATCCGGTGGATTGGTTTGCAGCAACAGAATCTTGCATCTCGATCTCCATTCCTCTCGGTCCTCCGCAACCCTTGTCAGCTCAGCATAAGCGCTACAATTCATGTCCTCAAACACTTGCTGCAAATAGTCCCGTCTAGGGCGCCCTCTACAGTTTCTACCCTCAACCATCCCCTCCACAATATCGTGAAGAAGACCATCGTGGCGCATGATGTGACCAATCCATCGGGCTTGCCTCTCTGAGATGGTTCTTATTAGGTGCCTATCTTCCTTGATTATCCCGAGAACCTCATTGTTCGTGACGTGGTCTCTCCAGGAAATTCCGAGAATTCTTCTGTATCGTGTATTTATGCGAAAATAAAATAAGACAAGAGAGTGCTTTCGTCAAAAACCAGGGTATGTTATCAATACAATTTAGAAACATTGATCTCTTATTTATATAATATGAAATCGGTGTTTGTTTTTAAAAATTGAGAGAGATTACCGAGTATATTTTATGTAAAATAATCAATATAATGATAATTTATATTTTTTATCTACGTAAAATATCTCTGCCATGGCGATAATAAATGTAACCTACAGCTAAATTATCGACTTGATGTTTTTTATTTCATGTTTCTTGGCATTCATCAATATTCTTTATCTGCTTCGCATCTTTTAAGCAATAATATCTACCATGAACTCCTGTCACACGTTGTATTATCTACATAAAAGTGTTTTTTATCAGTAGAGCCAGATAATATTATATTTATCAAATAACAATGGCATTGACGATGACCACGTGTAGAAGATCGTTTTTATTTTCTTAGATGCATTGCTATTTTCGCTGATATTATTATACTTTTTAATGAATATATGATATTACAAGCAGGCAAAAATACCTAAAGGCATCTATCATACAATAAACAGAAATAAAATTGAGATATCAAGATGCATGAAAATCAATGTGCGTAGGTATACAGAGAGTCGGCCAATATTATTTGTTTTTATTGACTTTGCCCCATCCCTAGCAACAGCTTGCTTTGACAGTTCAGTTTCTCGCACACCGTCTCACTGACAGGTCACTCGGGAGTCGTTCTTCGCTAAAATATCACACAAAGCTTTTTACAAACACAACAAATAAGACATCACACTCGAAAGTGCACAAAAAATGATTAACAAATAGCATATTCAACCTCAGAAATGCGTGAAAAATCTGACATATCATAGTGATATTTTTTATTCGAAAAAAAGAACAGTTAGTGTTGTCAATATTATACTTTTTTCGTTTGTTTCCAATTACCTAATGATGAAATAACAACAATGAATTCAATATGTGAAGATTAAACAGTAAGTGAATTATCGAAATGTTTTTTAACGTATATTTATTATATTTATAAATAATTGTAGAGTTTTGAATATTTCTCGACAAGCGATTGTTCTCTTTGTGTTTCTTGTCAACAATATGTTATCTTTGATTCAAGAGTTGCAATGTTATATTTTTTTCTTTTATCACATGCTGTGTGTAAATGATAATACAGATTTATCATCTTATACTGAAAATATTATCTAATGGAATTTTGATTTTAAAATTAACCTTAAAAGATAGATAATATGGTGACTAATATTCCATTCATTTTTTATTTTTATGTGAACACACAGGACATTACCTACAGATAGTAATTCTGAAGTCTCATCAATGACGCTTACCATGGTGCATATGGCTAAGCGATACATGTGGAGTGTTGATCCACCAACGTCATAAACTACAGCCTGAGATTCAGGCATCATCTTTATTATTTACTTTGAATGGGTGGTCTTCACGGTACGACTTTCGTCTATCACCAATTTTAATTAATAGGCTATGACTGGCATTTTGCGGGTGAGGGATCAAATTCACACCAACCGTAGTATTTAAGTGCTGAGAAATCGATTAAAAATATATATTTTTTAAATCTCTGTCGGGGATCGAACCCAGGACCTTTGGCGTGCAAAGCAAACACTGTGACCATTGAGCTATACCCACTATATGCTTACACGCAAATATATGTTTTTTTTTTTCATATTTCGTACAGCTTTTTTAAGTAAATTCTAGCTTTATTCCAGAAATATTTAGCATAATGCGTGACTATTAACTAAATAAATTATATGTATTGGAATCCGGCTTATATAAAAATTGAAATACTCTAAATTACTGAAAGTGTGAATGTACAAGCAATTAGTTATTTAGAACAAACATGTTTACCCTTTCATTAAGGCTCAATGGAATAAAAATTGAACTGTCAGTTATAAAACTAGTATTTGAAACATAAATGTACTTATCTGGTCTATTTTCATATATCACATTGCTTCTTGTATCCTTTAGCTGTCAAATGATGCATGAAAAACTATTCTAAGAAAGTAGCAAAACGATATATCACGGCTACCGATGTCAACGGTAGGGGAATCTTAGACGGCATATATCGGCTACCGATGCGAAAGGGTTAAACATTAAAAATTCTAATATATATCAATTAATTATCATAGATCATGCTTTATTTTCTTCAGCATAAATAGTAATTATTGCTTGTGTTTTAGTTCTACGTTAGTTTGGTCTAAGCTGCCGGCAGGTATAGCCTGGCAGTTTTACGGCGGACCGACTGAATGTGACTGCGGCGTGGAGCAGACCCGGTCACACCTTCTGGAGTGTGTGCTGTGTCCGAGTAGCTGTACCCAGGAAGACATGATGATGGCCGGGAGTAACACCATCGACGTCGCCCACTTCTGAGGAGACAGGATCTGACCCTGTTGTTTCCGACACGATTATATCCCAAAGTGAATGCTATGAATATAAATATCTTGTTTATTTGACTATCATTTAATAATGGTTAATCACCGTATTACTATATACTACACTATTAATAAAACATAAAATAAATAAAAAGTTATTATTTAAAAAGAATATTAAATACAATTTTGAAATACAATTAAAAAAAAAGTATTTTTAATCGATTTCTGAGCTCTAAAATATCCCGGTTGGTTCGAATTTGATCCCTCACCCGTAAAATGCCAGTCGTAGCCTATTAATCATAATTGGTGGTAGACGAAATTCGTCCCGTGAAGACCACCCATTCATAGTAAATTCCTGTTATAATAAGGATGATGCGTGAGTCTCGGGCTGTAGTCTATGATGTTGGCGGATCAACACTCCAAATGCATCGCTTAGCCATATGCACTATGTTAAGCGTCATAGAATTCCGTAGATGAGACTTCAGAATTACTATCACCATCTGTGGGTATTCTCCTGTATGTGCTTACATAAAAAAAACCTTGTACGATATATGACATTTCTCTCATTAATATAAAAATGAACGATGCGCAAAATTTTTGATGTAGCCAATAATATTAGCGTATTAACATTCGTGCTGCCCAGCATTAGGTCTTGATGTGCAGCTAGTCCGACACATGGGGCAGGATCTTACATGAGAGGCTGTCTGCAGGTCTCCACAGTCACACACAACGAGTCACTGATATTTCATTGAAATTTGATTCTAGCTACAGACTTTGTGAAGCTATCTCTTGGGCAGCCATGGAGTGGCTGTTGTACCTGGTGTGCGTGTCGCTGGGGGCGCTGCTGACTCTGGGGGCGCAGGTGCTGCTGCTGGGCTGGTACATCAAAGGAGCTCCCGAGGGCACAGACATCCCGCCCCCGCCGCCCCCAGAAGAATGCCAACTACCCAAGGTAGTCTTTTAAAATTAAGTAATTGACAACTGGCTAGTTGTACTTTGGTGAAAAAACATTAGTAATTACTTAAGGAGGCTGATTTTTATGCTTTAGAAGTTATCAGTTGGACTTTATATAATACAATTTGAAATAATTGAGAAAAAAATCACAATGTTTTAATTTTTTTTGTTATAAAAGAAAACATAAAAAAAAAAATGTTTTTTTTCTTCAAACATAATTTAATAGATAGTATTAAATGCACCCACGATTATCAAAGTGACGTAAGTCATGGAATTATTTACAGGTTTGTGTTTTGAATTTGGTTAACCCTTTGGTTACTAAGAATTTTCTTAGCGAACTTGCAAAAAATACGAAGCGATTTTTGAGCATTTTTTAATAGTTAAAAAAATTATCTTTTTTACGCTAGATTGTAAAAATAAAAATAATGTTCATTCCAAACAGTTCATACTTCAGATTAAGCAAATTAAAATTTAATCAATAATAATTATATTTTCCAATAAAAAATTCAAACATTAAAAAATAAAATATCCAAACTATTATTTCGATTTTGAGATCATATATGATGTAAATAATAATCTTTATATGAATTTTTTTAATTTTTATTAGAATATTATTTTATTATTTCAATATTCTAATCTACTTTTATAGATCATTGACTATATTACAATATTATTATTACTTAAATATACATATACTATACATAAAATTCTTTTTTTCCAACGCGTCAATCCAAGCACAAAAATAACGGCAGAAGCGGGATGCGAACCGCGGACCTTGGAAACCAACTATGCCCAGGTATTCATACCGCTCGGCGAACTGACCCATTGCTATGCCTAGACCGACTCGCGTTGAAACTAGTATTTATATCATTGTTATCATCGCACGATAGATGTCGCTATAGTATATATTCAAAGTATGTATATTTTTATTATTATTCAATCAGTCTTCATTTATTCACATCCCGCTTCTGCCGTTATTTTTGTGCTTGGATTGACGCGTTGGAAAAAAAAGAATTTTATGTATAGTATATGTATATTTAAGTAATAATAATCTTTATTACTGTCAACTTGTGTTTAGATGAGTCGCTTAGTAACCAAAGGATCCAATTTATGCATCAGTTATTTATGATGACTTTCTAACAACACGTTTTAAAAGCTTGAAGTATGAATACGTATGACATGTTACAAACTAATATTATTAAAATATCAAAGGTCCAAACCTTTTTTATGGAAGACCAAAAAAAAAACCATAGGTGGTTGATATATAAACCTTAAAAAAATGTTTAGACGAGCGTTGAATATTCGACGCTTTGTCTTTTTCGCACGAGAATCGACCGTTGAATATTCGGCGCTTAGTAATCAAAGGGTTAATGCTTAAAAATGTGAACTGAAATAAATCAATAACTCAATTTTTCAATTTGTTGCCACTTTCATGGTCGCGGGCGCAAATATTTTAGTTTCGTAATGAACAAACTTTTATTTCTCGAGTTACGAGAAGAATAGAATAATAAAAAGTCAAATAATTAATCAATTATATTCACATTTCAATCAGCAATTCCCACTCCATAGACAAGGTATGTGTCTTGTGTTCACATCCAAATGCATGAAGGACTTAACTGAATATCGCCTCGATTTTTTTTACCATATTTTTAAAGTGTTGTGATCTCCAGGAGTTGCAGGACATGGGAGCGTCCCTGGAGGGTGGTGACTGTGCGGCGGCCATGAGCCTGGCCTTGCAGTTCCTCTTCCAGGAACTGAAGCACGCCCCGCCACCGCTGGCTTGGTTGCAGAGAAAGTTGCACCAAGAAATGTTGGACCTTCTCACCAGGACCACTTCGGGGAAACTGCTCGAGTCGCTAACGGTAAGGGAATTAAAAAAAAACACCTATAAAAATCGCACTCCGTAGTCACTTAAAGATAGTGTTCTACTTAAATGCATATGAAAGCAATACTTGTTTAACAATAATGGCATTTTTTACCCTTTTGACTATAGCGTCGCCTATTCCGTGGATTTACTAATTAATTTGCTAATCAATTTAGATTGTAATATATTTTCAAAATCAGATATAAAATAAAAGATTTTGTAGAATTTATTCCACATATATTTTTTTTGACGGCATGCTTCAGCCAGGTCGGGTGGCCATTTTCAAGTCAATTAGTTAAATGTTTTTGTCTATATAAAGCAAAGAGTGAGTGAAAAAGTGCATATGAATTGTGTGATGGGTATATGTGGTTTCATCATCATCAGCCTGTGTCCGTCCACTGTTGAACGTAGGCCTCCCGCGTGAGTCTCCATCCTCTTCGATCCTCCGCCTTCCGCATCCAGGTCACTCCCGCTATTCTTCTTATCATTGTCGTCAGTCCATCTTGCAGGGGGTCGGCCAATGCTTCGTTTGCCAGTTCTTGGGCGCCATTCCAATACTTTTCTTCCCCATCGACCGTCGTCTCTTCGACAGATATGTGGTTTAGGAAATCATTAATATATCCTTATATAATTCATCACAATTTCCTTAAAAAACAATTAATATTTACATCAAAATGCACTTATGTAAGAATTCTAGATAACTTTAGCAAAAAAATAAGATAATCCAAAAGTAGATGTGGAAGCTATACAATTCCAAGTAAATATATAATTAATTGGTGATACTGTTGAAGGCGTTAGAAAGTCCGATGAAATTCGAGCTGAAACAAAAAATTAAAGTAGTATCAACGTTTTATCGGGTACAAAAGAGGGGAAGAAGCAAATATTATTTGGTCATTAATAAGATTTATAGTTGTGTCTAATTTAGCTCTATTGATATTGAGGATTTCTAAATTTGTGAGTTTTGTGCCTTTGTTCTCTGTGTGTAAGATTTTAAAATTATCCTCGGGATTGAAGTTATGTGAATTCTCCCAAATATGTTTCCCAAAAGTAGATTTGTCGTCTCAAAGTCTCCAGCTTCTCATGTCTTGCTTGAGTCTTGTATCAAAAGCTCTCCCAGATTGTCCAATATATGTAGCATTACAGTCGTTACATTTTATAGAGTAGACCGCATTTTTAAATCGAAATATTTTCCAAATATTCAGTTGTTACATATAGTTTTCGATTCGAATCCACTATATTTAATATTCAGTAATATACTCACTGATTTTAAACATCAGTGGAATTAAGCTGTAATACGAGGTGATATCAGCTTGATAAAAGTCTTTTAGGCTGATGCCGAAAGCCTCTATAAACGATCTTTTGTCTCTTATTTTGGTTCGCTCGCCTGACATGCACATCTAATAATGTTAGTCTTAATTTTATATATCAAACACGGCGTTTTCATACTCCATTTTATTTGTTTTGACAGTTGCTCCATTTCATGTTTGGTTCAAC
Organism: Glossosoma conforme; assembly: GCA_022606575.1. Taxonomy (NCBI): domain Eukaryota; kingdom Metazoa; phylum Arthropoda; class Insecta; order Trichoptera; family Glossosomatidae; genus Glossosoma; species Glossosoma conforme. Next base: position 1,294,578 of record JAGTXR010000097.1, on the reverse strand, counting down.
TGTCAACTTTAGTACCTGACTTAGCCGAGAAGATTATCTTTGTGGCGCTACATGTTACAGTGCCCGTCCAACTGAGGCCCACGATACAACGTTACGGTCGGGCGGGGAAACAGAAGTCCTGTATTGGAAATAAATGCGAATTGTGCTTATAAACAAGTCCTTTGACCTGCTCCTGTATCCTTCCTCCACGCATCCCGATGATGAACCCGCGACTTGTTGTTGCCTTTTTTAAAGATGGGGGATGTCAGAGGCTAGAAAATCTATGTAAAACTTTTGACCACTAAAGATGAATGGATAAATATGCAAATCAAAAAATTTAATTATTACTCTGTTGCTGTTATGTTCTTTTTATCAGGTCCGCAGCATAGCGATGGGCTCGATGTCTCCGTGCATTCGCTGGGCGGGTGTTCAGAGAGTGGAGACTGGAGCAGGCGGCAGACTTCGCTGTCTGGACCTGCTGATTGACATCCACTATGCGGGAGGCTTCCGTCTAGCCGTCGATGCTGGCATGCTGCTGGGCAAGACCGCTTGTCTAGACATCGAAGGTGAGAGAAGCTGTCTAGACATGAGAACTATCTAGACCTGCTGCTGGACAATCCACTATGTGAGACTAAAAAACAAAAAACAAATGACCATACTTTGGGAGCGTCGGACTCGTGAAACGATCTTAAAAAAAAAACACTTATTATTGAACACCCAAATATTTTTTTTACGGCCGGGTATAGCTCAATGATCAAAGCGTTTGCTTTACAAGCCAAAGGTCGTGGGTTCGATCCCCGACGGAGATTAAAATAAAAAAAGGATTTTTAATCTATTTCTGAGTTCTGAAATACGGTTAGCGTGAATTTGATCCATCATCCATAAAATCCCAGTCATAGCCTATTAATTAAAATTGGTGGTAGACAAAAGTCGTCCCGTGAAAACCATCCATTCATAGTAAATTCTTGTAATAGTAAAGGATGATGCGTGAATCTCGGGCTGTAGTCTATGACGTTGGCAGATCAACACCACATGCACCGCTTAGCCATATGCACTCATGGTAAGCACCATAGAATTCCACGGATAATAATTCAGAATTACTATCACCATCTGCGTCGGTATTCTCCTGTTTGTGTTTACATAAAAAATAATAAAAACAATTTATTTTGTGTATCTTCTAGGTCTCTTCCAAACTATAAACTGTGCTGTCCATTCCAATTGTATGCGCCTTTTATTATATATGTTCCATGTGTTTTTCTTGCAGTGGAACAGTTGTCGGGGAGGGCCCGAGTCAGGTTCAGCCGAAGTCCTTACACGCACTGGGCGCTTGCCTTTGTTGGAGCTCCTCGCCTGGACTTGCGCGCGCGCCCCCTGCGAGGCCGCTTAGCCGCCCTTCTGCAGGCACACGCTCGACGTGCACTACAACGGAGACACACGCTGCCTAATTACACCATCAGGTCAGGTTTACCACCACACCGTGTCTAGACGGCTAGACATGGCGTCTAGACAGTGTCTAGCTGCCTTCTTCCATGCGCACGCTCGCCGTGCGCTACAACGGAGACACACGCTGCCTAATTACACCATCAGGTCAGGTTTACCATCACACTATCTGGACGGCTAGACACGGCGTCTAGACAGTGTCTAGCCGCCTTCTTCCATGCACACGGTCGCCAATTATTATATTCAATAATTACACCATCAGGTCAGGTTTACCGCCACACCGTGTCTAGACAGCTAAACATTTCCAGGACAGCCATTCGAGGCTTTTTCTAGATGGAACGCTTTACTTTGGTGAAGTGAAATCTTCTAATGTGGTTTTTTGCCAGAGCTAAAGTCTATCAGTTTCAGGGTTGTGAGAGGTTGTGTGGAAATCTCAGAAAGCTGCTTCGCGACTTCAGTCTGCGTGTTGGGGGTAGTTGGTTCTACAAGCAGTGGTTATATAAGCTATGCACTACAGAAGAGACACAGGCTACCCAACTACATCATAAAGTCAGGATCACCACCACACCATGTCTAGAAGGTGGCTAGACAGTGTCTTTTTTTTTTTTTTTGATTATACTGGAAGGCTTTAAATGATATATTCACGATACCCAACAACGCCCTGAAAAGGACGCCCGTACCTTGTCTGTATGCGTCGCGCCTTGAGAACGGCGCCCGATGGCCTGTGCGGGAGGACCATACCCGCTAAAAATTGCCTCCCAGTGCCTCTTCCGACCCCGGTGTATCGCCGTCAGGCATTAGCTTCAGGGTCGGCTTCATTGGCCTGGCTGTAACGTTGGTGTATCGCTTAGCCGTTAGTGTCGACGTGCGAGGTTCAGCACGCCTCCTTAATCGTTCGGCGTCTTTTGCCGTAACACTGTTCCGAAGAATGTCGACCAGGCGTCCCAGTTGATTGGTGAACTCAGCATGCTGGCCGCCATCCTTTCCGGAGACAGTCATTGGTCTGGCCCAAGAGCTGTTCCCTCTCTTTGTTCCACGCGGCGCAACCAAATATCGTATGCTCCGCGTCGTCGATGTCCGCATCGCAGTGATGGCAGGCGGGTGTCTTCTCCTTTCCAATTCTATGTAGGTACGCCCCGAAACAACCGTGGCCCGTCATGGCCTGCGCGACATGGAATGTCATCGTTCCATGCGCCTGCTGGATCCACGGCTCGATCTCGTTGATGATGCGCAGAGTCCACTTCCCTTTTGGTGTGGCACTCCAGCGTTGTTGCCAGGCTCTAAGCATCTCTGGATAGGTAATATTCCTCTCTTTTCCAGTCTTCCTCTCGCGCAATTCTTTTGCCACCAGGTCAATCGGTGGTGTTGACGCGAGCACGAGTGCAGCACCCTCCGAAACGGTGCGGTATGCACATACTGTTCGTAATGCACCACAACGTTGCACTCGTGCCAGTATCTGCCGTTTTGAGTCGTTGCCCTCCACGGCGTGGGCCCATACCGGTGCGGCGTAGGTCATTACTAACTCCGCCGCTCGTAGGAGTAGGCGTCGTCGCGTTGGCTTCGGGCCGCCAATGTTGGGCATAAGGCGAGCCAGCTGCCCGATCACTTGTCCCGCCTTCTCGGCCACCTGGGTGAGATGGGCCTTGAAGGAAAGCTTGTCGTCGATGACCACCCCCAGGTACCGCATTTTTTGGACCATCTTAACGGTCTGGCCATCAACGTGCACCTCTGGAGGTGAGTCCTTTCGTCGGCGGCTGAAAAATATCCCCTCAGTTTTCTCCACCGCTATGCGGAGTCCAACGCTCTTCATCCATCGACTGACTTTTCCTCTGCAAGAACTGCCAGTAAGATAGTGGTCTTCGCTCGCAGCACCAGCATAACGTCGTCACGCGACCAGCTCCGCACCCTCCGGGAGTTGTATTCGGAGCAGACCGTCTGCGTTCCACAAGGTCGGTCCCACCACGCTTCCCTGCGGGACTCCTGCGCTGACTGTCCACTCCCGGTCGTGGCCCTCGTACGTAAGCGACCTGCCGCTCAGATAGCTGCGCACCATCGCGACGATGTGGGTCGGCACTTCAAAGTGTCCTTCCAGCGCTGCCAGAATTTCGCTCCACCGCGCTGTGTTGAACGCATTTTTCACATCGATAGCGATAAGCATCGCGCGGGAGCTTTTTTTCACTGATCCTGAAAGTGCCTCTCGTACACCTTCAATGACCTTTTGGATGGCATCCGTTGTCGAGCGTCCTTTCCGGAAGCCGTACTGTGAGTCCGCCATCTTTGCCTCAAGCACCTTCTCCAGGCGACGAAGAAGCATAGCCTCAAGCAATTTTCCCACGCCGTTAATCATGCACAGTGGTCGATATTTCGGTTGCTGGTCATCGGCACGTGGTGGTTTTGGTAGGAGAACCAATCGCTGCTTTTTCCACTGTGGAGCAAAAACGCGTTCGTCGAGACATGAATTGTAGGCCTGTAGGAAAGGTTCCGGGTGGTGCTTTACTAGAAGTCGTAAAACTTCGTTCGGCACTTCATCCGGGCATCTTTAAACACCCACTAGACAGTGTCTAGTGGGTGTTTAAAGATGCCCTCTTAATTGTGTGCATGAATGTGTCTCAGTTGTCCTCTCCTTCACAGGGTGCCCTGAAAAGGTCCGACTTTGATATCGAATATTAACGATTTATTCTTTAGAACAATAGGTTTTTTTATGTTTTCTCCGTATGTCGACTCGGTGTATTTTAATTTTGTGACAGGCTATTCTGGATTTCTTTTCCATATCCGAAACATATGGTCACTTAAATTGCCGCCACTTGGTATAATCTGTCATCTGCCACTGTCTTTTGCACATTCTTTGACATATCTGCATCTGAACATTCACTTGGGAACATATATGGTTCCTGGCAACCTTCAGAGCAGAAGTCTGAGTACTTTAAAAGGGGGTATATTTAGCATAAAGGCATATTTAGAGTGATTTGTTAATCGGACGTTTTAAGGAAAGAATTGAAAGACTAGCGCGACTCTCATTTGTATTGATCAAATATTATATAAATGGCTTTGACAGATGTGAGAATATAATAGCACCTTAAAATACCTAATTGTGTTTACTCACATTGAATTTAACTGCACATAAAAGTAAACTCATATGAAATTTTACATTTTTAAATTCCTCTTACAAGAAAAATTAAATGAAATATATTCTGTAATGAATTGTTTATTTTCAGATACAAACCGTTTTTCACGAAAACTGATCCGGCGCAACTCGATCTGCCGAGCGACGATCCGGCGATACGCTTGCAAGGGAGCCTCGAGATAACACTCGTGGAGGTGACCCGCCTCTACACGGAGCAGTGGACCAATACCAAGCCTAACCTAGACGCCAACCGGAGAGTTCACTGCACCATAACATTAGACACGAGTGCTTGGATATCGCATCGACAAGAAGAAGACGCATCTGTGTACATTCTCGATATAGTGATAACCAAAGAGAGAACGCAACAATTAGGAACTATCTTCAAACAAGTCAATGATGATAAAACGTCGTTTGTCGTCGTTGAATCAATAGTTCCGTTATCAGCAGCGTATAAAGCGGATTTACGTCGTCATGACGTGTTGTTAGCCGTAGATGGAAAGACAGTGTCGAATATGAGTCAAGTGGCAAAGATCGTCAAAGGCATGAGCAGACCTTGCTTCACGATGCGTGTTGAACGTCGTGTAAAAAAGTGCGTTGAGGACGTTCAGAAATGCGACGGGAAAGATTCTTTGAGCGTTGCCGGGGACGGAGAAGATCCCATTGTTCAGAAACGGGGAAAGAGCAACAGTTTCTCGTTTAGGAAGATGTCTGAAGTGTTGGAGAGTGCGAGGAACGTCGGGCAAGAGGGAAGGAATCTGTTGAGAGGCACTCACGGTAGCTCCAACGTTCAGGTGAGATACGTTTTTTATTTACTTGATAATCATTTCAATTTTCAATTTTGTTTATTTTTTTCCCTTACAGAAACATTACAAATTTGAACAATTCAATTGATTTCTAAAGTACTAAGAACAAAGTAATAAATAAACACAAACAACAGAAGGTCCCAATGCTCATCAAACAGACGACGCCAACAAATTATTCCTCCAAAGAAACTCTTGGAGTTCATGTCTGAATTGGGCCTCCCTTACGTGAAATATATCAACATGCGAGACATGATGTCTAAGTGGCTGCCATTATGTTGTTACTTTTTGCCTGATCAGTTGATGAGCTTTACAAATATCCGAGTGAAGCGCTGATCCACCGTTTAAGTAAAGCGATTCCAGATCGCGGGGTGTCATTTGGATGCGTGCTAGATAGATGGGGAGTTGGTCGGTAAAGCAAAGAACTCATCGAGAAACTTGTTTGACATTTATTTTCCGTAACTAAAAAACCAGTGACGAAATTTGGTCCTCCGCCCGGGACAAAAGAAAATGCTGTTTACTTAACAACACCCAGGCGGAGACTGCCTGCCGGCGCGCAGTGACAGCCACCGCGTCCGAAAACTACATTCCGTCAAGATTTGTCAATCTAAATAACATGTTAATATATAAATATTATTATGGTTTTTTTTTGTTATTATCATTTATTTTGTATGATTTACCCAATATTCATGATTTGCATTGAAAAACTGTTTTGTATGAAACACTAGTAATTTTTTTTCATAACGCAATTTTTATATGGTATAAAATAAAAAATTTAAACCAGTATAATACAGCCATGCCACTTATTGCCTAAAAAAAAAAAAAAAATCCTATAGTGCTTACGGAGATTTTTCATATAACGGTCCCATATACTTGTTGTTATTTTGCTTTGAACCGCCTCTTAGAACTATATCATCCTATCTTATGAAAACGTTATGATATTTGATTGTATTGATATTGATATCCTCCTCTTCCATTTTGGACATCGGTTTACTGGATGAAGGATGCAGGATCAGGTTCACAATACAAACACTTGTTTCTGTTTCACATATTAATCGTTTATTCGTCAATAACGTCGCCTGTTATAGGAACGTCCTTAGGCGTTCCTATCACAATGCTGGGCGAGTTCCGACTGACTGCCCGCTCTGATATTTCGGCGGTACCAACCGCCGAGATGACAGTTGTACCAACTGGCAATGGGCCAACTGTCATAACAATTATTTTGGCGTATGCAAACACCGTTTAACTTTATATAATTAAACTAACATTCGATGTAGATGTCAGGCAAGCGAACAAAAATAAGAGACAAAAGATCGTTTGTCGAGGCTTTACGGCATCGGCCTTAAGGAGCTATATCAAGCTGATATCAATATAGTTACATTAAATTAGCTTGGTTTTCTACATATTAAACCCATTCACTGCGCATGACGTCTATAGACGTCATGAGCTTTACATGGAATTTGTAGCCTCATATTACAGCTTTATTCTACTGTTGTAATATTGAAAATTGATTTACTATATAACTGAATATAAAATATATTGGATTCCAGTCAAAAACTATAAGCAATATCTGATATATTTGTTTACTAGAAAATATATTACAGTCTATATAATTTGCCTAAAAATCATAAAAATTAAAAATCTACCAAAACGCCTTCGAACAATTAAGAAATAGAATCATTTAACTAATATTGTATGTTGATATAGAAAATATTATTTAAAATGTTAACTAATTTTTCCAGGAACCCGAAACCAAATCCGCATCCGGAGATCAAACAGACGAATCCCAACCCGCACGGAGTCAATCCAAACCGGACGAACCCGCGACACAGAAATCGACGTCAAACATCATCTCATTTTCGAAACATTCGGATTCGATCCAGATGAACTTCGGATTCGGATTGAGAAAAAGACGTTGCTCGGCAGAGACAAACAAGACGTCTTCTGACAGTTCGACAAGCAGCACGCCGACTGCTTCCAATCCCGGGACGCCGTCAAAGAGAATAGATAAAGGCGGGTCGAGGACGAGTCCCGAGGAGCTACGTTTACCCGCGAGGAGCTCCGAGATGCAGAACAGCGTAAGTCTCATGGAGCTTCAAAGAGACGGCTGCATCAAGTCGGTGCAAGATGCCGAAAACATGTCACAAGTAAGGATTAGTCACGATTTAGTAAATCATTTAGTTAATTGAGGAATCTTATTCCAAGTTGCGCAATTCAATTGTAACATATAGTAATTATATGGATAAGAATTAAACATAGTTTTCTTTTTGTTACGTAGAAATCTTTTCTGTAGATAATATGATGCTTCTTCTTCTACATGTCAGCAACGTCAAATTATCATTGGCCAGTATCTGGCAACATCGATAGCCCGTGTGTTGCCCAGCATTAGGTCTTGAGGTGTGCAGCTTGTTGGGCACATGGAGCAGGATCTGATTCGACTTGTTGATATGATGCTCACCATGTTACATATGGCTAACCGCTATTGAGTGGGGTGTTAATCTGTCAACGTCATAGACTACAGCCCGACATTCGCATATCATCATCAATTTATTACAGAAATTCACTATAAATGGGTGGTGTTCGCAGAACTACTTTCGCCTAATAGTAATTTTAATTAATACGCTATGACTGGCATTTCGCATATGAGAGATCAAATTCACACCAATCCGGGGTATTAAAGCTTTGAAATCTTTTTTTTTAATCTCCGTCGGGTATAGCTTAGTAGTATAAGCAAACGCTTATACTACTAAGCTATACCTGCCGGCATTTTTATATTTTTACAAATATTATTAGTTTTTACCGACAAACTCTAGTTAATATTGTGGCATTTGGGTTTAGCCGTGTGTGGCGAATTACTCCTTTCCAATATTTTGACCGCCATTGCAAGGGTCTTCTTCAGGGTTTATGACTTAGTGGAGACCCCGAAGAAGACCCCTGCAATGGCGGTTGAAATATTGGAAAGGAGTAACTCGCCACACATGGCTAAACCCAAAAGCCACAATATCAAATCTGGCAGTGAAAACCCAAAAAGTTACTTAAACTGTAGTCAGTTTTCCTTTTTGGATTGATTTTTTTTTTTGTTTACAGGTGTCTATTGACGAATCCATGGCCGAAATGAACAATCCGCGAATATCTGTTGTCAAAATACCTGATAACCCGGAACAACTGCGTGCAAAATCTGTTTCGGAAACATTGATTGACCCGCCCCAAACCGAACAGCAAGGTTCATCGTTCACCACGGTCTCCCAGCAGCTGTCGGAGCTTTTAGCGTTCAATGAAAAGACGACGTTCCCCTGCACTCGGGATACAGATACCTGAACGTCAACGTTTGGGGCAAGTGCGAGGACAGCAAGGATGACGATGTGCTGCTGGCTTATCTTAACATCCCATTGAGAGCCGTGCTGAAGGAGTGTCAGGGATCCAAGATAGGGCAGCACATAAGGAAGTTCACTCTGCTGCCGCCGGATGTTAATCTTACAGTCAGGTATGTTTTTTTTGTGTTTTTGTGTGAACACATACAGGAGAATACCAATAGTGATAGGTATTCTGAATTTTCATCTTCGCTTACCATGAGTGCATATGGCTTAGCGCTGCATGTGGAGTGTTGATCTTCCGACGTCATAGACTACAGCCCGAGATTCACGCATCATCCTTTATTAGTGCAGGTATTCACTATTCTTCTAGGTCTTCACGGGATGACTTTCGTCTACCAACAATTTTAATTAATAGACTATGACTGGCATTTTACGGATGAGGGATCAAATTCACGCCAACTGGGGATATTTTAGAAATTATAAATCGATAAAAAAACATATATTTTTTAACTCTGTCGGGGATCGAACCCACGACCGTTGGCTTCCAAAGTGAAAACGCTATACCAAAGTGATAGTGATTCTGAAGTTTCATCTTTGGATTCTATGACGCTTACCTTTCTTCATATGGCTAAGCACTGTATGTGGAGTGTTGATCCTCCAACGTCATAGAGTACAGCCCAACATTCATGCGTCATCCATTTATTACAAGGATTCACTATGAATGGGAGGTGTTTAAGGGACATCTTACTATTACCGCCAATTTCGATTGATAGACTATGACTGGCATTCTACGGGTGAGAGATCAACTGCACACCAACTGGAGTATTTACAAAGCCTAGAAATCGATTGAAAATTATTATTTTCATCTCCGTTGGGGATCGAACCCACGATCCTCAGTTTTGGTAAGAAAATTGTCTGAACCACTAAGCTTGCCCTGCCAGAAAATATATTCACCATTGCCTATATCTATATTAAAACGTTTAACGCCACATGTTTTTAATGCATTCAGCTCATATATTCATATAGGTCACATTCAATGTTAAAATTTCTTTGAAATGTAACTGCTGGCGTACAGGGACTGTTTGTTCGAGAAAAAAACGTAGGTCACCTGTGACCTACATGGCGCCCTTTTCAACAACAGCGTAGGTCACCGGTGTGGCGTAAAAAGTGTTAAAAATATAAATAAAAATTTAAAAATATATTTTTGCAGTAAAACACACCCAATGGCCAGCCACTCGGGATTTGAACCTTGCTTGTGTTATGGAGATGCTCTGCTCACATTCCACTGGGCGTCTCCAACTTCAAACGTCTCGACCAGACCGGGCAGAGCAGCGAGTCTCGACAGTCGCGGTGACGCAGAAACCGACATTCCTGACTCCGCATCAGATGTCACCGAAGTCGGTGTTGAGCCGGACGAGGAGAAGGTCACTGTTCAGCAAGCCGGCAAGCGTCACGACTTTCTAAGGACGCACTTTCACAGAAGCACGCAATGCGACTTTTGCGGCAAAAAGGCAAGTTTTTTATTTTTTATGTAAACACACACAGGAGAATTCCGACACACGGTGATAGTAATTCTGAAGTTTCATCTGTGGAATTCTCTGACGCTTACCATAGTGCATGTGGATAAGCGCTGCACGTGGAGTATTGATCCGCCAACGTCATAGACTACAGCCTGAGATTCACGCGTCATCCTTATTATTACAGGAATTTACTATGAATTGGTGGTCTTGACTTTCGTCTACCACCAATTTTACTTAATAAGCTATGACTGGCGTTTTACGGGTGAGGGATCAAATTCACACTAACCGGGGTTATTTTAAAGCTCAGAAATCGATTAAAAAACCTTTTTTTTTTATCCGTCGAGGATCGAACACACGACCTTTGGCTTGCAAGCGAACGCTTTGACCGTTGAGCTATACCCGCCGGTCTATAAGTGGAAACGAATGCGCAAAAACATTTTTTTTTAAGTCTGATCTAAATTGTGTGCAATTTTTGTGGGATAAATATACAAACATATAATTAAAAGGCTCGCATTTTTTAGTAAGATTTCTTTTTAATTTCCGGTCCTAATTTTTAATACACAAATGAGATTTTATATTACATTTGTCAGAATTTAAATTGAATGGTCAGAATGCATCATACAGAATTACAGAGGGCTGTAAAAATCATTGATGGTTAGAATTTATATTAAATGGTCATAATCTAAATTATTTGATCAACCTGAATTAATCTAACCTGATTCTGATTCTATTATTATCATATAATAGTTGATGTTGTTTCCGTAGTAGAAGGATTGGCCGGCATTGTAAATAACCGTTTCCAGGGGGCACCACGCGGAGGTTCCTTCTTTGCTCCCCGTATGAGTATGCAAGACGAGGACACAAATGAGGGCCTGGCAGTTTTACAGCGGACCGACTGAATGTGACTGCGGCGTGGAGCAGACCCTGTCACACCTTCTGGAGTGTGCGCTGTGCCCGAATAGCTGCACCCAGGAAGACCTGATGATGGCCAGAAGTAACTCCATCGACGTCGCCCACTTCTGGGCAGACAGGATCTGACCCTGTTGTTTCCGACACGATTATATTATATATATATAATAGTTTATTCAGATCGTTAATATTTTTATTCTGACCGAAAATTGATTTAAATTTCTACCATTTACCGTCGTAGAACACAGAAACTGTGGTTTGTCATGTTTTAAGAATAAATAAAGTAAAACTGTGTTTGAAACCACTGCGATTTAATTAATAATGACTTTACCGGCTTTGGTATCACAACACCTTCGTCATTAGCGTCACAAGCTACTTACTACTACTACTAAAAACTAACAAAACCGTTTTTATTAACCCTTTCGCATCGATTGTCGATATATTCCGTCCAAGATTCTCCTACCATTGACATTGGTGCCCGTGCTTTTTATCGTTTTGCTACTTTCAGTGCTCATTGTGACATCTACGGTAGGAAATTGGAAGTGCAGTCATTCCCTTTATCAACCTACATGTATTCTTTACCGCAGTCTGTAAAGCAAGTAAATAAATATCGTTAGGTTTCGTCACACGAGCGATTTTTCTGTAAGCCACATGTGTCAATGCCACCACATGTATGGAGCTACTTAATTAACTTTTGTTAAATATAATAGTTTTTTATGCATCATCTGATAGCTAAAGGATACAAGAACTAATGTGATATATGAAAATAGGTCAGATAAGTACATTTATGCTTCAAATACTAGTTTTAAGCAAAGAAAATGGTTTGAAAAATTCTCGCCGTATTGACAGTATAATTTGTATTCCAAACATAAAATTATTTTTCGCGTCAATCCAAGCACAAAAATAACGGCAGAAACGAAAGGGTTAAGAAACCGGTAATGTGATTATTAATTAAATTGAGTTGTTTCATACAGGGTTTCACTTGGTTTATTCTGACCATTTATTTTGTTGCTAATATTTAAAACATCCTAGAATACTACGAAGAGGGATGTAAATATGTTGAATTTTTGAGCAACTTCTGTTGGAAAATGGCCATTGTTTTTGAATGTGCAAAGTTCATTTTTAATTCTATACACTTTTTTTCTGTTTTTTATGAGAGTTTCACTGAGAGGTTATGCCATTGTAATCGTAATTATATTTTTTTTTTTATAAATTGTTTTCTTGCAGATTTGGCTGAAAGATGCGGTGCAGTGTCGGGATTGTGCTCTGTGTTGCCACAAGAAATGTGTTTCCAAATGCCACAGTAGTGGCCCCTGTCAACCCCCGCTACCCGGCCAGGCAGGTATATCAATCATACCTATGAATCAAATCTAGGCAGGCATACGGGAAGCTAATTATTCTCGAACAATTTATGAACTTAAATAACTTCTTACATTTTCACGGCCAGATTTGATATTTCTGCTTTTAAGTTTAGTGTGTGGCGGATTACTAATTTACAATATTTCGACCGCCATTGCAGGGGTCTTCTTCAGGGTTCTACTAAGTCATCAACCTGAAGAAGACCTCCGCAATGGCGGTCGAAATATTGGAAATTAGTAATTCGCCACACACGGCTAAACCCAAAAGTCACAATATCAATTTATGAACTGTTCACGCCTTATGACGTACGAATCGTACGCTTTATATGTCATCAAAAATAAAACTACGCTCCATTTAGTTGTACTTTTTGACCATTGATGCATTTCATCCATTATGTATCTGTAAAAAAATAAGAAAGGTCATTCAACGTGCCATGGAGAGATCCATGCTAGGAGTGTCTCAATTGTAAAGATAGAATCCTAAACGAGGATATCCGAAAAAATGTCGCGTGGTGGAAGACACAATGAATAGGCACAATCAAGCAGCAATGGACAGGATATATCTGCCGAAGAGACGATGGTCGATGGGGGAGCAAAGTGTTGGAATATAAAATTTTAAGAGATGGTTGTTGTCTGATTCTACAAACATGTAGCGATGAAGTGGTTAAAGTGGCGCCCAAGAACTGGCAAACAAAGCATTGGCCAAATCCCTGCAAGATGGACTTACGATACCAGAAAAATAGCAGGATTAGCCTGGATTGGGAAGGCGGAGGATCGAAGAAAATGGAGACTTGTTCAGCAGTGAACGACACAGACTAATGAAGATATCTGGAACATATAGTCATTACAAATTTCCGGCACTCAGTTCTGTTTGTTATTATCATCTATAGCTCATATATGTGTTGACATCCCCCATCTTTAAAAAGAACGACAAGTCACGGGTTCGTCACATGGCCGCATGAAGGAAGGATGCAGGAGCAGATTAATAACACAAAGAACTTGTTTTTGAAGCGCAATTCGCATTTATTTTTAATAAAGACTTGATTTCCTCATCTGACCAGTGAAACCAACATGAAACGGAACAACTGTTATAAAAAATAAAAAGGTGTGTGCAAACGCCGTCTAATATTATAAAATTAAAACTAAATGACATTATTTACATTTCAATGCATTAGTCAACCATAAGGCGAGTGTCACAAAAACAAGAAGACAAATAAATAGCGATTGTTTTTATCATGAAGATGAGACAAAAGATTTTTTCGGCATCAGCCTAAAAGAGCTATATCAAGCTGATATCAGTGTCTAATCAACGAAATTTTTCACAAACAGGCCTCGATATATATATATCAGCTGTCAAAATAGATTCTGGGATTCAAGCCATGTACCTTTGCATAAATTTTATCATTTCATTACTCAGCGCTGGCACATGACCATTTACTCCACAGGCCGAGTCTATGATATTTGCTGTAATTTGTATGAGTGTATGAATTTTTTTGATGTTGTTTTTCATATCAGATGGAAGTTTGTCTCCGTCTCACGTCGGCGCGGCCCCCAGAGTTCCTCATGACCGAGCAGCTGCACCAGGAGCCCCACAGTCCAGGGCTCACGCCGGCCGCCTCGCAGGAGTCACTTCCTCCAGAGGAGGGCCCCACCAAGCCTGACGAAGGTACGCACTACGTAACCTACAAAATTACATGTAATCTTATTCTCAATCGTCGTTTATGTTAATACCAAGGGATATTATTATTATATAAGTATTTGTATAGCGCTTTTTTATGGCCGAATAGTTATTCCAAAAGCGCTTATTTGCTTCTCTGAGTAAAAAGGTGGGTCTTGAGTCTGCCTCTGAAGGATGCCTTTACTTTAAGCTCTCTTATGCTTTCCACTTTGAAAGCACGATTGTCAAAGACCGTGCTAGGACTACCTCCCGTCAGCTGCAGGGTGCTTCCATTTGCTCTGGCTGATCTAAGTGTCTCTGAGGGTAAATTGACTAAACGCCACGACCTTGAAATATTTTTTTTACATGAAACCGCAAATCGCTTTTTATAGTTCTGTAAACTCATATTGTTAATGCATTGTCCCAGAAAACCTGTATCCTGGAGGTCCACGTGGGAACATAGAGGACTCCCGCGAGCCTCCAGGACAAGAACCCAAAAACTTGCATAGACTGCGGTTGTATTAGGTTCAAGCATGCAGACTTTGTGGCCACTCAAAAAAAAAATCCAGGCATTTACCATTTTTGCTCGTATTTTCGGTGAGAGAATCTATCTTTCATCTTCATCTCTTTACAACCCGTGAATGCGATTCTTTCTTTTAGAAATTCTCTCTGCAGTGGCCTCATTTGTTCAGTGGGGACTCCCACTGGACTTACCATTAGCCAACTGATCATAATCTGAATGAGCGCATCAAGCAGACTTAACTGTTCTCCGGCGTGATGTGGGTGTGAGGCGGGTAATGTCCACACTGCGGTTGTAGTACTAAAGAATTTATTTTGTGTTCAAATATCAGGGTTTTTTAAGGAGATCAGATAATAGTTATATATAAATAGTTGCTTCCGAGACATGGACATTTTTTTTTTGTCTTATCAAGGGTGGCTCAATGGCATCAGAATGACAAACTAACGTTCTTATAAAAGTGCTTATTCATCTTTTGATCTGATTTGAATTTATGAAATCTACAAACTGCCGTCCTCAGCAGATTTGAAAAAGACAAAGTCATGTCGAAATGTGGGAGTGTCGTGTAAGTGTTGTGATCGGTGGATTGCTGTAAAGGAATTCTTATGCGTGTTGGAAAGGTATCACTAAAATTACTCCTTACATTCCGAAAGAGAAAGAATAGAAATAAGAACACGGTATAATGTCACGAGGAATTTAATGCGAGTAAGTAAGCTCTCCGACATGCTTTTTATCAGTTTTTAGTGCACATACAGTTCGGCTGGAATAAAACAGTAATGACGCAAGGGTAGAACTCTGTGGTCTCCAGAAATGAATATCAAGTGGTTCGTAATTATAATATGTTCTATAGCGTAAATTTCAAGGGATGCTGCGCTTCTATTGGCCAATCACCGCATGAGTCTCCATCGTCTTCGATCCTCCGCCTTCCGCATCCAGGTCACTCTCACTATTCTTCTTATACCGTCAGTCCATCTTGTAGGGGGTCGGCCAATGCTTCGTTTGCCAGTTCTTGGGCGCCATTCCAATACTTTTCTTCCCCGTCGACCGTCATCTCTTTTACAGATATGTCCTGCCTATTGCCACTTGAGTGTGCCTATTCGTTGGCTAGCATCCACTACTCGAGTTCTTCTGCGTATTTCCTCGTTTCGGATTCTATCTTTTAGCGACACTCCGAGCATGGATCTCTCCATAGCACGCAGGGTGACTTTTATTTTATGTGCAAGACTTGCTGTCAGATTCCACGTCTCTGCGCCGTAAGTTAATACAAGGAGGATGCATTGGTTAAACGCCTTAAGTTTAAGAAATTGCGGAATTTTTGCTTTAACGCTGCCCATCCCAGTTGTATGCGCCTGTCGATTTCTTTTGAGAAGTTACTTCGCCCCAGAGTTGTATTACTTGTCTTAGATAGGTATAGTCGTTTACAACCTCTATTTGTATTTCTCCAATGGAAATACGGTCAAAGGTCTGGGAAATATGTCTATTTATTGCTTTTGTTTTATCCGTGTTAATTTTCAGACCAATTTTGTTCGACGCTTCGTTTCATCTCTCTGACATGCTTTTCATCTATTGTGTTTTTGCACGTAGGTCGGTTGGGTCGGGCGGCGCTCGCGGGGCTGCTGGGTGGACTGCGCCGAGTGGGAAGTGCTCACAGCTTGGCGCCCCCCGTGCCCCCCGCGCCCCCGGCTCGCAGTTTGCCGCCCTCACCGCATCACACGCCCAGGTCACCATTCTGCATTAACCTAACCTTGCTTATTGATGAAAGAGGCAGCGCTTGACCCCCAGTAATTAACTACACCAGTAACACATCCAATATACACCCTTAAACCATGAAGACTGCTTACAGAAGGGTATCACTAACATTTCACTCATTTCAAATGCGAAAATTTTCGCGCTTTCCCTACTAAAGCCGTTTGTTGTCCATAAATTACCTACCTAAGAAAAAAAGTTTTAACATGTTCGGCTGGGCAGTTCGTGAGTTATATTGATTTTTATATAGTTGCCGGCTGGTATAGCTCAATGGTCAAAGTGCTTTCTTTGGTCGTGGGTTCAATCCCACACAGGCATAAGATTGGTTCACTTAGTCTTTTCTACCGTTATTACCACGGTCGTTGATCTTCGGAACTTAAAGAACTAATTCCTCCTGAACCCACCCACAACCGACAAACTCGTCTTACACTTGCCGAACATCCATACACGGTTACTGTGTGTCGAGCAAGAACTGTCAGTTTCCAATGCTCCTTAATGCTACCGGTAAGCTTTTGAATGCTCTTTCAGCATCTATGTTTCTTCCTTCCTACAATCTGGATCTCTTCAATAAAGAGATAAATATATCTACCCAATCCACACACAATTGATATTTATATGAGCAGTGTGTGACGGTGTTTGTGCTGGTTTCAGAAGACAGTCGCCCGACGAGGACGCGCCCTGGAGCGCCCTGGAGGCCGCGGCCGCGGGGCCAGCCGACCGGGGGCCGCGGAGCTGCTGGGGCCGCTGCTGGCCGCGCGCCTGCCGCCCGACACGCTGCTGGCGCGCGCCCGGGACCGCGGCCCCCGCCTGCTGCAGCACCTGCCGCCCGCCCAACGCCGGGACAGGCTCGCGGCCCTGGTGAGACATTGTTATACTAGCACAGACTTAGGTCGTGGCTTTAGTCAATTTACCTCTAGCTATCAAATTTACAAGCTTTACGACTACACAGAGATACCTTGCAGGCAACTTTAGCATTAATGACTATGTTTGCAGATAACCGAGGCTCGCATGGCACTGGACGAAGAAAGCGCCCGTCTAGCAGATCTGCAGCAACAGTTGCAGCGAACCCCGCGCCCTCCAGGTCTACAGCAAGCCCTACAACATGGTGAACAGAGAAGCCACGCCCTTACAGCACTTTTGCTGCATTGCTGCGCCGCCATGCAGAGTGCTAGTGCTGATCAATAAACCAAGAGATGCAACACAAGGCTCCATCTCGTCAAAAAAAAATGCGAAAATTCCCCATCATTTTATTTAAATAGTAAGAATTGGTAAACGAAGCGTTGGCCAACCCCGTGCAAAATTAGAAGAATAGCCGAGGTAGCCTGGATTCGGTGGATTGAGAAGAATGAAGACTCATGCAGGAGGCCTACGTTCAACAGTGGACTGACAGTCTGATAATGAAGATATTGTTTGTTTTTGTGACGTAGCCTGGTATGATGCCTCTTAGTAGGTTAAAAAAAAATTAATTGAGTGAATCTTTCAAAGAAATGATTAGCCGCACAGCAGATTTAGATTTTTTCAATTTTCAATTATTATTTTTTTCCCTTACAGAAACATTACAAATTTGAACAAATCAATTCATTTCTGAAGTACAATAAGAATTAATCCTAAAATAAAAAAAATACAATATATACAATTATAGGTACTTATGATTAAATACTAAGAACAAAGTAATAAAGACAAGCAACAGAAGGTCCCAATGCTCATCAAACAGACGACACCAATAAAATTGTTCCTCCAAAGAAACTCGCGGAGTTCATGTCCTGAATTGATCCTCCCTTACGTGAACTATATCAACATCCGAGGCGATTTCGTTAAACAGTCTGATTCCTCTCCCAAGAGGCATAGTCTCTGGCAGGCTAGTGTTACTCTTTGGGAGAGCGAACAATCTGTGCCTCTTTATTCTCAGATATAGATGTGCCGTATTGTGGCGACCGAATGCTCCAATTAGGAAATGTTTGCAGCAGGAGAGCGTAAACAACAGCTGCCTTTTCTTTAAGCTTTACTCTCAACTGACAGTGCCAAGACAGTGCGAACTCCTAACTGATATCTGCCATTTGCAGAATCCATTTCCCAACCTCACCATTTCTTTATCCATTCCCACGTGTTTCGTGGTCAGCAACGTGTTACCAAAGAAGGCGATTTGACACTCGCTGTGGTATACTAATTTCGCAGCCTTAGACTGCGGTCTATTTGACATCTAACTGATGCACCTAGAATCACGGGAAGGTCTTCAGCCACTCTAAGTAGCTTTTTACTTGCGTCCAGTAACGGGTCTCTATCTGGGTCTCCAAAAACAGGACTGGACAGGGTGGGTTTTCACCAAGCGAGTGCCAAAACAATGATGTACAAAGTATATTTTTTATTTTACTTGGGACGAGGTTGGACACTGCGGCAGCTGGCTTGTGTTTATGTTGGTCATGTGCTCCAAAGCGGGAGCTGTCGATAGATAATTTGGTACTGTTCTAAATATTAAATATAATTACTTTATACATATATAGACTGTAAATGTATTTTGTATTATATTTACGCTTATTTATTTTTATATAACTATATATATTTGTACGCACCAAAATGTTGTTTTTTTATATGCATTTTTTTATATGCTTATATTTTTAATTTAATATGAATGAATAATTGATGTTATTTATAAATTAAATAAGTCAGGCGATAGCGATCCTCGGCAGTAAGCTTGCGTGTCATAGCCTGTCATGAAACCGAGTGAAAGCAATAGTTGTAAAAAAAAGATGTTGTTCAGAGAGTAATATCATTGCTTCCCAACATATAAATTAATTGTATTTTTTCACTATATATATATAATCGTATCGGAAACATCAAGGTATAGCTCAATGGTCAAAGCGTTTGCTTTGCAAGCGAAAGGTCGTGGGTTCGATCCCCGAAGAATAAAAGAAAATAATCAATTTCTGAGCTCTAAAACACCCTCAGTTGGTGTGACTTTGATCCCTCACCCATAAAATGCCAGTCATAGCCTATTAATTAAAATCGGTGGTAGACGAAAGTCGCCCCGTGAAGACCACCCATTCATGGTAAATTCCTGTAATGATAAGGACGAAGCGTGAATCTCGAGCTGTAGTCTATGACGTTGGCGGATCAACACTCCACATGCAGCGTTTAGCCATATGCACCACGGTACGCGTCGTAGAATTCCACAGATGAGACTTTAGAATTACTATCACCATCTGTCGGTATTCTCCTGTATGTGTTTACATAAAAAAAAAACGAAATTAAACTTTCATGAAATGCTTTAGTTGGAAACGTTTGTTGAAAACGAAATTACTTTCTGAACAACATCATACTATAAATTATTTAGTTTGATGTGTGTTACTTTTGTAATACATTTGAACAAATTCAAATAAATGGCAAGTTACTTAGCTATAAATACTAGGAAATCATTTTGCATTTCTTTTTTTTGAGTATATACAAGTATACTTGTTTGTAAGTATGATTTTTTAAGTGTAGTTTACAAATTATACAAGTTACCTTGTCAATTAAGGCTTCTAAAAACTAAGTAGCCAAAACGCCAAAATTTTACATGTGAAAAAAAAAATGTTTTCCATATACAAGTGACTTAAATGATAAATCATGTAATGTGTCTAATTGTTATTAGTTTCAATGACTTGTCACTTTTTTATTTATCAATTGATGTATATATACTATTTTTAAATGAATTATGTACTACAAATTATAATTGACGCTATGTTCGCACGTACCGAGCAAATAAATGCTAATAAAACAATATTATGGGAGTGTCTTGGAAGAGTTTTGATCTCAGTGGATTGCTTTGAAGAAATTGTTACGTGTGTTGGAAAGGGTTCACTGGAGTTACTCCCTACATTCTGAACAAGAAAGAAAAGAAATAAGAACGCGGTATAATGTCACGAGGAATTCAATGTCAGTAAGTAAGCTTATTATTTAAACAGCTTTAAATGTGAAAATTTAAAGCAATGACCCAAAGCTAGGGATGATTCGGGACGAGGCGAAGAAAGCTGACAGAACTTTACAACAGCAAATTGTGGCAACCATATCACTATATGAGACTGAAACCTCATTGTAAAAATGACTGTCGAATTAAATTAGGTGGTTGATGAATGTCATCTAGTGAACACCACCCGTAACAATAGTCAATGCCGTGCTGTAGTATAATACTACCTACGTTCAGTTATCTTTATCAATAGAAAGCGTCATAGAATCCACATATGCGATTTTTTCCATCACTGTACGTCTGTATTGTCCTGTATGTGTTTAAATCATTAAATCAAAATGCAGACAGTAAGTACAGTGGTACCTCGACATACAAATTGAACAAAAAAATGCTTTGACAGCGAGAGCACGCTTAAAAATAACTCTCTGACCGTGGCCGGGGAATTCACGCGGGAAAGCGTGACGCGTGGCTCGTGTGCAACCGGCCGACCCGCTAAACCGAATTGCTCAGATCTCAAATTTTCGCTCGACAGCTCTTATATAAAAAACTTGTGTGTTGGGGCACTCTTATGTCAAGGTGCCACTGTATTTGAATTATTTTGTATGCGATTTTTTTGCCGTATTGGTTGTATTAATTTTCTGTGATTTTATGCCTAAGTATTATTTTTTTTAATTTATTTTGTTAGAATATAAGGTTCTTATAAAAAATTATATAAATTTAATATATATATTTTAGTCTTTCTAAGTGTTGTGTTTTAAAAAGAGTACTACATGAAATTCTATGTACTTAAATAAAATAAATTTAAGAAAATGGCGTTCTTCATTCCTTCATATATTTTATATTGCATTTTATTATTGACTTCTCCCGTTGTTCCGGAACCGAGGTCTCGGTCCCAAAATGACGGTGTCAGCTATCTGGTGACGTCGGAGTACCACAGGTTCCGGCACTGAGGATTACGTCCAAAAACCGGAGTCGAGTTAATACTTTGAAAGAAGTATTCTGTATTTTTTTAAATTAATATTATTAAATTGATTTTCATACACTGCAAATTCCTCGATACATATTGTTTTGGACCTTGATCCTTTCAATTTACAAAGAGTGGCAGAATATTGGTGATGACTAGCGCCTTGTGTCGTACCCGACTGTGAAAATTGATAGAAGAATGTGCCTTCCTCGTGATCTGATATTGTCATACTATGTGAGATCAACGACAAGTGTAAAGGTGCTGTCATCGACAAATTCGAGATCTAATACAGAAAATTTGATTTTAATATGGCAATTAATGCTTTAAAGACTTTTGGATGTTTTATTTAAAATGATCATGTTCAAATAACGTTTTGAACACCCGTTTTTTTTCAAAGGGCGACTCAATGTCGCTGGAATTGTCATCGGAACGCATGGTAAAGGGACGAAGAGCAGGTCGCGTAACAAAATAACTTTTTGAAAAGC
This sequence comes from Glossosoma conforme, assembly GCA_022606575.1. Taxonomy (NCBI): domain Eukaryota; kingdom Metazoa; phylum Arthropoda; class Insecta; order Trichoptera; family Glossosomatidae; genus Glossosoma; species Glossosoma conforme. The sequence goes on along the minus strand of JAGTXR010000097.1, from coordinate 1,272,822 downwards.
AGATTGAAATATATTTCAGTAAAAGATTGACAACCTTCAGTCACCTGCCCGAGACGATACTTTCTGCGTTCCTCAGATGACAACTGAGCGCCCGCAGTGGGTGACAGCCCAGTGCCGAAATTAATTCTGTGGCCATTTACGGAACTAGCGCCGCTAATGATAACTTATCAAGCAAGCAATATGGCGACGCCGAACCATATCTTTTTGACTTCTCCTTTATTATTTTTAGAATTTAAGAACATCAAAGTGACCCCAACACAGTCACACAATCAATATACTGAAATAAATCATTACCGGGAATACCTGGGATTAATCGGGAATGGGAACCGATAAACTATCAGAGTTTATTGCAAGTATGCCCGCAAAGGTTTGGATATAAATGGGAATGACCTGGAGTAATCGGGAACAACCGGGATTAGCCGCAGGGGTCTTCAGGAAGAAAAGAGTTTGCCACGCACGGCTAAACTCAAAGGCCATAACATCAAATTGATACACACATTCAAATCTACGTCTCTCATCAATTTGTGGTGAAAAATAAACGGCAGACGATGGGATTTGAACCGCGAACTATGCGCTTCAGTTCTGTTCTATGCACATACATTCAATTTACAGCAAAGCGACATCATAATACGAAAGTAAACAATAATATAAAGAGGTTAATTCTCTCCACTCGATAAAGGCGGAGAATAGTCATAGTCGACTGCGCTGTGCATAGAACAGAACTGAGGTGCATAGTTCGTAGTTCGAATCCCAGCGTCTGCCTTTTCTTTTTCACCACAAATTGATGAGAGAAATTTGATGTAGATTTGTATGCTTGTATCAATTTATTGAATAAATAATACTATTGTTTTTCTTTACGGCCAAACATAGCTTTCTATCCAAGGAATATAGAACGATATCTTTGTGTATGGGAGATACCGGGAAAAGGAATTCATCACAGAGTGTCCTATTCCGACAAGGTTGTAAGTGCAATAAACGTCCTCGCTGTAAGCCATCACATGGTGGTCGATGGACATCTGGAAAAGAAAGAAAATAACAATTATTTTAGAAGCAAAAACGTTTGTTTCAATCAAGGAAGATAGGTACCTAGTAAAAAGCATTTCAGAGAGGCTAACCCGATGGATCGGTCACATCATGCGCCACGATGGTCTTCTTCACGACAATGTGGAAGGGATTGTTGAGGGTAGAAACTGCATAGGGCGCCCTAGATGGGAGTGTTTGCAGCAAGTGTTCGAGGTGAGTTGTAGGTCTTACCGCGAGCTAACTTATTGAGCTAAAGAGGATTGCAGAGGATCGAGATGAGTGGAGATCGAGATGCAAGATTTTGTTGCTGCAAACCAATCTACCGGATTGATACTACAAAGAAGAAGTAGAAAATACACATCATCGGAGCTCTCGAATGTTTTAAGCACAGTAAGGGGAGCGTTAATCAGGTTACTTCATTCTGTTGTAAGCTTATTTCATTTTATAATGCCAGAAATCTAGAATAAGTGAGACAAGTAATTGATTCCAGAACATTGGTCCTTCGAAACGGAATCCGTTGTGCTCCGAGTTTTTTATGTAAACACATACAGGAGAATACCGACATATGGTGATAGTAATTCTGAAGTCTCATCTGTGAAATTTTAAGACATTTACCATGTTGCATATGACTAAACGCTGCACGTGGAGTGTTAATCCGCCAACGTCATAGATTACAGCCCGAGATTCACGCATCATCATTAATTATTACAGGAATTTGCTATAAATGGGCGGTCTTCACGGGACGACTTTCGTCAACCACCAATCTTAATTAATAGGCAATGACTGTCATTTTACGGGAGGGATCAAATTCACACCAACCGGGGGGGTATTTTCGAGCTCAGAAATCGATTAAGAATCCTTTATATGTATTTTTAATCTCCGTCGGGGATCGAACCCACGACCTTTGACTTGCAAAGCTTTGACCATTGAGCTATACCTGCCGGCTAAATGAAAAAGTCATTAGTTCCGGATATAAACAAGCTAGTTGATGAATGTTTCCTTACCCAGGGGTTGATCCCAGTCCAAGCGCAAGCGTGCCTGTAACTGCGAAGCCACGTTCTATTAGGATGTTCTTCTTTGCACCGAATCAAATCAAGCTGCTCCCAAGTGTCCTTAAAAACATAAAAATTAGGGGGTTCTTCCACCGGCTCATATCATAAATTTTAATATCTGCCCACCGCATCGTAATTCGTAATAGACGAGAGGCAGAACGATACATGCCAGCCAATGAACGCACGACGTCCGAGAAAGGGACTACGATTCTCGCAGCTTCGTCTTTTATAAGCCACAGTACTATCATTGAAACAGTCAGTGTTCCGGCGACCTCACTCGAAAGCGGTTGGGATTGAGTGGGTTCTTGTCAGGAGCGCTATTCCTGACCGCGAGATAACCTCAAGAGAATTTCACTAACCAATGTCGTAGTTCTTAAACATTAACATAAATTAAAGTAACATACTTTATAAAACTCTAATTTATGGGATCCAGTGCATGTATTACCACCATCCTTGTATTATTATCATCGTCATTACTAATTCATAATTACAGCTCAAATCAAGAAGAAGTTTCCAACAGTCGACAACTGGTGATACCTGAGGCCACCCTGCGGCTGAACATGTGGAGAAGCGTAACTGAGGGGAATACTTGGATTGCCCCGAAAGAGGACCTATCCCCTGAACATGACCAGGGGTGGAATATATGGAGGTCCCTTAACAGACTTCAAACCGGAGTATGCAAGACGAGGACACCAAATGAAAGCCTGGCAGTTTTACAGCGGACCGACTGAATGTGACTGCGGCGTGGAGCAGACCCTGTCACACCTTTTGGAGTGTGTGCTGTGTCTCAGTAGCTGCACCCGGGAAGACCTGATGATGGCCAGGAGTAACGCCATCGACGTCGCCCACTTCTGAGCAGACAGGATCTGAACCTGTTGTTTCCGACACGATTATATATATATATCATCATTACCATATTCGTTCCCCTTACTAAAGCATTTGGAAATCAAGAACTGCCACCGTGAATTTCTGCCAACCGCTATATTCTTCGCCTTATCGTGTATTCATATATATATATTGTATTTAAGCTTTAGTTTATGTAGTATCCTTAGTAAAAGTCCAAACCGGGTTTTTTATCGACTGTAGTATTCAAGGCTGCCTTGTCCTCTCTCTCGCCTTGTCATTTTTTCTATAGTACTGTTAATCTTGGCATTTCAAGAAAGGCCTCTCTGACAGACACCCTTCGACACTTGAGTGTGCCTATCATATATCACCTTCTTAAGTAAGATTCTTCCCGATGTGTTGTAGAAGCTGGTCGCGAGCAGTTTATCCGATGATTTCAGAATACCAATCTGAAGACAAGCTGGACGCACCGACTCGGAGAAAATCAATCTAAAAGAACACAATATTCCTTATTTAAATCCTTCATAACAGCGGATTCTAACCTTTTAAAGACAAGCCAGCTAAAGTAGACCAATCGTTCGTGGTCTCGTATAGCTCAATGGTCAAAGCGTTTTCTTTGGAAGCCAAAGGTCGTGGGTTCGATTCCCGACGGAGATTAAAAATAAATAAAAAAAATATCGATTTGCGAGCTCCAAAATACACTCGGTTGGTGTGAATTTGATCCATCACTCGTAAAATGTCAGTCATAGTCTATTAATTAAAATTTATGGTAGACGAAAGTTGTCACGTGAAGATAACCCATTCATAGTAAATACCTGAAATAATAAAGGATGATGCGTGAAGCTTGTCTATGACGTTAGCAGATCAACACTCCACATGCAGCGTTTAGCCATATACACCATGGTAAGCTTCATAAAATTCCAGAAATGAGACTTCAGAATTACTATCACCATCTATCGATATTCTCCTGTATGTGTTTACATAAAAAAAAACCTCTACAGTTCTGATATAACTTACGGTAGTTTTGTCTTCCACAGTGCGAGGTTGTGGTCATCGTTAGCGGAGTTGTTCTCCGGATGAAATACCCAACTTAGTATCTCAAATAATTCTGATCCAGGAGTGTTACGGTAAGAGCGAGTACTACTTCCCACTTCCAGTAAATAGATGCTGAAACTTACAAAATCAAAGGTAAGTTTTCATTTCGTTCTTAACATCTCAAAGTCTTCACTGAATCTCTTGAAAATATTTAAACCACTTTTTGATGCCTGTTTTATAGTTAACCCTTTCGTTACGGCTCGGTGGAATACAAATTATACTGTAAAAAGGGCGTGAGTTTTTCAAACCATTTTTTTGCTTACAACTAGTATTTATTTGAAACATAAATGTACTTATCTGACCTGTTTTCTTATATCACATTGGTTCTTCTATCCTTAAGCTATTAGATGATGCATAAAAAACTATTATATTAAACAAACGTTCATTATGTAACTTCACACATGTGGTTTACAGAAAAATCGCTCCTGTGACGAAACGAAACGATATTTATTAACATGCTTTACAGATTCGTGTAAAGAATCTGTAAAGCATGTAAATAGGACAGAGGTCGTCCCGTGAAGACCACCCATTCATAGTAAATTCCTGTAATAATAAGGATGATGCGTGAATCCTGTGATGTAGTCTATGACGTTGGCAGATCAACGCTCCACATGCAGCACTTAGCCATAAGCACTATAGTAAGCGTCATAGAGACTTCAGAATCACCATCTGTCGGTATTCTCATGTATGTGTTCACATAAAAATAAAAAATAAACAAATATACGCACCCCTAATTCCAGTTATTCTCCAGCAAATGGCTGTCACAAAGCTCTGTCAGCTGCCATGGTCCATGCCTCATCCCATGTCAACTCTGCCTAGTCCGCTCTCTCACTTCGCCATTCCTCACAAAGTCAAACCATCGTATACCGAGTAAATACCAATGATATACTAACTGTCTGTACATGTTTGTAGCCACTGAGATGACCCATCTATCACTTAGAATTGTCCCTACGCGATCTGGTACCAACTGAGCAGTTGTATTATATCTTTTCCATAAATATACCTGAAAATATCATCGTAATTAGACGAACGTAGATTTTCAAAATTAAAATTAAACATATCTGAGGTCCACTCTGTCACAAAATGAGCTTTCAAGCTTAAGAACCTATCAATTCAAAACTCTATGGCTGAAAATTTTGATTTTTCGTCGTAAATGAAAAGGTTTACTGATAAAAGGTCAGAAAAGTAAATTTTTATAAGTAATGTTCTCATATTTTTTTTCAGGTAAAAAAACATAACCTCATTAATAAGAAAAAAACAGGGAGGGCGCCTGACATTTGTTTGCCCTGGGGCGCCGCAAGGTCCAAAGCCGGCACTGTATAGAGTACATCATAGATGAGAATAGGAAACGCGTTGTGTGTTGTCGCCTGGGAGTCTCTGCCATTTCTTGGGAGGATCTTCCTGAATGCTGCTTATAAGACGGTTCCGTGCTGTCAAACTTCTTCAAAGTTATCGTCGGAGCTACGCTCGCGGTAACGAGGCTGACATGGAATAGGCTCCTAAGTTATATAACTGTTTGTCTAACGCATAATATAATTTTACTCGTATTTGTAACCTGCAGGATATCAAGCGCAGCTGTACATAAGACTGACAACTTACAATGTATGGAAACTCGTTCTTTGATGAAATATCCCGTGATCCTCCTGCTGGATAGTGCTTAGGAATATGGTTGCATTGATCTTTCCAGACTAGAGGGCAAATGGTCGCACTTTTCTTATTGGCGCTGCATTTTTGTACCGAGGTTGCGAGGGAAAGGCAATCTAAAAAATATATAACACAATCGTAACAAAAAATACTTATAGCCATTGGCTTTGGGTATATGAATGAACTGAGTCTGTTAATTTGACCTGAAGCTCCTCTCCTAAAGTTAAAACAGTAGCGACGTGAGTTTATCAATATTTTTAGTCAATCTTTTTGAAATATGTGCCCATAATTATGAAAGTCAATAAATTCATAAAAATAATTATGTCAACTCGATATAATAGGTCTTTCAGGCTGAAGCCGAAAAGCCTCTATAAACGATCTTTTGTGTCTTATGTTTTGATAGTTGCTCCATATCTTGTTGGTTCCACTGTCAACTTTAGTTTATTATTTAGCCGCGATTATCTTTGGGGCGTTGACTGTTACTGTGCCCGTCACTCAGCCCGCGTCCGCGACAGTCTCCGCCCGACCGCTGCCGTTACAGCATGTTACGGTCGGGCGGGGAAATCTAAGTCTTAACTGGAAATACACGTGTATTGTGATTCTAAATGAGTTCCTTGCTTTGCGATCTGCTCCTGCATCCTTCCTCCACGCGTCCTGATGACGAACCCGCGACTTGATGTCGCTTTTTGAAAGATGTGGGATGTCAATTTATTTCAGTTCGCATAGTGAATAAATATAATCTTCATCCAACATAAAAAATATCATTTTATGCAACATAAAGTAGTCATTTTCTTATTTTAATCGAAATTGGTGGTAGACGAAAGTTGTCCCGTGTCACCACCCATTCATAGGGAATTCTGCTAATAATTATATGACGCATGAATGTCAGGCTGTAGTCTACGACTGACAGATCAACACTCCACGCGTCTTAGAATAAGTTTAAGCGTCAAGAAATCACAGACGAGACTTATGAATCACTATCAATAATCTGTCGGCATTTTCATGTATGAGGTTACATAAAAAAACTGATTTTCCTATATATCTAGCAATATATATCTAGATATAGTAGGAAATATAATTAAATATTTCCGAAATTCCGAGACTATACATATAATCGTGTCGGAAACAACAGGGTCAGACCCTGTCTGCCCAGAAGTGGACGACGTCGATGGCGTTACTCCCGGTCATCATCAGGTCTTCCTGGGTGCAGCTACTCGGACACAGCGCACACTCCAGAAGGTGGGACAGGGTCTGCTCCACGCCACAGTCACATTCAGTCGGTCCGCTGTAAAACTGCCAGGCTTTCATTTGTGTCCTCGTCTTGCATACTCCGGTCCGAAGTCTGTTAAGGGACCTCCATATATTCCATCCCTGGTCATGTTCAGGGGGTAGGTCCTCTTTCGGGAAAATCCAAGTATTCCCTACCTAGCAATGATATAGGATTATGTCATATTGAGGTGTGGTACTTTGAAACTTACGATTCCATGCTTTGCTATCTGTTTTGGTTCTTGTAGTCATCTTTGCCAGTGACTGGCAGTTGTATGGAGCTTCGAGTCTTATCTTAACCTGTCTCGCATCTTCACAACAGACTAGGCGATCAGCCCATCCACAATGCTGGGAAAAAATTGAACATATCATTCAAACATTGATAAAAAAATATTCTTCTTTGTTATAACATTCGGAGTCTCTCAGGGCTCTTACTTGGGACCACAGTTTTATATTATTTAATATTTATGAAATTTTGCGTTTTTTTAATACAAAACATTCTTTAATATCGAAAGTCATAAAGCATAACAGTTTTTTGTGCTTAGATTGTTTATTCCTTGTCCCAGAACACTTGTATACCAAGAGGTCCACATAGATGTCGGCGGTCATAGCTCAATGGTCAAAGTATTTTCTTTGCAAGCGAAAGGTCGTGGATTCGATCCCCGACGAAGATTAAAAAATAGGGATTTTTAATCGATTTCTGAGCTCTGAAATACCCCGGTTGGTGTGAATGTGATCCCTCATCCGTAAAATGCCAGTCAAAGCCTATTAATTAAAATTGGTGGTAGACGAAAGTCGTCCCGTTAAGACCACCCATTCATAGTAAATTCCTGTAATAATAAAGGATAATACGTGAATCTCGGGCTGTAGTATATTACGTTGGCGGATCAACACTCCACATGCAACGCTTAGCCATATGCACCATGGTAAGCGTCATAGAATTTCACAGATGAGAATTCATAAATACTATCACCATCTGTTGGTATTCACCTGGTATGTGTTCACATAAAAAAAAGGGAAGCTTGGTCGGGTTTTAAGCCGATAGTGTCTAAATGACAAGCAAATGCTCGTACCACTGGACTAAGCCGCCCGGCCATGCATACATAGATGAAGACAAAATCAGTGGTACAAAGTTAGAACCCTGTGGTACCCATAAATCAATACTTATTACTTTATGATCTTCTTTATATTGTATGAGTGTGAATATTATATATGTGTATAATACGAGTATCTTAAAGTTGTAGCTTACCTCTGGAATGTATCCAAGGTTGAGCTGTCGCTTGGCCCCTACACAGGTTCTTATGTCAGAGCAAGATCCTGTGTTACCAGTTGATAACATGCACTTATCACCTAAATTACACAACGTGGAATATTACAAATTAAAATTTTACGGGCGAATCAACTTAATTTTCATGCCGACTTATACTAAATTGACAAATATGATACAATAATACAATAAATCACTAATTAAATACACTCATACAATTCTACATCAAATTTTATACACATCAATTCATTCGGAAAAAGTATCGGCAGACGGCAGGATTCGAACCTCGAGCCTTGCACCTTTGCTCTATTCACACACCGCGCAGACCATACGACCATCCTCTGCCTAGGCAGATATGCAAAAGTTTATGTATTTATACCATTGTTAACATCGTAAAACTATAGATGTCTCTATAGTATATATTCAGAGTATGTATATTATTATTTTTATGATTTAATCAGTCAACATTTAATCAAAAGCTTTTTTTTTCTTGACTTACACCACTTTCATAATCATGGACACATTTGTATATTAAATATATATATTGATCGTATTTAAAGAGTTTTGCAGCAATTTAGAACCATTGTTGTGTGTTAATAACATTTGATAACCTATGCTCTTATCATATAAAAAAAAATATTTAGAATTTACTCCATTTATTTTTCTGAATCGTCACATTTCAGTGATTATTATTTTAATTATTAATTATTTACTTTGCAAGTAAAATTGTACATTCATCGATTAACACCATATCATATTACGCTAAGGTTTTTTGCTGTGAAGTGTGAAATGTGCTGTGAAGTACTAAAATAAGTGACAGTGCCAGTAAGTGTTAAATCCTATCAGGAGACTTAAATACAGCTTTCTGAAAGCTTACTTTAGCACTAGCCAGGGCAGACTTGACGTGCTGAAAGAACGTCCTCTTTTCGTCCAGTATGATGCCTAAATTAAATCAAGTATAATGTGTCATTAAAAGCGCCTTTAATATATTTATGACTAGCACTTTACCCAGACTGGGTTGATTTGCTTGCATCGGGATGATGAAGAGTAGAGTAACGATTGTGCTGATCCTGTAGTCCGCCATGGCTGATGTTTACTGTTGGGTTACTGTTTAGAGACTGGGAACTATAGAAAAACGTCAAGTGATTGAGATATAACACACTTATGAAGCTTGATGGAAATTTGAATTACAAAGTGGAATACACTGCTATAATGATACATTTTTTATCAAGCACTGGTCTTAACTGTTTCAGGGCAGTTGAATTCATATTTTTTTATGTAAACACATACAGGAGAATTATAAATTGATTTATATTAATTATTGTTTGCAGGTATGATTGTAACTTTTTAGGTTTTCACGGCCAGATTTGATATTGTGACTTTGGGTTTAGCCGTGTGTGGCGAATTTATTATATCTGCTATTTCGACCGCCATTGCAGGGGTCTTCTTCGGGCCACTTCGGAAATTCGCCACACACTGCTAAACCCAAAAGCCACAATATCAGGTATGATTGTATTGGGCGAGTGTGTTTACTACGGGTGCCAGTTTTTTTTATATATTGTCAGATAGACAGCGTATTGAAACAGTAAGTGGACGGACGATCGTTTTTTTTATGTAAAGACATACAGGAGAATACTGACAGATGGTGATAGTAACTCTGAAGTCTCATCTGTGGAATTCTATGTCGCTTACCATGGTGCGTATGGCTAAATGCTGCATGTGGAGTGTTGATCTGCCAACTTCATAGACTACAGCCTGAGATTCACGCATCATCCTTGTATTATTACATGAATTTACTATGAATGGGTGGTCTTCACGGGACGACTTTCGTCTACCACGAATTTTAATTAATAGGCTATGACTGGCATTTTACGGGTGAGGGATCAAATTCACACCTAAAAGGGGTATTTTTCGAGCTCAGAAATAGATGAAAAATCCTTGTTTTTTTTAATCTCCGTCGAGGATCGAACCCACGACCTTTGGCTTGCAAAGCATACGCTTTGACCAATGAGCTATACCCGTTGATAAAATGAACATTGGCACTCTGGTACGATGCCGATCGCTAACAAGATGGCGACAACCGGTATCAATTTCCATGTATTTTTCTCTGTACAAAAAAATATACTTAATCCTTTCAAAAATCACATATTTCTTCTATACTTGGGTACCCCTGAACCTAATTGACACTATTGATAACCTATATCAATGATATTTATATGTAAAAATATTTTCGACACAAGTAAACGAAAGAAAGAACATTGACAAAATCTTCAGCGATCCACATGGAGAAATAACATCAATGGATTCTATACTTTTTACCATTTTTAAGTGTGTTTAACTCTTTCATTACGGCTCAGTGAAATACAAATTATACTGTCAATCATAAAACTAGTATTTGAAGCATAAATGTAGTTATCTGGTCTATTTTCATATATCACATTGGTTCTTGTATGCTTTAGCTATCATATGATGCATAAAAAACTATTCTAAGAAAGTAGCAAAACGATATGTCACGGCTACCGATGTCAACGGTAGGGGAATCTTACACGCCACATATCGGGTACCGATGCGAACGGGTTAAGCGTTACGTGTGGAATATTTATCAGTCTAAATCATAGAATACAGCCCGGCGTTCACGCATCATCCATTTTTACGTGGTTCGTTGATTTAAAGATTACTGATATAAAAATAAAAGAAAATTTTTGCTCATATGTTTCTTTATTACAGATCAACATTTTTTGTAATATAATATTATTCGATATAATCATTTTTAAATTTACGATTTCGTAACGTTCAATGCAAATTGCAATGTTTTGCAGTATCGCCCGTTGTCATGACAACCACTGCATTTAAAATGACATAGAACTCTATACACAATTATTTTTTATAGCTTTCTTTTTATTAAAAGAAATTTAAGCAATCATGCGATACCTATCACTCATTATTTGATTAAAAGCATAAAAAAACATTATTCATTACGATTGGATTTGTAATCTTACATTTATAGTTACTCTAATAAAGTAATAATAAATAAATAAAAGTATAATCTAAAGGCATGTTCACTCAACTTCATGAAAAGATACCAAAGCAAAATCTCTCTTAAAAAGTGAGGTCTTAGAAAAAAATATTCATAAATAGGTATTTTATATATATCAAAATAAAATAACTTTATGCTAGCAAGTTGTAGCGACCATATGCTTTATTTTTTATGTAAACACATACGGGAGAATACCGACAGATGGTGATAATAATTCTGAAGTCTCATCTGTGGAATTCTATGACGCTTGGTGCATACGTGCTGCGTGTGGAGTGTTGATCCGCCAACCTCAGAGACTACAGCCCGAGATTCGCGCATCATCTTTATTATTGCAGGAATTTACTATGAATGAGTGGCCTTCACGGGACAACTTTCATCTACTAATTTTGATTATTAGGCTATGACTGGCATTTTATGTGCGAGGGATCAAATTCACATCAAGGTGGGTATTTTAGAGCACAGAAATTGATTAAAAATCTTTTTTTTTTCAAAATCAAACGCTTTGACCGTTGAGCTATACTTGCCGGCTATATATACTCCAAATATGGAGCGGATATAGTAAAAAGCACAGAGTATTTGCAGCAAGTGTTCGAGGACATGAGTTTGTAGCTCTTACGCTGAGCTAAAAAGGGTTGCAGAACATCGAGAAGAGTGGACATGGAGATGGAAGATTTTTTCACTGCAAAGCAATCCACCGGATTGATGCTAAGAAGAAAATGGTAAAAAAGATAGTAAAGAATCATGTTAATTTTTCTCGAATACAGTCAAATGTTATTTACCTCCATTGTGACATTGGCAGTTCACTCAATGGAAGGCGAAATATTACATAAATTTAAAAATGAACATTTCCATATGTCATTGTTGACAGTGCAAAAGTATAAACAGTGGTGTGTTTAGACATTATGATCACATTACTTTTATACATACTAATTACGCATAAATTTAAAATGCATAGCTTATTAACAACCAATGACAAGGTCAGAAAACAAACATTTTTTGAAAAATTCTAATGCATGCAATTGCCATATCTGTATCACATTTTCAATCAAATCAAATCCGAGATGAATTTCGTCTACCATTTATTATGGATTCATTAACCTCTTTCCAGGCAAATTATTTTTGGAAAAATGTTCCAAAAAAAAAATAACGTTTACTTTGAACCGTATAAATATTTTTTTTAACCCTTCTAAGTCTATTTTCTTTTTCCTAGAAATATATTTCATAGTATATTCCATGTACGAGGGCTATCCGTAATATAAGATTCCCAGTGATTTTTCACACTGTAAAACATGTTTAATTCCATGAATGCGTACATTTTTGGAAAGTTCAGACTATTACCTATTTTTCTACATAGTCGCCACTGAGGTTAATACATTTCTGCATGCGGTATACGAGCTTTTGTATGCCCGAGTAAAAAAATCTGCCACGCAGATATCTGAGAACCGATTCTTCCAGCTCTTCTCTGTCGCCGAAATGCGTTCCACCCAGGTGTTTCTTCGTGTCAGGAGATGGTAGTTACTTGAGGGTGCTATAGGGTGAGTGTTTGACAATACCCCATCCAAATTTTGCGATGAGCTCGTTAGTGGCATCTTCGGTCAACATTCTTGGCACATACCATAACAGCGCTTTTCAGGACTGTAGCGCCATGGAAACTTTATATTATGGATAATCCTCGTACATATTATATACATAATATCGTATTATGGGATAGTTCGTGACGAAAAGCATACTAGAAATTGGTACAGTAGGAGATGCAAAAATAAAACGACAAAAGACACTAAAATATGGTTTATGGGTGTCTTCTAACTTTTAATTTATTCCTATAATATTTTTAAAATAATATACAAAACAAATTATTTAATACAATTTATATAATTCATTTTACGATACAATATGTTTTCGCTATTCCATAATCTATAACACAAAATACTTATAATACAAATATAAGTTTTCATCAAAGAGTTTAAAACAATAACAAGTGTCTTTATTGAAATGTAAATAGAACGCAATCCGGTTTAGAAACACAGATTTTATTGTTTCAATATCAGAAATCGTGAACTTATATGAAACACGTATTTGCGTGAACGACGAAAATCGAACAACGATTTTAAAATGCTGATATGGGCGCGCTTCAGGTATCACACCTACTTGCATGAGCGCCGATATTGGAACATATTTTTTTTACACGTATTCGTGTGAACGCTTGAGAAGTTGTTAATGTTTTTTTTTAATTGCATCTGGTATATTTGTTTAATCCGACTCTCCTGAAGCCAGAACCATTTGGTCCTAATGGGCGGGTAAACTAAAAATTTTGAAAAAATTATAAATATTTGTAAATATTTATGTGCTTCTAAATTGATAATGTTTGATAAATTATTTATATTTACAGTTCCATGGGGAACAAACCCTTGAAACATAGCAAAGTAAGCAAGCAATTTACATCAAAGCCGCACCCATCAGTAAAACACACATTATTTAAACATGTTTATGGTAATTTAATATAAATAAAGAAAACAATATTTTTGAAAAGCAAAAAGAATTTATTCCATGGCTACCAACTGCCAAGTTAACACAGCTTTGAATATTTTTTTTAAATACCTATCATGCTTCAATTTGCTTATACCTATAATGCTTTAAGACTTACATTTTCATAACCTAAAATAAACAAAGGAGGAATGATGCAAATAAAATTGGTAACATGATTATTTAGTGTCCCACGAAACATTTAATATTGATAATTAATTTTAATGTATTCATATCTACTTATACAACTACAAACCATTGTTTATAAATTATTTTATTCTTTCTGTATCACAGTTCTTACAAAACAAACTTTATTCATTTAACACGCATTGTTTTTTCTTTTGTTTCAAACGAAACATTCCAAAGCACTTTTTTAAATATATTCCAATATTATTATTATAATAATTAACAATCAATTATAAACAAACATTAACAATGTTGGCATCTTCACGGGGGAAATGATACTCAATCTGACTCGTCTCTCTCGTATTGATGAAAATAATGATGACACAGCATTTTTTTAGTCGCATTTCACACACTTTTTTAGGCCAAACACACTTTTTTATGTCATGGTTTTTTTTTACCAAAATATATATTGAAATGCATTGATCACTAGTCTTCTATATTTCAGCTCTTTTCATCGTGTTATAAAGAGAAATAAGATGCAAAAAAAAAGTTTAAAGGAGATGATAGGGAGATTAAAGGAGATAGAGGATCTCAACGAATAAGACGCAAAGTCACATGCGCCGAAGAAATGCGTAAGGCAATCAACCAACCGTCCCACTGCTTGTATAATCAGATACCCCCAACACACAGACTGAAGTCCCGACCACACAACCTCTCACATCCGGCCCTGAAAATGAGAGACTCCAGCTCTGGCAACAAGTCGCGCCAGAGGATTTCATTACTCCAAAGGAAGGCCTCCCAACTGGCAAGAACCTTGACTGGCGGACCTGAAAATCCCTGAACAGATTAAGAACCGGAGTTGGCAGACAAAGGACAACCTCAAGCGGTGGGAATGCTTCGGTAGGGAGAGTCACTATTGTGCGACTGTGGAGACCTGAAGACTGCCTCAAGACAGACGATAGTTGAATAGTTGAACTATCAATGTTGGCAGATACTGGAAGGAAATAATTTGACGTCGCTGACACGAAGAAGAAGAAGAAGACGGAGTGAACAGTTGTAGTAGATTTATAAAATTATTTATATTTTTAATATTCACTTTGAGATCCGTTTCAATATTAAATAGATAAGAATTTCATACCATGTTTTAAAAAGGATCACTCTGAGCACTATATCACGTTCTGGAAGACTGCAAATTCGCCATCAATGAAGGCTCCATCAGTTCCATCGTTTATAAGCATACTGATGTGAAAATACAAACGTTATCCGTAATATAAGATTCCCAGTGTTTTTTCACAGTTTAAAACATGTTTAATTCCAAGAATGCGTACATTTTTGGAAAGTTCAGAATTTCACCTATTTTTCGCCACTGGGGTCAATGCATTTTCGCATGCGGTATACGAGCTTTTGAATGCCTGAGTAAAAAAATCTCCCACCTGGCCCAGCAGATACCCGAAAACCGCTTCATCCAGCTCTTCTCTGTCTCCGAAATGCGTTCCACCCAGGTGTTTCTTCATGTCAGGGAAGAGATGGTAGTCTCTTGGGGCTAAGTCCGGGCTGTAGGGTGGGTGTTTGACAATACCCCATCCAAATTTTGTGATGAGCTCGTTGGTGGCGTCTTCAGTCAACATTCTTGGCACCCACCTCGCGCAAACCTTAGCATACCCTAGATGCTTCGTCAAAATCTTGTCAATAGAGGTTTTGCTGACATCAGGGATCATTTCGGAGAGCTTACGAATGAAGTGATGTCAGCTCAATTGCAGGCTGATACCGAAAACCTTGATATACTGCAGACGGCGAAACTTCAGTCTTCCATCAAGAGAGTTCAGTGTGATCCATGTTAAAACAAAATATGAAAATCTTATTTTTTTATGATTGATAGCCCATTCATACACTGTGTTTCTTTTTATTCGTTATATATTTAAATATTGGAAGTGCTCATGGATTCCTCAGTGGACAAGACAGCGCTCGCACTGAACGACAGCGTGCACGTGTCTGGCGATGCGATGCCGCCATTTGCAGAAGACTCCTTCTTCTTGTTGATACGCCACGCTCCCGCCGCTATGTCAAGCTTCCACTTGTCGGGGACGGCCGCGGATCAGTGGCAGTGCTCGGTCACATCGACCACAACAGACTTCCGCCAGCCGAAGAGAAAGTTGCCACATGCGGCGCCGGCAACTACAGCCACGCACAGCCAGCTGTTGTAGGTCATGAAGACCAGCATCAGCATGTAGGAAACAGCCACCTGAACGCCGTGTAGCAGCGTCTGCCACGCGTGGATCTTGCTGCACATCGATGGTCTAAAAGTAACAAAAAAACAGCATTGATCAATAGATTCAACGATCAATTTCGAAACACCAGTAATCATTCATTCTCCTGGAATATACGGAGGTCCCTTAACAGACTTCGGCCCGGAGTATGCAATATCCGACCATTGTAATTTGGTAAAGCATACTGAATAATTTGCCAGTTTTTTTTTCTTTCAGAAAGCCAATTTAACAGATGTCGCATTAACACAATTGATCAATTGACCACTACCAACTGTCAATGTTAGAAAGTCCCCATAGGGATTCCTTTAGGAAGACTATAATCAATGAATCTTTGTATTGATTGTGTTGTTTAGTTTTTTCAGTATAAAGAGCGGCCAATTTAGAAAAATATTATAAAAAGGAACAAAAGAAAAAACAGTTTACAGTTTCGCAATCATCATCAGCCTGTATCCGTCCACTGTTGAGCGTAAGCCTCCCTCATGAGTCTCCATCCTCATCGATCCTCTGCCTTCTGCATCCAGGCCACTCCCACAATTCTTATGTCGTCAGTCCATCTTGCAGCGGGTCAGCCAATTCTTCGGTTTGCTGATTATTGCAATTATGCTAGCACTAGTCATTTCCTACTGTAGATGTCACAATGAGTACTGAAAGTAGCAAAACGATATATCACGTCAACCGATTTCAACGGTCAGGGAATTTTTGACGGCATAAGCCGACAACCGATGCGAAAGGGTTGAGCAACCTGTGACAATGGTTGAGTTGAATTTACCATTTGATTAAATGAAAAGACCCAAGCTTATCATCTATTTTTATATTGGATAAAGGTAGCCGACAGAATTAGGTGGCGGAAATTTGTGAAAACCAAATGCTCCAGCTAGAGAAGAAAGAGATACTCACTGCACGACTCGAGGTTGCTCCTCTGGTGCCTCTTTGTCTTCAGGCCGCTGCACCGGTCGGTACTGCAGCGCGTGATATGTCTTCCAGAACAGACTCTCTCTGTAGTACTTCAACCTAGAATTAAACACATAATATCATGAATTGGGGAATACATGTCCCTGTCGGCTAATCACTCGATACGGCATGCCTATATATCGGCATAACACTAATATGTAGCTTCTTACAGATTGTAGGAAGGAGAAAACCAATGACTTAACATAGCCCCATAAAAAGTAATCGAGAGGCATTAAGTCACACAAACGAGGGGACCAGTTAACAGGATCACATCTGGAAATAAAGTTTTCGCCAAATTGATTTTGCAATAAATTGATGGTTGAGCGCGCTGTATGGCAAGTTGTGCCATCTTGTTGGAACCAAATTTCGTCCATGTTTAGCTAATTCATTTTTGTTAAATAAAAAAATCAGTCAGAATGGCTTGATAGCGCTAGCCATTCACCATAATGGTAGTTGCTTCCTCATTTTGAAAGAAATAAGTACTGATGATACCGCAAGCGTGTAAACTGCACCAAACAGTCAATTTTAATTGATGTAATGGTAATGCGTTAATGGCTTGAAGATTGTTTTTATTCCACATGCGGAAATTTTACTTGGCGAAGCCATTTAACCAGAAATCGTCACTAAGCATAATTCTTGGACGAAGTTCTCTGTGAACTTTGAAAGTTATTTTCCACAATTTGGAAGCATAGTTCTGA
This sequence comes from Glossosoma conforme, assembly GCA_022606575.1. Classification (NCBI taxonomy): domain Eukaryota; kingdom Metazoa; phylum Arthropoda; class Insecta; order Trichoptera; family Glossosomatidae; genus Glossosoma; species Glossosoma conforme. Next base: position 1,255,030 of record JAGTXR010000097.1, on the reverse strand, counting down.
CATTAAGCGACTCATGATAAATTGCCAAACCTTACTAAACAGAAATGACAACTTAATTTGACATTTTCAACTGTTAAACCATAGATAACAACCATCGAAAGATCTCATACACCTAAAAAAACACACTATATATAATCAAAATAAAAAATCTTCTTTCAAGTCTTAATCTTTAACCGCCCAGCGGTCCCGTAGAAGCCCGGAGATTTGCGTCATTCAATTCCCTAGCAGGCCAAAGTTTGTAATGTTTTGTCGCACAATAGATTCTTCCGTGAACTTATTTTAATACTATTATTACAAAATAATGTAATCCGATTGTGAAATGAACCATTAGCACTCCTGTTTGGGACTGTAGGGCGTTGAACGACGCAAATCTGCGGTGTCGTCAGGAAACCGCTGGGCGTTTAAAGGTTAAATGCAGAGCTGAAGAAGAGTCTGCATAAGATAAAGCGGAATGGAGAATATGGGAGAAGATGCAAGGTTTTGCTGCTGCAAGCCCAATCTTATAGATACTGAATAGACAAGGTAGATGTAAGGTATTGTCTCACCCTTCATAGCAAACTGCCACCAGGAACAAGGCGAGCATGGAGCCTATTAGGCCGCCCACCGAAGTGAACTCCCACCAATCAAAGAGAACAGTCTCCGTGTGACCTCCATGGAACTGAAACAAGAAACCACAATTGATCAAAATATTTATTTAAATAATATTTATTATAACCGTAGATGTAGTGGCAATCAAGGACATAGGGAGCATGCTACTACTCCCCACACGGCTCTAGTCTAAGACCTAACGCGCTTGCGGGCGGGTTAAGGATGAATCTTTCCCGATAATATTAACTTTCTTTAATAATACATAAATATAGATAAAAACAACCGAGCAAAACTTTGTAATAATACTAGTGATATCAGCTTCATATAGCTCTATTAGGCTGATGCCGAAAAAAGCCTCGATAAACGATCTTTTGTCTCTTATTTTTCGCTCGCCTGACATGCGCACATCTAATAATGTTAATTTTGATTTTATATTAATAAATTACACGGCGTTTGCACACAGCATTTTATTTGTTATGACAGTTGCTCCGTTTCATGTTGGTGCAACTGTCATCTTTAATTATTTTTTGCCGTGATTATCTTGGCGGCGCTGCATGTCGCAGTGTTCCGGCAGTCGTCAGTCAAGCCCCGTTAGACCGATGCGGAAAGTAACGTCATGTTACGGTCCAATGGGGAAATCAAGTCTTTAATTAAAAATAAATGCAAATTGTGATTCAAAAACAATTATTTTTGGTTTGTGATCAGCTCCTGCATCCTTCCTCCACGCGGTAATAAATATGTTTAACTTACTGTCATAGACATCATCGTGTGTACTCCGGATGACACGTGTCCAGCATGAGCGTCGTGTGCGCCCGCTGCCTCGGTACCCTGGAAGTAATAATCATTTATCAGAAGAAGAAGGAAAGTACGGGCAAAGCTCTGCATGTCAATTGTTGAACGTCATAGGCGACTGCACGGCATTCACGCATTGTCAGACAATTTAAAATTCTAAAAGTAGCTCATAACCTGTTGAGTTTGAAGAACATTGGTCAAGTTCATGTTACTCAAAGGCATGCTTGGTTATATTATGATATGTCATTGTCTACACCAGGGCTATCCAAATTAGGCTCCGCGGTCCCCTGGGGGGCCTTAGCATTTCTCAACAACTGAAGGGATTTTTTTTTATGTAATTGCATGCAGGAGAGCACAGCTGGTTAAGACCAGTGCACTTTATGACGCTCAGGGAGACTAGACACTGCATGCGGGAAACGTGTGTTGTGTTCGTGTTTGTGTGTAGGTTAGGTAGTTTTCAAGCGTATATATTAATCTGTTTCTTGAAAAGCGTGTTATGCGGCCCTTGGTGCCTTTTGAGTAAGACACCACCAAATTATTATTTTTTTTGAAAAAAAAGTTTCACAGTTAGTAGGAGGGGGTCTGTCGAAAACCGAAAATCATGCCAAGGGGTCTACGAGAGAAAAAAGTTTGAGAGCCTATGGTATATTTATATACAAGGCGCGTGATCCAAGACCAATTCTTCCACCTAATGACTTGAAATTTTGACGTATTTAATAATTTTTTATAAGTTTTTTTAATCTCTGTCGGGGATCGAATCCACGACCTTCGTTTTGCTAACTCGCTTGGTAAAAACTCTCCCTGTCCCATCCTGTTTTTGGAGACCCATTTGGGGATTCTTTACTAGAGGCACGCAAAAAGCTACTTGTTAGAGAGTGGCTGAAGGCCTTCCCGTGATTTTATGTGCATCATTTAGATGTCAAATAGACCTCAGTCTAAGGCTGCAAAGTTAGTATACTACAGCGAGTCTCGAATTTCTTTGTTTGGTAACACGTTGATAACCATGAAATACGTGGGAATGGATAAGGAAATGGTAAGGTTGGGAAATGGATTCTGCAGAATAGCAGACATCAGTTAGGAGTCGCAGACGTTGCTAGTCACGAAATACGGGAAATAGATGAGGAAGTAAGCAAACGCTTTAACCTCTTAGCCTTACCCGCCGCCAATGAAATGAGAACATGGTTTCATGTAATTGCCATTGTCTCAACTTACCACCACTGTTCGCAGTACAGCGTCGGCCATATCCGAGGCCATGGTCGTCGCAGTCTCGTGCATGTTGTGCCCCCCATGGTCGTGCATCGAGTGCATGCCATGTTCACTGTGATCCATCTTGAAAAGCAGTCAGTCACTATGCCGATGCCTTTCAAAATATTATCCTTTTACTCCTGTAAATAAAGAAAAAATATATATGTAATCATTTCACATTAATCTCCTTATGCCTCGTGGAGGAGATGTAGGGTCGTGGTTCGTGAGCGTTTCGAAAAAGACGTTGCGTCTCAAGGGCTGGAGCGTGACTGGCGTCCGTTGTGCATCTCGTTCAATCTCTGCAGCGTTGTGTGTGTATGTTGTCGCGATTTGTGAACGTGGTGTTTCCACACCTTCATCATCACATATTGACAATATATAATAACTCAACCCAAGCAGGTATTTTGATAATTAATACTGATAACATCCTATCGCATATCCATATATATCAGCTCGATATATAACCCTTTCAGGGTGGTGCCGAAAAACTTCAATATCCGATCTTTTTGTTTCTTATTTAGTGTTCGCTTGTCTGAAACGTAAATACAAAAAGTTAATCCAAGTGTATATTTAAGCAGTCATAAGAGATTGAGCTTGCAGGTACCATTAGCTCCATAAATGGCCACTATGTTAATTTCGGCGCTTTGCCGGCACAACTGTCGGCTGAGTCAATTGGAGTCTGCCCGAGACGTTTCACAGACACGGCTTTGTTGCGTCCCGGGCAGACGACTGAAGTTTGTCAGGTTTTTTGATTTGGAGACCTGCTTCTCATCCATCGCCCACGCGTCCTGATAACGATCCCGGCGTAGCGGAGTCCCTTTGATAAACGGGGGATCCTATCGTCAGTTCTCCACACACATTTGTGCACGAGAATAGAACTAACAAAGATCTCATTGAAAGCGAAACCGCGGTCTTCTAGTATGGTGATAAACAGTGATCAATATATTTAAATAATTTAATGTTAAAAATTAAACCAGCGCACACTTTTGATACCACTGGCTTTAAGATCGTCGCGAGAATTCCAAGGTATTTAATATAGGAATTCCTTCGCAAAACCCCAACACTTAAACAACTTAGGTATACGATATCAGTATATAATCTATATATATATTTGTACTCTCATGAACGGGTAAGAAAAAGTAGGGAGCGGACACGGCAGCCTTTAATCCTACAGTGAGTCAAGAGACGTACGTAGACCTGGTCGGTACAAGTTTTGCGGATGCCGTACAAGAGCATAAGCTACAGCTGCCTTTTCTTCAGGCTCCCGGGGTCTTGCTGTCTTAAAAAGCCGCCCACATATAATGTAGTCGGCGAAACTACGGGAGGAGCATGCCGGCGGACAGAGCTTTTAGCCTGCAGTTAGTGACGACTATACACTTCAGCCGGGCGGCATAGTCCAGTGGCTAAAGCATTTGCTTCTCACTCAGACGCCTTCGGTTCGACCGTTCGTGGTCATTTGAAACTCTTTGATTAAAAAAGTTATCTAAAAATGACACTACTTTTGCCGGCGGGTATGGCTCAATGGTCAAAGCGTTTGCTTTGCAAGCAAGAAGTCGTAGGCTCAATCCCCGACGAAGATAAAAAAATATAAAAAAAATATCGATTTCTGAGCTCTAAAATACATCAGTTTGGTGTGAATTTGATCACTCGCCCGTAAAATGGCAGTCATAGCCTATTAATTAAAATTGGTGGTAGACGAAAGTCGTCCCCCGACCACCCATTCATGGTAAATTCCTGCAATAATAAGGATGATGCGTGAATCTCTGTAGTCTTAGACGTTGGCGTATCAACACTCCACATGCAGCGCTTAGTCATATGCACTATGGTAAGCGTCATATAATTCTACAGATGAGACGTCAGAATTACTATCACCATCTGTCGGTATTCTCCTGTATGTGCTTACATAAAAAATAAACTGTAGATTGACGGTCGGCGGCATAGTCACTGCGCCTAAACTACATAGCGGTCATCTATGGAACTATCCACTCCCACATGACATGGAGCGACTGTCAAAACCAAATAAAAAAAATGACGCATGCAAACGCCGCGTCTAATCACTACTTAAAACTAAAACTTAGACTTACATTTGATATCAGCTTCATATAGCTCTTTTAGGCTGATGCCGAAAAGCCTCGAAAAACGATATTCTGTCTCTTATTTTTTTTAGCTCGCCTGACATGCGCATCTAATAATGTTAGTTTTAAATTTATATAAAATTTAACGGCGTTTGCATACGCCATTTTATTTGTTATGACATTTGCTCCATTTCGTGTTGGTTCAACTGTCATCTTTAATTTGTTTTTTTTGCCGTGATTACTTGGCGGCGCTGGATGTCACAGTGTTCCGTCTGTCGTCAGTTAACCTCTCGTCCGGCCGGCGAAATCTCATACACCGGTCGGACGAAGAAATCGAGTCTTTATTCAAAATAAATGCGAATTGTGCTTCAAAAACAAGTTCTTTTGCTTTGTGATCTGCTCCTGCATCCTTCCTCCACGCGGCCACTTGACGAACCCGCGACGCATTGTCTTTTTAAATGGTCACATCGGTGTCGCATTATATGTGCGTGTCAGACGAGCGAACAAAAATAAGAGACAAAAGATCGCATATCGAGGCTTTTAGGCACCAGCCTAAAGAGGATATATAGAGTTGATATCAAAACAATTAGGTTTGATTAAAATGTACGTTATTTATTTAAGGGGGAAGCGTCACTCCATTTGATTTGATAAATTGAATAATATTGGGTGACGAATCACTTGGTGATACCACATATGAGTCCATTTGCTAGTATATATGTAATATTGTATACATACTAGTATATGTACGCATGACAATACGTGACAATACATGACAATACATGTACAAAAGACCGATTGCACAAAATCCAACATTCCAGTCATAGAGAACGTCGGACTAATCACTAGATCTTCCTTTACAAATATACAGTGATATCAGCACGATGTAGCCCTTGCTAACTGGTACCGAAAGCCTCGATGCACAATATTTCGTCTCTTATTCCTGGTCGCTTGTCGTGCATTTATGTGCGCCATGTTGTAATTTTGGACGGGTCCGCTAACGGGTGTGTTAGTTATAAACACCATGGCAAGAACCTAGAAAAAGCCGAAGAATATGGGGTCGAGCAGCCCATCAATGCATGCAGAGTCGTCACAGGCTGCCTCAAACCAACACCCATTTCAAAACTATACCCCTTGGCTGGTATCGCACTACCAAACATAAGACGCAAAGTCATATGCGCCGAGGAAATGCGTAAAGCAATCAACCAACCATCCCACTGCTTGTATAATCAGATACACCTAACAACCAGACTGAAGTCGCGAAGCAGCTTTCTGAGATCCACACAACCTCACATCTGGCCCTGAAAATGAGATACTCCAACCTCCGGCAACAAGTCGCATCAGAGGATTTCATTACTCCAAAGGAAGAACTCCCAACCGGCAAAAACCTTGACCGATGTACCTGGAAATACCTGAACAGATCATTCAGGGCAGTATCCACTTGATTACAATGGGCTGATCGACCCCATACTGGTGCTGCATATGCTCCGGCTTTTTCCAGGTTCTTGCCAGTTGGGAGGCCTTCTTTGGAGTAATGAAATCCTCTGATGCGACTTGTTGCCAAAACTGGAGTCTCTCATTTTCAGGGCCGGATGTGAAAGGTTGTGTGGATCTCAGAAAGCTGCATCGCGACTTCAGTCTGAGTGTTGGAGGTATCTGATTATACAAGCAGTGGGACGGTTGGTTGATTGCCTTACGCATTTCTCCGGCGCATATGACTTTGCGTCTTATGTTTGGTGGTGCGATACTAGCCAAGGAGACCCCTAATAATTTGCGTAAGCACCTGTTCTCGAAAATCTTTATTCCACAGCTCTTTGTTACCCATACGCCATGATTCGCAGGAATACAAAAGAATGGAGATAACACAAACGCTGTGTACACAAAACTATAGCAGGAAAACGTTTTGAATCACAATAAGACGAAGAAGTCTTACAAATTTTACTTTATTTGCTTAAAATTCAAGGCTTTGTTTTTTTTGTCATATTTCTGAATATATAACAAAGACGTTTCATAATACCATTTTCCATAGAAGAAATATCGTATTACGTACTAGTGGTATGCCCGCGAAAATGTCGCAAAGGTAAATTCGAAATACGTTTTTTTTTTCTATTTTTAAAATTAACATCCTGTGTCAATAGATCGTCATAACGTTTTCATTTCCATACGCGCAATATCTGGGACTCGCAGCATTACACAATCAAAACAAAATACAGACTATACAGCGCCCATATCGTCCACATTCTTCTTCCGCTCTACTTATTTGAGTATATAGTTGTCGCATGCTGCTGCCTTGAAGCTCTTTCAGCTGCCGTGGTCCTTGCCTCATCCCATGATAGTGTTATTTTTTTATGTAAGCCCATAGAGGAGAATACCGATAGATGGTGATAGTGATTCTGAAGTCTCATCTGTGGAATTCTATGACGCTTACCATAGTGCATATGGCTAAGCGCTGCATGTGGAGTGTTGATCCGCCAACGTCATAGACGAGATTCACGCATCATCATTATTATTATAGAAATTTACTATGAATGGGTGGTCTTCACGGGACGACCTCCGTCTACAACCAATTTTTATTACTAGGCTATGACTGGCATTTTTCGGGTGAGTGATCAAATTAACACCAACCGGGGTATTTTAGAGCTCAGAAATCGATTAAAAAAATATATTTTTTTAATCTCCGTCGGGGATCAAATCCACGACCTTTGGCTTGTAAAACAAACGCTTTGACCATTAAGCTATACCCGTCGGCGTTACTTTTTTAAGTTTAAAAGTATATTAAACTTTGTTAATAAAGGAAATTTGAAATCTCATTTAATTCTATGCGCAATATCTGAGACTCGCAAAATTACGCGATCAAAACAAAATGCCGACCATACAGCGTATCGTCTTCATTCTTCTTTGCGGCTGTGAATCTTCAGTATCTCACTAATGCTGCCGTATCATTTTTAAGCTTTTGAAAGCAGATGCCTATACAAGAACCTGAAGGTACGATGCTTTGACATTGTGATAAATGAGTTGAGAGAGCGGACGAGGCAGCCTTTCATACTACAGTCTATAAAGAGACAAAAGTGGACCAGTTTGCGACACACATTTCGGATGCCGCAGCAGTATAAAGTACAGTTTTCTTAACATCAAGCCTTCAGAATCACGCTGTACTGGGAGGCAATCGGGAACTATGCATATAATGTACTGTATGAATGCAGAGGTGACGAGGAATGAGGCGAAAACCATAAAGGATGATGCGAGAATCTCGGGCTGTAGTCTATGACTATGGCGGATCAACGCTCCACATACAGCGCTTAAACATATGTAACATGGTACGCGTCATAGAATTCCACAGATGAGACTTCAGAATTATTATCACCATCTGTCTGTATTCTCCTGTATGTTTTTACATACAAAAAAATATAAGAGCACTGTTTTAAATGATTAGAAAGTACAATACCCCGTCCCCTTATCTAATTACCAGACTATATTTGTTTTAAAGGTCAATTTCTATACGGAGAACCAATACAACAATTGTTATAAATTGTAGTGACTTATTAGTCACTACAATTTATAATACGAGTATTATTGTATGTGTATTACCAAGTCATAATTACTAATGTAGTGTCCGCCATCTAACGTTTTTTTTTTCAACTAGGGCTTATTTCGTGAATGGTAACACTTAGCTCATGTCTGATTTGACAGATAATTAGTTTTATCCTTCCTCTGAACGAATATGGTTGTGTATACGCTTGAACAACGCTGGTAAATATTGCGTCATTACTTTGAAAATCAGGCCATTTTTCTTTGAAAATGAGCAAGGAGTGGCCGTTACAGTCAATGGCGATCGTTATCGGGCCAGTTTTGTTCACAAAAATTGAAGAGGAGGATATTGGCAACATTTGGTTTCAACAGGACGGCGCTACGTGCCATACAGCCGAAGCTACACTCGATGTTTTGCGCCCCATTTTCAAAAAAAAAAAGTTATTTGGCGGACCCGTTACATACTGACATTAGCATGATATAGCCCCTGCTGACTGATACCGAAAACCTCGATATACAATATTTCGTCTCTTATTTCTATTCGCTTGTCATACATTTATGTGTCGCCATATTGGCGTCTTGGACAAGTCCGCTAACTTGTGTGTTAGTTATATACATCGCCACTTACGGCGCTGGTGACCGACCACGGGCCGCACGGGTCAGTGGTGTGCTGACGGCCGAGAAGGTCGCAGTACGGCCGGCCGACATGTCATTCCGCCTAGGCCGGAAACATTCAAAGTTTATCGTAAATATATTATGTCAATGTGCTTTTTAAGAAAGTCTGTGTTATTAATCTACTCCTAATCCTGCCATCACGCGTCTGAATAACAACTTTTGAAAAGAGGAGGATGTTAGTAGTATATATCGATTATTCATGAAAGATAGAGTATAGAAAATAATATTCTAATAAAATATAATAATGGGAGATATAACGGGTCCGCCAAATAACTTTTTTTTTTTGAAAATGGGGCGCAAAACATCGAGTGTAGCTTCGGCTGTGTGGCACGTAGCGCCGTCCTGTTGAAACCAAATATTGCCAATATCCTCCTTTTCAATTTTCGTGAACAAAAATGGCCCGATAACGATTGCCATTGACTGTAACGGCCACTCCTTGCTCATTTTCGAAGAAAAATGGCCTGATTTTCAAAGTAATGACGCAATATTTACCAGTGTTGTTCAAGCGTATACACAACCATATTCGTTCAGAGGAAGGATAAAACTAATTATCTGTCAAATCAGACATGAGCTAAGTGTTACCATTCACGAAATAAGCACTAGTTGAAAAAAAAAACGTTAGATGGCGGACCCTATATTTGAGTGTTCCACAATCGGCGTTTTTTAAGAAGATAGGATAATTAGCCCGACGCTCCCGACGCTTCTTGAGTATAATAGATTATAATCAAACGTGCATGCTACAGTAATCAGTAATCATTCAAAAAGCAGTAAGACAACGTGTGTATGAAATCCAAGCAATAGATTAGATATGGCGATACAGAAGTACATTTCAGTTGTAAACAAAAGAGTGTTTACTTAATTTTACAGAATTCAAATATCAACATATTTACTATTAAGATACATACTGTTGATTACGCAGTTAATAGTCGAGTTGTGGTAAGCTCAATTTTACTAAATTTAAAGATATAGTACACATTGAATCCAAAATATAATGACATCAGCATGATATAGCCCTTGCTGACTGGTACCGAAAACCTCGATACACAATCTTTCGCCTTTCATTTTCGTTCGCTCGTAATCAGAGCACAACCGGTCGAGACCAATGCACCATATGACGTTCAGCCAGAGTGACTAGATGCCGCATGCGGGAAACGTTCGTTATGTTTGTGCGTAGGTCGGGGAGATTGCAAGTTTATATTTATATGCTTCTTGTAGTGATCCAGATTGTAGGAAAGATGAAACACATACGCTGGAAGAGCATTCCAAAGCTTACCTATTGCATTTAGGAAGGAACTTTAGAAACTGTCAGTTCTCGGTCAACACACATTAACCGTGTTCGGCAAGTGTAAGACGAGTTTATCGGTTGTGAATACCTCTTTTTCTTTAGCCTCGCCATTTCCCATCATCTGGGGTTTTCGCCATGTCTGCCTGTCCTGCACTGCATTCTCGGTCAAGCCCAGAGTTTACAAATCCTTGTTTATAGTTGCAGTCCAGGTTGCCTGTGGTCTTCCAGGTCTTCTTCTCAGCATGGGCATGTTGATGGCTTTCTTCACCAACTCTCCGTGTCACATGCCCATACCATCTTAGGCGGTTTTCCCTTTGGAAATCGGTTGTGAATACCATATTTAAAAATATCAAGCGGCATATAATCCACAGAGATGTATTCTCCTGAATGTGTTGACATAAAAAAAACATTATAGAGATAAGAAAACAAAATTATCTGTTCAACAATAAATAAGCTACCATTTTAATTCTTGGATAAACGTTACTACAACTTCTTTCAAACAAATCAAATAAATAATATTTAAATTGAGATATATTAAAAATATTTCATAATATCGTATTTCCCAGACTTTTGACCCGATTTCCATTGGAGGAATACAAATAGAGGTTGTAAGTGGCAAGTAATACAACTGGGACGAAATAGCTTCTCAAAAAAAACAGGCGTATACAACTGGGATGGGCAGCATTTGGAAAACTAAAATACATTTTTAACCCTCGCCTTACTATGTTAAAAACTTCCGCGCGTTCCGATGGTGTGTACTCGTTACACATTCTGATTTAAAGTGAATAAAATGAATAGAAATTCGAAAAAATGAAAATATTCAAAGATATTTACGCTTAATATTATAATAGTTGATGTCAATAAGCAGTAATAATTGACATTTAATAGCTAAAAACATGAAAAACATCAGACGAAGACCTCAAACGGCCAGACGCACCTTGTCGCGTGAACTTCCGAGAGCTACTAACACTACTTAGCCTGTCGACAAATCGATGAGCCGACGCGCATCGATATCATTTCGAACTAGCCGACCAACTGAGGTTTCCCGTCTCGCTCACTCATATTAGTACGTCAGCGAGAGTGAGGAGTATAGATGCCGACGCATCTGGGTATTTTTTAATTTTATTTTTGCACACGCTTCCGACAGGTCGAATGAATACATGACAGTTGACGCGTCTTGAGTGTAGTGGTGAATTTATTCCGGATTTTAGAAAAATATTTCCTGCTCCCGATGAGTGCCTATTATTATAAATGTATATTTTTTTTACAATACGTAAATGTATTAAGGAGGAATACCTAAAATCTGAACCCTGTGTGTATTATATTTACAGAGATATTTAAGTTATTACAAGCAATGTGTAGTCGATAGACATCACCGGGGAGGAGAGGTTAAAGCGAAAATTCCGCAATGTCTTAATGCTAAGTCGTTTAACCAATGCATCCTCTCAGTATTAGTTTATGGCGCAGACACGTGGAATCTAACAGCAAGTCTTACCCGCTTGGTGAAAACCATCCTTGTCTTGTCCTGTTTTTGGAGACTCAGATAAGGGAGCCGTTACTGGACGCACGCAAAAAGCTACTTGTCAGAGAGTGGCTGAAGGCGTTACCGTGATTCTAGGTGCATCAGTTAGATGTCAAATAGACCTCAATCTAATTCAGCGAAGTTAGTATATTACAGCGAGTCTCGAATTGCCTTTTTTTGGTAATATAAATATATAAATAATAAAGGTCAGCGAGCGTGCCATGGAGAGATCCATGCTCGGAGTGGCTCTAAAATATGGAATCCGAAACGAGAATATCCGCAGGAGAACTCATGTAGTGGAGGCTACCCAACGTATAGGCGCACTCAAGTGGCAATGGGCAGGACATGTCTGTTGAAGAGACGACAGTCGATGGGGAAGAAAAGTATTGCAGTGGCGCCCAAGAACTGGCAAACGAAGCATTGGCCAACCCCCTGCAAGATGACGACATAAGAAGAATAGCATGAGTGATCTGGATGCGGGAGGCAGAGGATCGAAGAGGATGGAAACTCATGTGGGAGGCTTACGTTCAGCAGTGCACGGATACAGGCTGATGAAGATGATATTAAAAATATATAAAGAAGTATATTTCACTAAAAAAACATTTATTTTTACACATTTTCATTCTTTTACTAGGTTAGTAAATTTATTTTTAAAAAAAAATCTTTTTTTTTACGCTAAATACTTTTTTATCTCTATTGTTGTCGGTCAAATATTGATGCCAAGGTTACTTACTAATCTTATCAAAATATTTATATCAAAACTATGACAATTTAATGGAAATGATATAATATATTTCCATTTAATCAATCTATCATTACTAATTATTCAGCTGCGATTATTGGCATCACACGAGAATCCAGTGCAGCCGTGTAATGGTTATTTGAAAATATACTCTGATATCAGATCGATGGTATGGGTATGCGACACGGAGAGATGAGGACCACATGGTGAAGAAAGCCTTCAACATACCCACGCTGAGAAGGAGACCTGGAAGACCACAGGCAACCTGGACTGCAACTATAAACAAGGATTTGTAAACTCTGGGCTTGACCGAGAATGCAGCGCAGGACAGACAGACATGGCCAATGTGCACAAGGATAGCCGACCCCAGATGATGGGAAATGGCGAGGCTAAAGAAGAGACTCTGATATCAGCTTGATATATTCAAGGGCTATAGCCCTTGCAGGCTGGTGCCGAAAATCCTAGATATACGATTTTCTATCTCTTATTTTTGTTCGCTCGTCACGTTTAAAAAATATTGGAATCTTACCAAGAGCCGATGCAGCCGTGTTAATAGGTTTTGAGAGCGGTGTCGCGATCGTTCCCATACAATTCGTTCAACGTCTCATCGGTAACGACGTGAGGCGCAATGGACGTCTGTTGCACAGGACATTTGGCATACAGGACAACTGCTTCACTGGTTGTCTCGCTAACCTAACCTAACCTAAGGATTTTCCAGTGATCGTAGAGTCCAGAGAGACATAGTTCTCGCTAACGAAATAACTTAGAAGATTCACATCCTCAAAATTCACATCTTCCCTTCCCGATCACTACACGCTCGCATACCGACACTGTGTCTTAAAAATTTTTTTTTAATGTACAAACATACAGGAGAATACCGACAGATATAGTAATTCATTTCAGTGATAGTAATACCGAAGTCTCATCTGTGTCATTCTATGACGCTTACCATACTGTATATGGCTATCCGCCAACGTCATAGACTACAACCCAAGATTCACACATCATCCTTATTATTCCAGGAATTTACTATGAATGGGTGGTGGTCTTCACAAATTATAATTAATAGGCTATGACTGGCATTTTACAAGTAACGTGTCAAATTCACACCAAACGGGGGTATTTTAGAGCACAGAAAACGATTTAAAATCCTTTTTTTTTAATCTCCGTCAGGGATTGAATCCACGACCTTTGGTTTGCAAAGCAGACGCTTTGATCATTGAGCTGTACCCACAGGCATATATATAACTGTGATATAACCACATTCAGACAGTTTAAACTACACCTGCCTTCTCCTCAGAAAGGACATCGATAACTACGAGTATGCATAGGATGTACTAGTCACGGCTAGTCACTGGCCGAGCTTTGTGGCGTCCATACGGTCCAGTTAAGGGAGCGTACATTGAAGACAAAGTATCACATTCGAATCACGTTTATAATATACTCGTATAAGTAGTGATTGGCCGATTGGTAATGATTAAGATCAAGTTGCGTAAGTGGAACAAGTTAGTTGACTACTCGTATACCAGATATGTACGAGTAAATTGCTTTGAAAATACAACCGCTTACGCTGTTTTCGTCGTTTACCAATAATTTTAAATATAAGTCAAATATGTTAGTTAAATATACTTATTCTTATTCTTATGTATACTTGTATTATAAAGTATTCTTAACGTGATCCATTTCAAAAATTAAATATACTCGTATATACTTTTGGCTTGTATTTATTTGTTCAGTAACTAATTCATGTTTTTGATAGTATATTAAATGAATTGGCAGTTAATTATAAAACTGACAGTGGATCTTCTTCTTCGTGTCAGCGACGTCAAATTATTTTTTCCCAATATTTGGCAACATCGATAGCTCGTGTGTTGCCCAGCATTAGGTCCTGAGATGTGCAACTTGTTGGGCACATGGAGCAGCATCGTAGGTGTGAGGCGGTCTGCAGGTCTCCACAGTCGCACAATAGTGTCTCTCCCTGCCGAAGCATTCCCCACCGCTCGAGGTTGTCCTTTGTTCTACCAACTCCGGTTCTTAATCTGTTTAGGGATTTCCAGGTCGGCCAGTCAAGGCTCTTGCCAGTTGGGAGGCCTTCCTTTGGAGTAATGAAATCCTCTGGTGCGATTTGTTGCCAGAGTTGGAGTCTCTCATTTTCAGGGCCGGATGTGAGAGGTTGTGTGGATTTCAGAAAGCTGCTTCGAGACTTCAATCTTGGTGTTGGGGGTATCTGATTATACAAGCAGTGGGACGGTTGGTTGATTGCCTTACGCATTTCTTCGGCGCATATGACTTTGCGTCTTATGTTCGGTGGTGCGATACCAGCCAAGGGGTATAGTTTAGAAATGGGTGTTGGTTTGAGGCAGCCTGTGGATTAAATTGTGACAGTGGATTAAATATATTGGCTGTATACACTGAGTAAGTACGATTATGGTCAGTTATAAAATAAATATGTCAGTAATATATTGACATCCCGTCACGGGTTCGTCACGTGGCCGCGTGGAGGAAGGATGCAGGAGCAGATTAACAACACAAAAAAAATTTTATGAACAGAATTCGCATTTATTTTTTATAAAGACTTGATTTCCTCGTCCGAGCGGTATGGCGCTTCGCCGGCTGGACGAGAGTTAACTGACGACTGCCGGAACACTGTGACATGCAGCGCCGCCAAGATAACCACGGCAAAAAAGCAAATTAAATATGACAATTGAACCAACATGAAACGGCATCAGCCTAAAAGAGCTACATCAAGCTGATATCAATATTTAATAATGCCAATAATTATTGTAAATGAACGATATTTATGATGACTTGTTTTAGCTTGACAGATAGTGAGTAGATGGTCGCAACATGCAAATGTATGACCAGGACATTGAATAATTAGCACATAAAATGGAGACCTAACCTTACTTAACCCAACCTATTGTCAATTAATATTCATTAATTAATTCCTGCCAATTTATTATTTTTAATTGACATTTAATATTTTTATTACTCCTATTTAAGACCGTTTCATAAATATTAACTGATCATTGATTGAATTTAATACTGACCTAAAAATAGTTGCCAAAACTTTTTATGTTGTTTTAACATGGAGCAATCAGAGTTTTATAATATCTCGACTTATGCAAATATACTGATATATTTAAAGATTTATATATATTGAGTGTCAAAGAGAGTGAGAGGAGGTTGAACCGCTCTTCAGGACCAAACAGTTCATGCCTCGGGATCGTCGGACTACTCATCCTACATTAAAAAATACTATTATCGTAATACCCAAAATATGCCTCGAATACTACGGCAGGATCCTTAAGAACCACATTATATGTTCCTAGGAGAACCTCCGGGAGCAGAGAAGCCTTGTTACAAGGCATGGACAATGATAACTAACAGAACTGATTGGTGTGAATTTGTGGGGATCAAATGCTCTATACATGGAACGAATATGCGAAAAAAAAAAAAAAAAAAAAAATTTTGTTAACATTAAATAATCGAAGGAATAAAAATGCAAGAATAAATATGAATTTTTAAATTTCGCTTGTTTGACCAAGTGGCCAATTAGAAAACTGCCAATCTGTCACAATAATTGTTGTTTGTACCTGGAATAATTGCACATGTCTAAACAATCGGCAAAACATGTAAATTTGCATATTATGTCCATTGAATAACATTGGCCATTTTCATCATCGGCACGTAGGCGCTTTCAGAAATTATCGCAATTTTTTTTTTTTGTAATTTATGCATATTTCAATATGCAAGGGCATTTCAATTAATTGAATCATCACTTAAAAAATACGTTTCTTCAATAATTTTGTTTGAAATACAGATTTTTTATATATAAAAAAACACTGTCGGCATTTTCCTTCAGAAACTCCAAAACGTTCGTTTTTTTTTAATTCTTCGTTAATAACAAAATTGTTTTACAAGCGAAACAAATATGTGCGATTGTAACCCATTAGCTGCATACGTAGAGCACATATTTTGTTATATACCAATCACCTGTGGTCAACAGGTAAATGAGTATTTATCCGTTTCCGGGATACGATTGCGGACATTTTGTTTAAAAGTATCGCGTGACACAATTTATTAATTATCAATATAATATAAATATACATATTTAGACCACATCCGCATTCTAACTATTCTAATATATGCTAAGCGGAGGTCATGGCGACTAACAGTGTTTTGTGGCGACAGATCGTGATGGCCATATGATATAGTCAGGGAGCGAACATGGTGATAATGATGATGATGATGATGATGTAGACGAAAATCATCTCATAGTGAGTTTTGACTATGCGTAAATGCTGGGATTTATTCTAATGATTTTGCCGGATAATCAATCCACATGCAACACTTAACCATACTTAAAAATGGCAAACGTCATTGAATCCACAGGTGAGTTTTTTCCATTACCGTTTGTCAATATTCTCATGTATGCGTTAACATTAAATATATATAAATTTATTAAAAAAACATTTTTATTTTAAGATTCGTCTGGCATCGAACGCACGACATGCCTCTTGGGAGAGGGATCAGACTGTTTAACCAAATCGCCTCGGATGTTGATATATTTCACGTAAGGGAGGCCCAATTCAGACACGAACTCCACGAGTTTCTTTGGAGGAATAATTTGTTGGCGTCGTCTGTTTGATGAGCAATGGTACCTTCTGTTGCTTGTCTTTATTGCTTTGAGATAGGATTAATTCTTATTGTACTTTAAAAATGAATTGAGTTGTTCAAATTTGTAATGTAAGGGAAAAAAATAAATTAAATTAAAAATTAAAAAATGAATAAAATTGACATCTGGTATGATAAGCAAGCGCTTTACTTTTTAGCCATACCCGCCGGCATGAATCGACTATGAACTTAACTGGAATGTACCTTCCCTCTCCATCGCTTTATTCGTTTTTCTTTCGTTGGTAAGTGAAAGGCGAATTCGCCAAATGGTTCACAACCGTCAATGATTAACGGTGATTATAAAAAGTAATATAACAATGCTTCAGTAACAAAATGTGGTTCAAATGTATATCGGCGGGTATGGCTTAGAGGTACAGCGTTTGCTTAACATGCCAAAGATCGTGGGATCAATCCCCAACAAAGACCAAAATATTTTTTTTTCTAAATTAACGATCTGTTAACACATTAACATCGAGTGAGATTCGCAAAATCGATGTCATCAAAAATGGCATAACTTTTAAAATACCAAACATAACTACATCATTTTTTCAATATGACACTCACTAATTATAGCACCACCAGCAAAATTATCGAAAAGTTGTAGAACTCCTAACGATATTTTTTTATTACGTTTAAAACTTGAAAGTACACATTAAAACTTTTAATGGTACGTTTTTTAGAGATATAAATATTATTTTAGATTTATAGTATGATATTCATGGTAACAATAACCCTTATGAAGGGTATTATCACGAAAAACACATTTATAAGATGTGACAACACATTGCCGGAAGATTTCACAAAAAAAATAACAATTCAAATGAAGTTGAGGACTTCAGTTAAATTGATGTACATCCGATGCCGTTTAAGCTACGTTACAACTGGGAGGATGCATTGGTTAAACGCCTTAGTTTGAAGACATTGTGGGATTTTTGCTTTTAAAATGAACTTAGGTGTATATAGGTTTGTTATATATTTATAAAAATACACAGGAGATCACACCAAAGTGTTTAAAAGTTTGATTAATCTAGGACTCACGTTTTAAGCGTTATTTTTTTACATTATTGTTAACCTAGATTCATGTTGCCAATCATCTTTCAAGGCTATCTGACCTCTCTCACCATTCTTCTACACATGTTCACACAATAGGAATGAAACGTGGCTTAAGAATTGAGCCACTGTCGTTTGAAGCATGCAAGAGAATACTGACAAACGATGTGATGGAGATATCAATGTGGTAATGGGCAGCACGTTTTTAAAGCAATAATTCCGCAATGTCTTAAAACTATGTCGTTTAACCAATGCATCCTCCCAGTATTAAGTCATGGCGAAGAGCCGGGGAATTTAGCACCAAGCCTTACCCATAAAATAAACGTCACCCAACGTTCCATGGAGAGATCCATGCTCGGAGTGTTTCTAAAAAATTGAATCCGGAACAAGAATATCCGAAGAAAAAACATAAGTGGTGGAGGCTTCACAATGAATAGACACATTTAAGTGGTAATGGGCAGGACATATCTGTAGAAGAGACGACGGTCAATTGGGAAGAAAAATGTTGAGTGATGCCCAAGAACTGGCAAACGGAATGTT
Source organism: Glossosoma conforme (assembly GCA_022606575.1). NCBI lineage: Eukaryota > Metazoa > Arthropoda > Insecta > Trichoptera > Glossosomatidae > Glossosoma > Glossosoma conforme. The sequence continues at coordinate 1,236,314 of JAGTXR010000097.1, read as the reverse complement.
GGATGACCTCTGCATGATGGACGACAACACCAGAAGATTAGCGAGAGAAGCCTAAATATGCGAGTAGAAGGCGGAGGATCGAGAAGGTTGGAGACTCGTGCGAAAGGTCTACTTTCAACAGTGGACGGACACAATGGTGATACACCTGGTGCTAGTGGCAAGTTTTTTTTTTTTTTTTAATTATTATTACATTTTCGTTTCCAATTAGAATTGTTCATTTACTTTGACATCAGCATGATATATCCCTGGCTGACTGGTACCGAAAGACTCGATATACAATCTTTCGTCTCTTATTTATGTTCGCTTGTCGTACATGTATGTGTCGCCGTATTGGCATTTTGGACAAGTCCGGTCACGCATGTGACGTTAGTTATATAAATCGCCAGCGCTGGGTGCGACCGAACACGGCGCTCGGTCCCGAGTCAGTCGTGTGCCGACGGCGGCGAGATCGTATTGTATTGTGGCCCAACCTGAATGCTGTGGTCAATATGCTTCAGAAAAGGTATTTGTGTTGTTAATCTGCTCCTCATCCTGAAGCCACGCAATTCGATAACTTAATTAGAGAGGAGGATGTTAACTTAATATTTTATATTGAATCTTAGTAAAATGTGTATGTCACATGTCTAAAAATTAAGCTACCTTGCAGCATTCGAAACTGCTTATATTTTTTCGAAATGGCATTGAAATAGTTGGGTACAATAAATCACATGCTTATAAATAAAAGTAAAAAATAAATGTACTACATTAAGCCGAATGATTTATTTTGTTACTGAGAGACATGACCTAGAGCAGTGTTCCGTATGGTGTGTGCCGCGGCGGTACACTGGTGAACAGTAGCAGTTTTGTATTTGGCGTGCCGCATGAAAAAAGACAAATTTTCTGAAGGTACAATAATACACCTATTTTATGTAAACACGTACAGGAGAATACCGACAGATGGTGATAGTAATTCTGAAGTCTCATCTGCGGAATTCTATGACGCTTACCATGCTGCATACGGCCCTAAATGTGGAGTGTTGTTCCGCCAACGTCTTAGACTACAAGCCCGAGATTCACGCGTCATCCTTAAACATTACAGGAATATACTATAAATGGGTGGTCTTCAAGGGATGACCTCTGTCTATCATCATTTTTGATTGATAGGCTATGACTGTCATTTTACGGGTGAGGGATCAAATTCACATCAACCGGGGGTATTTTAGAGTTTAGAAATCGATTAAATGTCTTTTTTTTTAATCTCTATCGGAGATCGAACCCGCCCTTTGGCTTGCAAAGCAAACGCTTTGACCATTGAGCTATACCCGCCGGCAATCTAATTGACACCTAAGCATAACCGAGTAATATGAAAAAAATAAAACGTTCCAAAACATTTCTACCTCATTTTTGGCGGTAAAAAAAGTATTGATGTTAAAAAGCCACGTCACTAAGGCATGAAACTTTTTATTTGAAATTAAAGTAAATACATCCAAGAATCTAACTCCAAAAAAATGATTCGTGAAATAAAGAGACTATTCCACTGTCAGGAAGAGCGGCCTGGTGAAAGCAAACCCAATTCCGACCACTTTCCAGTGAGGTCGCCAACTGAAACGAAGAACAATTCATGAATACAAGCACGGGTATACTCATCTGTAACGTAAAGCTTAAAGCATTCAGCATTGTAAGCATCACACGAGTATACATGCTATCGATATTTTTTTCTAAGAATACGTGCGATTGGTCCGATTCTCGAAATTTTCCCGCACGTGCTTGTGAATTTAAAAAATGGCAAAACGTGACTGGGTTCGATAGCGTGACCTTTTAATCAAAAGTCAGACACTCTATCGACTCGGCCACCAGTGTCTCCGAGCAGCGCAGCGGTCAGAGTCGAATCCGGTATCAGTGAGTCAATGCAGACGCTTAATAGGTTTCAAAAACTGGTTCCTGCATAAAATGACAACGTAATGGAACTGATTCTACAGCATGCCATCGTAAAATCGTGCACAGCTAAATCGATAAACCCTGATCACTGATCTACCCATCTCATAACTAAGCATGGCGCTTTTAACGACAAATTAAACACATTTAATTCGCAAAAGCCACAACTTTGATATTCCGCAACAATGGTCTGATAATTGAGCCTTGCGGACAGATGAACTGCTCAGTGGATAAGCCATCACTGGTCTACCCAACTAATGACTGGGCACAGTGCTTTTAATGACAGATTATACTCATTTAATTCAGTTTCGAACCGTGTGGCGCCCCCTTCCAGACCTCAGAGCACATACTCTGGGACTCTCAGTTCCTTTTGTTAGAAAGGAGTCCTTTTCGATGCAATTCGATGAAAGTGCTTCAACCCTATCGGGCAGGCAAACTTTATGGCTACTAAAAAATTTCCACGTATTCAATAATTTGGCTCGTATTTTCGTCGAGAATTTATATTCCTTCTCATCTTCTTTTAACACCCACACTTTCTAACGTTTCTTTTTTTAATAACTTCTATGCAGTGACCACAATTGATCAGAGGGAACACCCACTGAACTGATCAGTTGCTAACCGATCATAATTCAAATGAGTGCATAAATGATGTAAGGCAGGAAAACTCCAGTCCAATCCATCGGATCAAGAAACGAAAGCGGACTTGAATCAGAATTTTAATTAATAGGCTATGACTGGAATTCTACGCCTGAGGGATCAAATTCACACCAACCGTGGGTATTTTGAAGATATTGTAGGTATATTTTCGTTTTCACATTAAGCATAAACAATTAAATATTTAAATTAAACATTGTTTAAGTAATTGAAAAAAATATTCAATGTTCATACACGCAACGATGTAAGAAATAACAAGAGCAAGATGTATTACTAATTACTAATTAGGAATAGAAACAGATTAAACGTGTTTGTATCATATTGCACACAAAAAACATGCACTCTTCACACTTTATACTTGTTTATTAATGTTAGGAAGTGACAGACTGATTCCCTTATTATTATTGTTTCTCTTTGATAGTAAACAAATACTTGATATTTTTATAATTTTATTCCAACACGGCCATCTTTAACTTCATTGTTTGGAACATTTTTAAAATTTGAATTTTCATGTTGAATTTTGAATTTGAATGCACTGTTATTCAAATAATAACTGCAACATAACACTAAATTATTCAGTTTATGAATACACTAATGCACAACAACAACAAAAACCTTTTTTTTCGGTATGTTGTTTTTATTATGTAAACACATACAGGAGAATACCTACAGATGGTGATAGTAATTCTGAAGTCTCATCTGGGGAATATATGGCTAAGCGCTGCGTGTGGAGTGTTGATCCGCTAACGTCATAGCTACATTCCGAGATTCACGCATCATCCTTTTTACTACAGAAATTTGCCATGAAAAGGTGGTCTTCACGGGACGACTTTCGACTACCGCCAATTTTAATTAATAGGCTTTGACTGGCATTTTACGGGTGAGGGATCAAATTCACACCAACCGGGGGTATTTTTGAGCTCTTTTTAATCTCCGTCAGGGATCGAACCCACGACCTTTGGCTTGCAAAGCAAACGCTTTGACCATTGAGCTATACCCGCCGGCTTTTTAACCTACCAAATGACATTTCATTTTTAAAAGTTGCCATTTTGATGAAATTTAGGCTGAAATTTAAAATCGATATATCACATGTATTTATTTATTACTTCCAATAACGTAAATTATTGACTGTATATAATTAAATATTATAAATATTTCAAAGCAACAATCTGTAATACGTAACTTTCTAAAAATTAATACATTACAAAATTAAATAATTACTGTTTATCGTATCTCCTTGACAATCGCATTACTTCGGAAAATCAAACAAGGAAATGTTATTCAATACATGATTAACAATAATTGATTGATAATATATATTCGTTTACAATAATAATTACATTGAATGTTTATATTATTAGTTAAAACCATAAAATAATGTAATTCATAAATGTATGGTACAAAAAACATACTTTCTATTCATGCAATATTAAACATTGAATAAAGTCACTCATCCCTTGGTGTTTGCCTAAATAATTGATATTTATTACAATTTTTAATGTTTGCCACATATAATTGATGAGTGGTACCTACTTTTAGTGATTTTAACCCTTTCGCATCAGTCGTCGGCATATGCCGTCAAAGATTCCCAAACCGTTGACATCGGCTGACGTGATATATCGTTTTGCTACTAACAGTACTCATTGTGACATCTACGGTAGGAAATTGGAAGTGCAATCATTCCCTTTATCAATCTACAGGAATCTGTAAAGCATGTAAATAAATGTCGTATGGTTTCGTCACAGGAGCGATTTTTCTGTAAACCACATGTGTGAATGCTACCACATGTATGGAGTTACATAATGAACGTTTGTTAAATATAATAGTTTTTGTGCATCGTCTGATAGCTACAGAATAGAAGAAGCAATGTGATATGTAAAAATAGGTCAGATAAGTACATTTATGCTTTAAATACTAGTTTTAAGCAAAAAAAATGGTTTGAAAAATTCACGCCGTATTGACAGTATAATTTGTATTCCACCGAGCCGTAACGAAAGGGTTAAGTACTGATACTTTGATATAAGGCTGGATTCTATTAAATATAATTTATTTAGTTAAATAGACAAGTATCATGCTCATTTTTCTTGAGTACATATAGCACGTATTAGTGATTGATACCCAGCGAACTAAAAACGTTCGAACCTAGAGAAATACTTTAAGGAAACTAGTCGATGTGCTAGTTTAATTACATGTAACGTAACATAACACAATTAATTCCGGAATATTAAAAAATCTTTTTTTACGAAATTTAGATTACCAGAAGGTATTATAGGCCTTTGATTTTGCTGTCAGTAGTCGTAAATAGTGTAAAAATGGCAAATTTAACTATAAATTGGTAAATCTGAAATTTTCCACGTCATTTTGATTTTTCGTAGATTGATACACTAAAGTGAAGTGTTACCTATTTTTGAAAATATAAATTAAACGCCCAGTATAACAATGTGGTCTTCCAATCTCTTAAAAAAAGGCTGATTAACAAAACGATACTGCAGTTGCTTTCTCTTTAAGCCCCGTGCTCTCGTCGTGGGACTTTAAAGAATACAATCAAACCTCTTAGATCGCACACTTTTTAATTGAAACGGAGTTTTTTTTTGTAGCGTTTGCGGCGATTTTTCATATAACGCTGCCTTTACCGGGCTTATCATTCGATCTTGTGAAAACATTATAAGAGGGTTGACTGAACCTAATTTTTAATCGAAGAGGCTTCGAGTACAGAGTCTAGGCAAGGGTAATGGCAGCTGACAGAACAATATAGCGTAAATCTTAAGATACAAGCATATGCTCCAACTAAAGGGCGTTTATTCGAAAATAATAATATTTATAGATATGTAAGTGAATGCTTAAGTAAATTCCAGCCAATTAAAGCCGAGAACCAATTTAATATGGAATGATGAAACGATTTAAATGTATTATCTTACCTAACTGTGAGCAAAATATGTTTCACTGTCACTTTAAAGGTTATGTAATAAAACGTCCACAGAACCTTGCAAAAATGGCGTGTCGAGCACAGAATTTAATAAGCGTTTGATGGGATCGGTTACGAATACGCTTACATCGAGACTGGTACTATTTTTTAACGTTTCTCGCGAATATAACGCTGCACTTGTTACTTCTGCGAAGTGCAAAGTGACACTTCTGAGCGAAAGCAGCTCTCGCCTTATTAAAAGGTACATTGGAAACTGGAGCGCGCTGTGATTGGTCGAACGCAAAATAAATTGTTGCCAGAAAGATAATTCATTTTTAAAATCCTTGCGCTCGGGGAAAATTAAAGACAACAAATGGGGATTTGTATTCATCATCAGCCTGTGTCCGTCCACTGTTGAACGTAGACCTCCCGCACGAGTCTCCATCCTCTTCGATCCTCCGCCTTCCGCATCCAGGTCACTCCCGCTATTCTTCTTATATCGTCAGTCCATCTTGTAGGGGGTCGGCCAATGCTTCGTTTGCCAGTTCTTGGGCGCCATTCCAATACTTTTCTTCCCCATCGACCGTCGTCTCTTCGACAGATGTGTCCTGCCAATTGCCACTTGAATTAGATTTGTATTATTCTGGATAATATGAGACTTTGTTTATGAAATCACATACAGGTTCAATATAATGCACAGCCGGTTCAGCTGGAGGCTGCTCGCAAAAAATGAGTACTGTGTTTGTATGTGGGTTGAAAAGATTGAAAGATATATTGGATGGTTGTCTAAAGAGATCCAGATGTATAAAAAAAAAAACACATAAACTGGAAGTGTATTTCAAAGCCTATCTTAAAATATAAGAATAATGGGATTTGAAGAATTAAAAAATAATTACAATACAAACATTAAATTTTCAAAAACTAGATTTCATCTTTCGTGTGAAGTTTATTGGACGACAGTCGTTCTTTGAAACAGTTTTGAAAATGTCTTGAAGGTCTACAAGAGTTTTCTCTTTTTCTTCTACACACACATGAGCGTTTATTACGAATATGTCAAGTATTAACTTTAACTGTTAATATGTAATTCATTTGAAATAAAATAATTCTATTTTATTTCTTTTTTGTTTTTTCTGAAAAATTTAAATTGATTTTTTCACGATTGGTGTTATTAAGCCAATTGAAAAAACCGTTTGTAATTAAATAACAAAGAACCATTCTCAATGACTGATAGTACCAACACTTGCATTCAAAGAGAAATGAGGAATTAAATTGGAATACCAAAAAATCACCTTTTTAAACATAAATTGGGTAGACGAATTTAGAAAAAAAAACCTTTCCACTATAATCTTTTCAATATAAAAAATATATAGTACGATCTTTAAGTATTTACTTAAAGAACTTCTATTTTTAATCATTTAAATGTTTTACATATTTGGCTAAAATAACTATTAGCTTGTAGTTGCTTTCAGTGATTTTAAAGTATTTAATTTTCTATAAGCCTAAAATTTAGGCCCTAGATTCTAGATTCGATAATATATCTTTATATATACTTATAGACGGATGTATTTGCAGCAAGTGTTCGAGGACATGAGTTGTATCTTTTATTCTGAGCTAAAGATGGTTGCAGAGGAACGATAAAGTGGAGATCGAGATGCAAGATTTTGTTGCTGCAAACCAACCCACCGGATTGATACTACGAAGAAGGAGATTCTAGTTAATACAATTTATTTGGTTTAATACTCGGGGATCGTGCTAAATCTTCTTTCGTATTTGCTTCTCAATTTCGCCGTTTCGTTTAATAAAACTTGGTAACACTGAAGTGTAGCTATTACAAATTCAAATCCATAAAACAAAATATATAAAAAGTATTTTATGCAGTTATTGAGATATTATCACATTTTTTTAAATTGTATAATGTTTATAATGAGAATCCATTTGTTTTATGATGTGAAACTAATTTTTATTGCCCGATAATTTAGATACCTATTTATAAAACGTCAGTTATCAACTTATCAGGTTTGACTACGCAGTGAACTGCCGAAAACTTGATTAAAAAGGTCACCGCTCATGCATAGTGTACACGGCATGATTTATTATCATTTGAAGTCATTATTATACACATTCAGAGATAAATTATATTTTAACTGGGTGGTTGTAAGTAGGGTTGCTTTTTCCGGAACGATTCTGGATCAAATTCTCAAAAAAAACACATTTTATTAGTTTGTATATTTTTGCAATTCCGCTTTTAAAAGTATCAATATTCATCGATCAAATGCGGAGAGAACGTTGTAAGGACGTTCCACGGATTTATCTCTTATATTTAATTTAATATGATTATCACTTTTAAGGCAGGCATTTTAGTGACAAGTGTATACAACTGAGATGAACAGCATTTGGAAATTTAAAGTAGATTTGTATAGCGAAAATTCCGCAATGTCATAAAACTAAGGCGCTTAACCAATGGATCCTCCCTGTATTAACTTATGGCGAAGAGACGTGGAATCTAACAGCAAGTCTTACCCATAAAATAAAAGTCACCCAGGGTGCTACGATCAATTTCAATAAACATGGAATACTTTTCTCGAGACAATCCCGGCAAATCCGGGACAGTTGGCAGCCCTAGTTATGAGTGCGTTCCCCGCGAAGCTTAAAAATAGTTTTTTTAGATAAATATTTTATTAAAAAATCAAATGTTACAAATTCTTATAAAAACCTAAGAAGTTACTTATAAATACGTCTAGTTATAGTGTAATAGTGATACTTGCCGGCGGATATGGTTTACCAAAGTTCGTGGTTTTGATTCCCTATGAAGATTAAATAAAAATAGTTTGTAATCGATATTGCGGTTATAAATACCCCGGTCGGTGTGAATTTGATCCATGTGCTCACAATTTTTTCGGATATTTTTTTACTTGTGGCCTATCTATGAAGGTTATCTGTAAAATAAGGTTCCCATGGCGCTACAGTCCTGAAAATCGCTGTTATGGTGGATCCCGCGATTCTGTAGTGTGCCTTGGTTCCCCCACTCCAAATCCCTTCCCTAGCGAGCTGCCTGCGGAGCTCAGTCTTAACTTGGTAGCCGTACGTGTTGGATCTCCCCCTCGCTTTGCCAGGTGTGAGCTGAGTGACTCTGGGTGCTTCCATTGTTTAGAGTGTTTAGACTGTTCTTTTGTTTCGGGTGTGAAGTAGTACACCCAAGTCTTGTATCCAGTGACGATGGAGTTGAGGTATTGAGTTCCGTGGTCTTGAAATTGTCTCGTAATATTTTAAATGTCCTGTGCGACATACCTACATCGTTTAGTAAAATAGTAAGCGTCATAATATACACATCACAAGATTTCTCCAGCACCGCTGATGGTATTTTCCTGCACATTTAAAACTATTCAAGAAAAACAAAAACCTGATGTACTCGTAGATATCACAAGTATATTTTTTATTTCATTGATTTCCCTACTAAGTTTTGAATATTGTTCATTGCAGGGATTATAACATTATGTAATTATCATGTGTTTACTTACCCATCGAGTCTATTTATGTTGAGGTGAATCATCATTCATGAGATAAACAATAACATATGTACAAATTGATAGTAAACACATTTCAGATGATATCATATCACTTGTTGTTGTACTCCTTTATTCCATATCTAGGTACCTTAACGGATATTTAATTTAACATGATTATCAATTTTAAGGCAGGCATTTTAGTGACAGGCGTATACAACTGGGATGAGCAGCATTTGTAAATCTAAAGTACATTTTTAAAGCGAAAATTCCGCAACGTCTTAAAACTAAGGCGTTTAACCAATGCATCCTCCGTGTATTAAATTATGGCGCAGAGACGTTGAATTAAACAGCAAGTCTTACCCATAAAATAAAATTCACCCAGAGTGCTACAGAGAGATTCATGCTCGGAGTGTCACTAATAGATATAATCAAAAATGATGATATCCGAAGAAGAACTCAAGGAGTGGAGGCTACCCAACGAATAGGCACACCAAGTGGCAATGTGCAGGACATATCTGTCAAAGAGACGACGAAGAAAAGTATTGTACTGACGCCCAAGAACTGGCAAACGAAGCATTGGCCGGCCCCTTGCAAGATGGCCTGACGACATAAGAAGAATAGCGGGAGTGGCCTGGATGCGGAAGGCAGAGGATCAAAGAGGATGAAGACTCTTGCAGGAAGCTTACTTTCATCAGTGGACGGATATAGGCTGATGATGATGATCATCAATTTTAAGATGGTGAGGGGGGGAAAAAATTAATAAGTAGGCATCTATTCTTTTTATTGCACATTTTATTTACAACAGACTAAAAAATATTTTACAAAGTTCACTTGTAGGTATAAATTTATACATTGCACTTGATTTGAAAAATAATTTAATTTAAATTTTACATAAATAAACACATATGTAACATCAATCAAACAATCAACGGTAAATACATAAAAAAACATATTTATAGAGCTAGCATTGTCTCTTATTTTACATGAAAAAATATAGTACGGGATTTACGACAGTTAAAAGAATCTTAACCCTTACGCATCGGTAGCCGATATTTGCCGTCTAATATTCCCCTACCGTTGACATCGGTAGTCGTAATATATCGTTTTGCTACTTTCAGTACTCATTGTGACATCTACGGTAGGAAATTGGAACTGCAGTCATTCCCTTTATCAACCTACATGTATTCTTTACAGGAATCTGTAAAGCATGTAAATAAATATCGTTAGGTTTCGTCACGGGAGCGATTTTTCTGTAATCCACATGTGTCAATGCCACCACATGTATGGAGTTACATAATGAACGTTTGTTAAATATAATAGTTTTTTATGCATCATCTGATAGCTAAGGATAGAAGAACCAATGTGAAATATGAAAATAGGTCAGATAAGTACATTTATGCTTCAATTACTAGTTATATGCAAGAAAATGGTTTGAAAAATTCACGCCGTATTGACAGTATAATTTATATTCCACCGAGCCGTAACGAAAGGGTTAAAAAATAATTAAGAGTAAAAATAAAATTTTAAAATATTTCAATTGTAGGTATTTTCTTAAGCGTACATTTGTAAATAAAATTAAATAAAAAATAAGCTACGGCAGCAACACATTAAAGGGAAGACATTTTCGCTAACAAAAAAAATACAACAAAATTAAAAAGTATCAACACTTAAAATTAATATGGCAAGATCGATAAGATTTTATATTCAGTCCGGCTTATTTTTAAATAAATGATCAGAAAAATGCTAAGTCATCTATAATAATAAAAATATATAAACGTGTATTAATACATGGAAAAAATATTGCATTTTATGTGACAACAATATATTTTTTTTTATTGCTGAATTATCATAATACAATTTATTGTCTACGAAACGGAAATTGATTGAAAATAAAAAATAAATTAATAAAAGATTGCAAAAGTATATTGCATTGCATTTTCGCAAAAACGGTTGATCGACAGTAAAAATTGTAGCGATGGCAATAAAAATGCATAAAATAATATGTTATATGTGTATGCAGACATATTGTTTTAGGTTTTCAAAAACAATTTCATTGTTTTTTCAATTCCACGAATACGGCATTTGAATACCGAGAACATATTAGGGTTTAAGTTTAAAAAAATAAGTCAAAATTCATATATACATTAAGAAAAAGAGCTGCTTTCTCTTCAAGCTTCCTGGCTTGCGCTGTCTTGGAAGGTCGTCAGGAACTATTATCAGAATGTGCTACCACATCGACGGATGAACCTTTGATCTCGAGAAGTGTTTCTTTAAATTGGACAGAAAACACTGACTATAGACAGTGATGGTAAGTTCTGATAGAGCAGTGGTCTCTCTGTCTGCATTCCCGTGCTTGGCACACTCTTGACTATGATATAGACAGATCTTGCTACATGCTTCTTAACCCTTAAATGCCCAGTGGTCCATAGGGGACCGCAAATTTGTGTCGTTCAATGCCCTAGCAGGCCAATGTTTGTAATGTTTCGTCGCACAATAGATTCTTCCGTGAACTTACTTTAATAGTATTATTACAAATTAATGTAATCCGATTGTGAAATGAACCATAAGCACTCCTGTATGGGACCGTAGGGTATTGAACGATGCAAATCTGCGGTCCCGTAAGGAAACCACTGGGCGTTTAAAGGTTAACATTGAATGTCTGAGACGTGATTGTAAAATATACTTTTGCTATAGTGGTGTGACTCGGTTTGCATTCCCGTGGTAGCCACATCAACTGTGGGACTCGTACTATGATTTTGAGAAGTGTTTTTTTTAAATTGGACAACAAACAGTGACTATAGATAACGATGGTTAGTTCTGCTAAAGTGGTGGTCGTTCTGTCTGCATTCCCGTGGTTACCACATCAACTGTGAGACTCTTGACTATGATGAAGACAGACCCTTGCAACATGATTCTTGATGAGCATGCTTTTATGATTTAGCTTGAGTGGTGAGATTCCATTTGTATTCCCGTGGTTACCACACGATTGAATGACATTTCGAAGTGTTTCTTTAAATTGGACAACAAACAGTGACTACAGATAATGATGTTTGGTGGTTAGTTCTGCTAGAGTGGTGGTCTCTCTGTCTGCATGCCCGTGGTGGCCACATCGACTGTGGGCCTCTTGACTATGTTGTAGACGGCCCCCGGGTGGAGGCGCGAGACGTGTTTCTTCAGGTTGGAAGTGTGGTTACAGCGATAGCCGCACTGGTCGCAACAGTATGGTCGCTCGTTTGTGTGCGTCCTCTTATGCACCTTCAGAGAATTGATAAAGTTTGTCCTGTAAAAGAAATGTGCTCATTTTGTTTCGTATTCTCCTGTATTTTTTTTATTTTAAAAAATAAATAATCTGCAAACATAACAATTACCAACCTGAAGTCGCACACATCGCAAGCATACGGTTTCTCCTCAGTGTGGATTCTCTTGTGTTTCTTAAGGTTTGAGGAGATCTTGCAGGCGTAGCGACACCCCTCGTAGTCGCAGATGTATGGGTTCTCTCCCGTGTGCACGCGGTGATGCTTACGAAGGTCGGCCATCAGATAGCATCTGAAACATAGTCACCATCAACCTGTGTCCTCCCACACGAGTCTCCATCCCACTCTATCTTCCATCTATATCTCCTATCAACCAATGACTATGATTCTAATATATTTAAAGGGTACTTTTCTTTATCCATTCATTCAAATAAGTTTTATACTTTTAAAAACATTGCTATTTTAGTTGTTTAATTACGATGAATGAAAAAACTTTAAGTTTAAAAAAAAAGAAGAAACAAATTGATAGAAATGTACTGGAAAGTCCCAAAGCTCACTAAACAGACGACAAATTTGTGGAGCTCTCGTTTGAACTGGGCTTCTCTAATGTGGAATATATCAACATTCGAGGTGATCTGAGACCGGCTTTAGACCTAAACAATTCAAAATATTTAACTTTATCATATAGTCACCATCATCATCATCTGTCTACGCCCACTATTCAACGTAGGCCTCCTCTACGAGTCTCCATCTCACTTCATCCTCCTCCTCTCGCTACTCTTTTGATGTCTTCGAATTCTTCAACATCGACTGTCGTCTCTTTCAATAGCGTCCACTACTCGAGTTCTTCCTCGTATATCTTCATTTCAGATTCTATCTTTTATAGACACTCCTCATGGATTTCTCCATGGATAATTGGGTGACCTGTATTTTATGGAAAATACTTGCTGTTACAATATATTCCACAACTATTTACCGTTAGTCAACACTGGAAGGATGCATTGGTTAATCGCCTCAATTTAAAAAAAAAACACATTAAAAATGTTTATAACCTATTGACAGCAGCGCTTTTTTAATGGATGTGTTAATCGGTTTTTAAACAATTGATATACAGTCAACCCTTCAATTATGTTTTCATAGGAACTAATGATTAGCCCGATGCTCCCTGCACCTGAACCATTTAGTCCTAAAAAGCAGTTCAACCTAAAATGACAACATAGAAGGGACTTTCATATGAAAAATCGCCGTAAACACTATAGAAAAAAATCTATGTATCAAATTAAAAAAGTAAGCATTATAGGATATAGAAGGGTTGACTGTAGATTTTAATTTATATTCCAGTAAACAAATAAATCAATATTATAAGTAATTAAATATACATATACTATACATAAAATTCTTTAAAAGAGTCAATTCATTCAGAAAAAATATCGGCAGGAGCGGGATGCGACCCGCGGACCTTTGGAACCAACATTTTGCCCAGGTAATTATACCGCTCGGCCACCGGCCCATTTCTTCCGCCTGAGCTGGCTCGTCTCGGAACTTCTATATTTGTTATCATCGTATGACAGATGTCGCTATAGTATATATTCAAAGTATGTATATTTTTATTTTTTATTATTCAATCAGAATGCATTTATTCAAAAGCTTAATATTATTACTTTCCGACAGTCTATTTATTTTAGTAAGTATGACTCGGGTCTCGAACCGAACTATAGATTGAATGTTTGAGAACAACTTCTTGTAAGTACGATGCGCACATTACAATTAGTTATTTACCTGTGTTACTGATGAATAATTTTTCTTGATATTGTCTCAAGGTAACATTATTATATGGATTTAAAAAAAAAAAAAAAAAGATATGAAGTGAATATATTTATGCACATTAAAGATATATGAGTAAGCGCTTACTTATAAGGGCATTGCTCAAAAGCCAGACTCTTGCCTACACCGTGCGCCATCGTATTATGATGCTTCAAGGCTGCCTTGAGTTAAGTGATGCATATACACTCTGAAGATATAAATATGCAGTGCAAAGGTAAGTAAGCCTTCGTTGTGTGCCATTGTCTTATAATGTTTCAAAGCCTCCTTGAGGTACATTGTGAGTATACACTCTGAAGATATGAATATGCAATTTGAAGATAATTAAGTAAGCACTTACTTGTAAGGGCATTGCTCACAAGCCAGGCTCTTGCCTCCGCCGTGCGCCATCATCTTATGATGCTTCAAAGCTGCCTTCAGGTAAGTAGTAAATATGCACTCTGATGAAGCATCACACTTCATTGGCTCACCAGTCGGATGATACTGGAACAAATATTACATGTTTACACATCACAACATACTAGACACACTAGAAGGACATAGAAGGGTAACTATTTTAATTCTTTTATGTTAACACATACAGGAAATTATAAATATTTATTTATTTACCTTGTTTTAATGTGGATCACGTAAGATAAGTTCTCTATTAGGAGACTGCAGTTTCGACTAACTCGTAGCCCTTCTGAATCCTTCTCTTGTTAAGAAATAACTGAGCTGCGATAGTACTTTGCAATCGGTCTAACCCTTTTTTGTAGGAGAAGGGGTAGGGGTGTTAGTCGAGTTAGTCGAAACTGCAGTCTCCTAATGGAGAACTTATCTTACGTGATCCATGTAAAAAACAAGGTAAATAAATAGATATTTATAATTCATAATGAATCTAAAAGTAAATGCTGAAAACATTGAAAAAAAAAACATACAGTTGAATACCGACAGATGGTGACAGTAACTCTGAAGTCTCATCTGTGGAATTCTATGAGGCTTACCATAGTGCATATAGCTAAGTGCTACATGTGGAGTGTTGATCCGCCAACGTCATAGACTACAGCCCGAGATTTACGTATCATCCTTATTATTACAGGAAATTACTATGAATGGGTGGTATTCACGGGACGACTTTCATCTATCACCAATTTTAATTAATAGGCTATGACTGGCAATTCACGGGCGAGGGATCAAATTCACACAAACCGGGGGTATTTTAGAGCTCAGAAATCGATTAAAAATCCTTTTTTTTTAAATCTCCGTCGAGGATCGAACCCGCGACCTTTGGCTTGCAAAGCAAACGCTTTCGACTGTTGAGCTATATCTGCCGGCAAGGATATATAATTCCAATGGTCCATTTTTGTAACACATAAAAAAAACACCACTTCATTAATATATATCACAATAATGTGTTAGCTATATGGAGCTGAAACTTGGATTGAGAAAGTGGAAGGGATAAACAAACCGGTATATCACAGGCCGGTAGATGCAACTTTACAGTTTTGCCAGTCTCATTACTTTTCTATCACACTGCGTAGCTTCATGCGCAAATAAAAAATAATTTGGGAATGGGAAGTAAGGAATGGTCTTTAATACTTGGAATGAGTATTCGTAGGTAAGGTTAGGTTACCTTTTTGGTGTGGTAGACCAGACTGTTGTTATGCTTGGCCCTGAAGTCGCAGCCGATGATCTTGCAGGTGTAGGGTATCTCACCGGAATGCTGGCGGTAATGCTTTCTGAAAATATGCATTATACATATATATATAATCGTGTCGGAAACATCAGGGTCAGATCCTGTCTGCCCAGAAGTGGGCTTGTCAATGGCATCACTCCCGGCTATCATCAGGTCCTTCTGAGTGCAGCTACTTGGACACAGCGCACAATCCAGAAGGTGTGACAGGGTCTGCTCCACGCCGCAATCACATTCAGTCGGTCCGCTGTAAAACTGCCAGGCTTTCTTTTGTGTCCTCGTCTTGCATACTCCGGTCCCAAGTCTGTTAAGGAACCTCTATATATTCCACCCCTGGTCGTGTCCAGGTGTGGAATATATGGAGGGAATATATGCTTCTTCACATATTAAATATGCATTTACCATACATTGTAAATAGCTATGATTTTTTATTACTCCTTTTTCAAAATGTTAATGGGTATGGCCTTGCATATGAAGCGTTGACCCACCAGCCTCATGAACTACAGCCCGGCATTTACGCATCATCCATTTTTACTCAATATAATCTATGATCAATTTTAAGTAATAGGATATGACTGCCATTTTTCAGGAGAGGGATAAAATTCATACCATTTGGGTGTATTTATAGAGCTTATAAATCGATTAAAAAGATTATTTTTTAATTAAATAAAGTTTGGCAAGAAAATGCTTTAACTCGTTGACTGCCACGAACCCTGATCGGGGTGCTTCGGCTAATCAAACAAAGCGCCACGAACCTCAGTCGGGGTTGTCGATTGCGTTCATTTTGTATGGAGTAGTCTTGCATCGGCTTTTGCATTGAACGATTGTGTGCGGTGTGGCGTGTTAGTTTAAGTAAGAAATATTACTGTTGTTTTCGTTTTTTTTAAATCTATGCGTTTTTATGTAATGATTGTGACCCTGAAAAACGTTTTTTCCATATTAGCGTATACGTTGCAGATATGCGAAATATGATGGCAGTCAACGGGTTAACCACTAAACTACACCGGCCGGCAAAGATGTATGTGTTAAAATAAAAATAAAATGGTAATGAATTAGGCTACCTAAGATCGGAAGCAGTCGCCCCGCGATACACGCACTGGTCACACTGGAAGTCCTTCTTGCCCCTGTGTTCCAACTTTTTGTGAGCGTTCAAAATCGTCACCTCAGTCGAAGTAAACTCGCAGTTTGATCTGTTGCAAACAAAGTTCCCGATGGTGACCCCTACAACGGTAGTCTGCAGGTTCCTGCGTTTCCTTCTAGAAGGTTTCCTTTTTGGCGACCAGACGGGAGAAGGCGACCTCGGCGGCGAACCCAAAGAAGGTAAAGTCGAAGAAGGCGACATAGACCTGTCTCCGTCATAAGTGTCGATCTCTCTTTTGATCTCGTTCTCTCGCTCTTCTTCTTGCTTGATCTCTCTCTTCATCTCCATGTCTCTCTCGTGCTGTCTCTCGCGTTCTTTTCGCTCGCGTCTTTCTTCTTTGTCCCGATGCCTGTCTTTCATCTTCTTCTTTCTGAAGCTGATCGGGGAGCTTCTGCGTGTCATCAAAGGGTCTTGTAAGCACTGAAAAAAATATTTCAATAATTAAAATTAATAAACGAGGGTTATTCGTAAAATAAGGTTCCCATGGCGCTACAGTCGTGAAAAGCGCTGTTATGGTGGATCCCGCGATTTTGTAGTGTACCTTGGTTCCCCCACTCCAAATCCCTTCCCTAGCGAGCTGCCTGCGGAGCTCAGTCTTGGCTTGGCAGCCGTACGTGATGGATCTCCCCCTCGCTTCCCCCGCCAGGTGCGAGCTGCGCTCGGTAATCCGTTTCCTGTCTGCAAGAAAAATTGCACCCGTAGAAATCCATTCCCAGCTATGCGAAATCTATGGACACAAGTGACTGAGCGTACAAAACGTGTGCAAATAGTGCAGGGAGTTCAAGAACGGTTCTACTGACGTCCATGATGAGGAGCGTTCCGGACGGCCATCTGTTTCTGACGAAACAATCGCTAAAGTGGAGACAACGATGCTCTCAGATCGAAGAGTGACAGTTCGTAAGCTCTCCGAAATGTTCCCTGATGTCAGCCAAATCTCTATTGACAAAGTTTTGATGGAGCATCTAGGTTAAATCTAAGGTTTGCGCGAGGTGGGTACCAAGAATGTTGACACCCACCTCAACATCGAGCTCATCGCTAAATTTGGATGGGGTATTATCAAACACCCACCCTACAGCCAGGACATAGCCCCAAGTGACTACCATTTCTTCCCTGACATGAAGAAACGCCCCTGGGTGGAACACATTTCGGCGATAGAGAAGAGCTGGAAGAAGCAGTTCTCAGGTATCTGCGTGGCTTGGCGGCAGTTTTTTTTTGACTCGGGCATTCAAAAGCTCGTATACCGCATGCAAAAATGCATTGACCTCAGTGGCGACTATGTAAAAAAATAGGCAAATGTCTAACCCTAGTACCATATACAGAGGACCGAATTTCTTCAGTCTTCTAATGCGTAAAATAAACATCAAATGTGCTTATCAACAACTTTTTTACTTTAACGACCTGCTTCTCATCCATACAGCACGCGTGTCGATAACAATCCGGGCGATTTGGAGTCGCTTTATTCAGACGAGGGATGACAAAACATTATCATAGATATTTCAAGTATACAAGTCTCTCTCTGGGGTTTTGTGTGATAGCAAGATTCCAGTTAGGACCAAAGGTAAAATCTACAAAACTGCTGTAAGGCCAGCTATGCTCTACGGAGTGTTGGATAGGATTCATGTGGCAGCGATGAAGATGCTGAGGTGGGCGGGCGGTGTGACTAGAGTAGACAGAGTTTGAAATGAGCATATTTGGGGTTTATTTCGGGTGGCCCCCATACCTGAAAAGATAAGGGAGAATCGCCTAAGATAGTATGGGCATGTGACACGGAGAGATGAGGACCAAATGGTGAAGAAAGCCCTCAACATACGCACGCTGAGGAGAAGACCTGGAAGACCACAGTCAACCTGGACTGCAACTGTAGACATGGATTTGAAAACTCTGGGCTTGACCGAGAATGCAGCGCAGGACAGGCAGACATGGCGAATGCACAAGAAGAGTTAGCGAGGCTAAAGATGACAAGTCGGCGTACCTCTTCAGACTCTTCTTCGTCGTCGCTGTCTCTGGAGCACTCCCTCTTGAAGTACCTGGCAGGTACAACTTCCACGTACAGCACATGCTTGGTGGCCGGTCCACACGTCGTGATGCTTTCCAGGTAGCGCGGAGAGGAGCCCCGCAGCCGCACACTAGTGAACCCCTCCATCTTGAACTGACAACAACAAAAAATTAACAATCAAATTAAATATAAGCGCATAATCATTTGACTTAGTTTGTCCATCTCTTAAATAATAAGCATTTGTTGCAGGTTCAACATGCGATCTACCGACGAATGCGGTTTTTTTTTTTTATTTACAATACATAAAGGAAACGAGGATCAGATAAACGAATTTAAATGGAAACGTAAAAATTTTAATTTTCATTATTTTCTTTTTTCTTACAATAACATTACCAATTTAAAAATTCAATTTGTTACTGAAGTACAATGAGAATTAATAATAAAATACAAATATATATGTTTATACAAATATAGGTACTTATGATTAAGTACTAAGAACAAAGTAATAAAGACAAGCAACAGAAGGTCCCAATGCTCATCAAACAGACGTCGCCAACAAATCATTCCTCTTGGGAACATATATGGTTCCCGACAACCTCCAGAGCAGAAGTCTGAGTACTTGAAGAGGAGGTAGTTGTATCTAAGGCATACTTTTGGATGATTTGTTATTCGGAATTTTTAAGGAAATCGGATGATTAGCCTGACACTGCCGAGTCCTGGAATATTTTGTCCTAAGAGGTGGCTCAACCCGTAAAGTCATTAAAAAATCATTAGAAAATCATTACTCAAAAAAAACTCAAAAAATTATAAATAAAAAAAATAATAAAAAAAAAACGAAGACTAAAATAAATAAACAATATGTTTATCATCACAAAAACAAAGATGAAAACATGAAGAAAAATATAAATATTATTATTCGTCTCGTCTATGAAACCATTCGCCTTATTAGGATCGGAAAATCCTGCTCTATGATTCACCTGAAGTGATTATTATGTAAAATGTTTTGACAACAAAAACACGCACATTACACAACATTTATAACGTTTTTTAATTGCAAACAGCACTCACAACGTACGGCAATCTCCCCGAAAAGATGTTCAATCGATTCTTCGATTTTCGTTGAACAAACGTGCGAGATAAACAAGAGTGAGGATGGAGCAATTCTAAAAATATATTTGTGCACACGAGACGACTAAAAGAGTCGTATTGCACTTGTTGACGCAAATCGACACATTTAACCAAATGCATGTAGTAAAATATTAAATGACCGAGATATTTACAAGCTTTCTTTAACGTTTTAAGTGATATTTCGTATTAAAAACGTCGATCACTCACAGTATCGTCGGTTGAATTCTGCATGAAGCTGGCATCAATTCTTTCGATGAAATGTCAAACAAATCTAAATTCAATAACATTAGTTTATTGACTATTAGACGCACTGGTTAATTGGCATTTTATTTTTAATCTTTTGACGATGGAACTCACTTCACTGAGCGAATTACGCAAATTTAAAGTGTTAGCTTCTACTTTGTTTTGACATTTCTTTGAACCACAGAGAAATGTACCTGGCAATGTTTTTCTTCTTTATTATTATTATTATTAGGTACTCAAAAAAATTATACCTTGTCACCTAACATATATGTTTTAAATTTAATATATTCTTTCACTTAATTTCACTAAGTAAATAAATTCTAGATCTTGAAAAAGAGAACTAGGAATCTGAACACCATCAAAACTTAAGATTCATGGCTTTTAGGTTGAGATTGGTATAATAGATATTATGTCACGTTGATCATTGTGCCTTTATGGTATTACATACAGGGGTATTAAAATAAAGTAAAGAAAACAAAACCTCTCACAGTTTGTATCCACCAAGCCATACTATCCAAAATGGTTTGTTTTTTTTTATATATCAATGATTAAATGTAAACTTATCACAATTTTATATCTATAGTTTAAATTAATGTATTTCCTATGTTTTTATTTATTTGTGATCATTTCAATTAAAAATCATCCGTTCTTATTTTTCAGTTGAAAATAAATAAAGAATTTTAAAAATAAATACATTTTGCTATTTTAAATTTCATGGACACAATTTTTTGTTGTATGTTAAATATATTGTGTTACTTTTCTATTTAAGCTAGTTCACCTTACTTTTGAAACAAATGTAGGTAATGAAATATATTGTAATATTTTATAAATTTTCAGTTAAACATTATTTTCGTCCATTTATTTTAAATTTTTTCCAGTTTTTTTTTCGTTTTAAAAATAAATTTATTTAAGCCCCTTATAAGGCGAAAACCAAAATCGGATATTTTATTAACTAGTCGCTATAAAATATGTATTTCCTATTGCTCTCGTAGAAATGTCAACTTTTATATTTGGTTAATTTATTGTTTCGACCGAATGAAATTGGCGTTATTACTTAAAAATTCATGGGTTTAGGTTTGCTTCACGAAATCAACCATTGATCTTTATGTATGTAACCAAATAATATTGCAAATTTTATGTGTATTGAACAATAAAAACAATAAACGTTCTCACCAACTTATTAAAGAAAAAAGGTTACGTTTATGAGCCATAAACGAAATAAAACCGTAAAATGAGTGATTCATGTATATTTTTTGTCTATAAAGGATTAATTTGAATATTCTTATGATATTATAATTAATATGCAAAATATACAATCATTGCCTATATTATTTTCATAGATGGCCATACCACGCAAGCTTCGCGTGTTCGTTTCCCCTCGTCAAGTTGGCAGCCTTGTCCATGGCGGACACAAGACCACAGTGTTATTTTGACTTTTGACATTTTGCTTTCGCGCACAAACAAACAACGCCAAAGAAGCCGTCCACCGTGACACCGCCCAGCAACCGAAAACTCCGCAAATGTTAACCAATCACCCGCAGAGCACGGATTACATCGAGACACTCCATTATGTTACACATACCCTTTACCTGCGGCCAGTGGAACGTCTCGGGAGCATCTCAATCGTATGGTTAAAGACGACAACAGATGACTAAAATAATATTTAGTCAAACAACATATCTCCCAGCAGACTGAGCTCTGCGTGTTGTATCACTGACTACAACTTCGCATTCTCAAGCTTTTCCACACATCATATAAAAGAAAAGCTTAGATCATGTAATACTATAATAATATGTACCGATTTCTTTATTCAAAGCGCTTTAATACGTTTAATAACAATACATATTGACAGTATGTACTGTTTCGCTTAACCGTGCAAGACAATATAATATATTAAAGCCGTGTTCAACGATCGTGTGTAGTTTAAACATTGAAGTTATGTTTCGAGGTTAAGTCTAAGAAGAGATAGACGCCGAGTACCAAACGTGGTTGTGCATCTTTACGCATTATTGTGTTGTGTTTCGCAAGCTTGCAGTATGCGAACGCCGCATTTTAAAGTTATGTCGGAGGTTAACTAAGAAGAGCTGAGAATGTCACAAGAAGAGGAGGTCAAACTCAAGGATTTGGTGACCGAAGCGCTAGAAAAGAATGGCGTCCTCGCCAAAATCAGAGCTCAGCTCAGAGCCAACATATTCATGACTCTTGAGAACGAAAAAGGTCAAAACAACAACAACGTACAACTGAATGAAGCCCTTTCGACGCACGATGGAGTATTATCGTTGCTGTTGGTGCAAGAGCTGCTGGAGTATTACAGTTTAAAGCAGACTTCTTCGGTGTATCGCGCAGAGACGGGACACGGGACAACGTACGTGTATAAAGGAAGACAAGCCTTGCTGCACAGTTTCAAATGCGCCAGAGTCAGCGATAGATGCGACCTTCCAGTCCTCGTGCAGCTGATCAAAGTCGTGTTTAAACTATTGAAATGCACGCACTTTGAAGACGGATCTGCACACTTCGACTGTGCGCACGAGAAATCGTCCAACGAGAGTGAAACGAGCCCCAAAAATGGCGCACAAAATAACACGTTTGTCGTCAACAGCGGACGATCCGATAATTATGATCTCTCATTTACATCCGATTCTGAGAGTTCCGCAATCGGTGAAGATAAGAACAGACTGTTTTTGCAGTTGAATTTAAACAATTCGCTTGAAAACGACACGCATTCAAAAGATTCCGAATGCGGCGGGTTCAGCCGCAAAGACAACGAAAACGCATCAATTTTTAGTGTGGTGGAAAGTGAAGTTAGCGAGACTGTTAAAACGGTTTCGGGTATAGACGAAACAAACATCAAATCGAGCGAATCAAAGAAATCTGTCGAGTCATCGAGAGAGTCTGAAGACTGTTTAAATTCTCAATCAATAAATAAGCGACATAGCAATAAAAACGGGCGGCACAGACGTGATGTAAACATTCAGGCGTCGAATGATTCTAGTCGATCTGATGACAGCGTATCTGAAGAGATTGTACAGGCGTTTGAGAATGGAGAGGAACATGACTTAGTGTCTATCTCTGAAATTGACTCGCACAGTGTTAGTTGTGATGTGCAGTCTTCAAGGAGCGTAGATCTCCAATCGCCTCCTCCGAATCTGCTGGATTTGACGATACCGGAGTCGCCTACGACAAAATTAAAAGTCGCCGAAGAGATCAACAGTCTGAAGTTGCAGTCGAATCACAAAGGCGATGTGAAAAAAACAAAAGACAGTCAACGCAGTTCTAAAATTTCAAATAAAACAAAAGACAACGAACAATTGAACGAGGTTCCAAGTTCGAATAGCAATATAGGTGGCGTCGATTTCGATGATTTGCGATTGTCGGATAAAAATGTTATAGATAAGAATAGAAGTAATATGGAGGAGGGCGGTAAGACCGGTTTGAGTTCTCTGGCTGATCTTCCCTCGTTGACGAAGAGCTCAAAGAATCTTCCTTCGTACGGGACCAAGCCCAACGCTCACAGCAAGATGGTTCAAAGCATGCCGAAAGGCATTATCGTGGACAGTTTTAGCAATGCTATGGTTAATATATCTAGAGAATGGACTGATAGCTGAGTGTTTGAATATAATTTTTTTTTACGATTTTGTATTAAAAGTCAAGCTATTCAACATATATCATGTCACATACCATAAACATAGCAAAAATTAATATAGCTATGTTCAACGAGTAGTAACTGGCCGCTTACAGTTTTTTTCCTGTTTGTATTAACGGAGAACATAGAAGTGTGGCTCTTTTTTTATTATTTCGAAACTTGCAAATGATTTCTGCAATCTCAAGGGTGTACTGGCTAGTTACTATCATGTTTTTCATTACTTACTTTACTCGTAATATTGCAAATATTAACAATATACGACTTGACTTTCACAATGTATTATTGTAATCAATTATGACGTAATTGAAAATTTTCACCTGTGGTAAACCTGCATAAAACATACTTGAGAAATTTAAGCAATACTTTATTGACAGTAGCAATATTTTTACCAAAAGAAGATGGGGAAAATATTTTATTTCCGTAAATTAAAAAATGTAAGAAGTGACGGCAAAATTTTTACAAAAATAATCCTATTTCAATTAAATATTGGTATATTTAACCCTATCAATTATAAAACTAGTATTTGAAGCATAAATGTACTTTTCTGGTCTAATTTCATATATCACATTCTCGTATCCTTTAGCTATCAGATGATGCATAAAAATTATTCTAACAAAAAGTAGCAAAATTATATATTACGGCTACTGATGTCAACGGTAGGGGAATCATTCAAGCCATATATCGGCTACCGATGCCATCAGGTTAAAAGCAATGGTTATAACGGGTCCGCCAAATAACCTTTTTTTTTGGAAATGGCGGAGGGATAAAACTAAATATCTGTCAAATCAAACATGAGCTAAGTGTTACCATTCACGAAATAAGCACTAGTTGAAAAAAAAAACGTTAGATGGCGGACAATAGCATGATTTTCAAAGTAATGTCGCAATATTTCCCAGCGTTGTTCAAGCGTATACAGAACCATATTCGTTCAGCGGAAGGATAAAACTAATTATCTGTCAAATCAGACATGAGCTAAGTGTTACCATTCACGAAATAAGCACTAGTTGAAAAAAAAAACGTTAGATGGCGGACCCTATATAAATATTGATTGAATAAATGAAATAACTGAAATTCCTTCCAATTTAATTGCTTTGGGAGAATTTCATAATTGTCATAAAGTGTTCATGCTATAATTTCTGAAGTATAAATATTATATTCGACTGTTATTTTTATTTTCAAGGAGGAATATTTCAAAATTGAATCTTTTGTATTATTTGTGTAATTACAGGTTGCTTATACATTCAAAGTACAACTTTTTTCACATTTACTATATGCATTATTATGTATAAATATTTCTAACATGTTAGCATTACATATCTGTATTATATACCCTTTACCTTACCCCCTTTATACCTAGCACCCTAAGAAACATGTCTGTAGTGTTAAAATAATTCGCACAGTAATTATGTGCGTTCATATCATTACAATTGAAATATCCATTTGAAAAACATTTATTAATACTGTACCGATTACAATTGATTGAATAATTAATCCTTTCACCGTGTATGACATCTATAGTGGTCATGAGATTTACGTGGATTTTTGAGCCTTATATTTGTATGACATCTATAGTGGTCATGAGATTTACATGGATATTTGAAACTTATATTACAGCTGTATTCTATTGATTTAAAGTTATATGAATCTGTTACTAAATATATACAGTGGTACCTCGACACACGAGTTTAATTCGTTCCGCAACCTTGCTTGTATTTCAAATTACTTGTATCTCAAAGCAAATTTCCCCATTGAAATTAATTGAACAAAAAGATGCTTTAACAACGAGAGCACACTGATAACTGATTCCATGACTGTAGCCGGGGGATTCACGCAACACAAGCGTGACGCGCGGTTTGTGTGCAACCGGCCGACCCGCTAAGCCGATTGCTCGTATCTCAAATTTTGCTCGTATTTAAAAGCAAAAATCGCTCGCTCAATGGCTCGTATCTCAAAAAACTCGTATGTCAAGGTACCACTGTATATAAAATTGCATTAAAAAGATTACAAAATATGCTGCGTCAAAAGGTTATTAAAAATGATTTAGTCATCTTTTATTATAGTAACATAATAAAATCAAATATTACAAATGGATGCATCAGATTATTTTAAAAATAATATATTGTTGATGTTTGCCATTTTGTGCACATCTAAATACCTAAATTGAGGTTTGGCATTATCGTGCATCCCTATTTTATCCCTCACGTTTTATATATTTTTATATTTTCATACGTTTAACCGGGCAGCCATAATTTTTAATTATTCTTTACAATGAATTACTATTATTTACTAAATAAGTGTGTAATTTAATGAAAAAGTCATGAATTTTTTATGTATCAAATTAAAAAAATATATAGTCACTTAGCATTAAATTGATCTTATGAATATGGATATCAATAGTTATAAAAATTCAACTATTTTAATTATAATGTAAAATACAATGGCAGCATGTATGTATTAACTGTTTGCACTCCAGACTTTTTTTTTAAAATGACATACCAGTAATTCGAGTGTACTGTGTTGTAAATTTGCATAAAAATAGTTAATAGTAGAAAAAAACGAAAATGGGTATCATGCAAATTGTCAATAAAACCAATTGATAAGTAATTAAAATGGTTTATTTAAAAAAATAAAGATAATGGTTACTAGAACTGACATTAAATTAAAATATACCTCGATTATTGTAATACATATTTTGATAATCACTCTTCAATAAAAAAAAAATAGACTCCCAGAACACGTTTCCTATTCTCGTGGATGATGTGCACTCCATCAGAGAATGTCTCAGAGTCTGATAGTTGCCAGTATCACATGGACAGGCATTATAAGAAGATAGATCAAGCCTATTGGGGAAACCTTTAAATATTCCGGAATTGTGTAGTACTTCCGAAACACTTCTATAATCACTGATTAACCCTTTCATTACGGCTCGGTGGAAAACAAATTGAACTGTCAGTTATAAAACTAGTATTTGAAGCATAAATGTACTTATCTGGTCTATTTTCATATATCACATTGGTTCTTGTATCCTTTAACTATCAGATGATGCATGAAAAACTATTCTAAGAAAGTAGCGAAACGATATATCAAGGCTACCGATGTTAACGGTAGGGGAATCTTACATGGCATGTATCGGCTACCGATCCAAAAGGGTTAACAGTGTATTTATTGACTAAATTGTATTGTGTGCCTTATATTTAAATTACTTTACTGTGTTTGTTGTTGCTTTTTACTAGGTAACTAATAATATACGCCTTCAACTGAAAATACATCCTTTTAAGTATACAATAATATAATCCGTCCAATTTACAAATAGCAACACTGATGTAAACATCGAATCATGATTTGAATTTTGTACAAAATGTTCTTTTTTAAATTTATTTAATGTTACAAACATGTTTTTGTACAGCAATGCAGACAAATAACTGTTTTTCAATTTTTTTTTATAATTTTTTTATTAGAATATTTTTCAATATTATTAGTAATTAAATACACACATACAATTATTATACATCAAATTTTATACGCATCAATTCATTTACAAGAAGTTGTTTTCATCCATTCAGTCTATAGTTCGGTTCGAGACCCGAGTGGTACCTACTAAATAAATAGACTGTCGGTAACTAATAATAATATAAAAAGCTTGTGAATAAATAATGACTGATTGAATAATAAAAAATAATAAATAATAATACATACTCTGAATATGTATGAACATATACAGAGGCATCTGTCGTTGTATGATGTTAAAAATGTTATATATAAACATCAGGTTTCGCGTATCTGCTCAGGCGGAGAATGGTCGTGTGGATAGCGCGGTGTGTAGAATAGAGCAAAGGTTGCAAGGCTTGTGGTTCGAATTCCGCGTCGGCCGATATTCTTTCTGAATGAATTGATGCGTCTAAAATTTGATGTATAATTGTATCTGTGTATTTAATTACTAACTGTTTTTCTATTCCAAGAACTCACATACATTGATAATGTTTATACTATTAGCAATATGAAGTTGCGTTCGATACTGAAATTTTTGTAGCCCGTGTTTAACACTATTTACATAACGAAATTAACTTGTATAAAATGTTTTATGTACACTTTGTTTTTGTGTTATGTATTATTTGTGTATATTTGTATTGTAATGTATTTATTGAATTGTGCCTTTAATGGTATGTAATAATATAATATATATTTATACAACTTGTGTTTCAACTGCCTTCAGTTTGTTTTGTACTTAATTTTTAAGTTACGTAGGAAGTGTAGTTGAAGTAATGCCATCTTTTTTGTGAAATAAAAAATAAGTTTTATACGATCCGTGTATTTTTATTTGCCTTTTAAAACACTACTTTACATCATACTATAAAAAATACACGTATTTATTTTTATTTTTTATGTAAGCACATACAGGAGAATACCGACAGATGGTGATAGTAATTCTGAAGTCTCATGTCATCATGGCCAAGCGCTGGATGTGGAGTGTTGGTCCGCCATAGTCATAGACTACAGCCCGAGATTCGCGCATCATTCTTATTATTACAGCAATTCACTATGAATGGGTGGTCTTTACGGGTCGACTTTCGTCTACCACCAATCTAAATTAATAGGCTATGACTGGCATTTTACAGGAGAGGGATCAAAAACACACCAACCGAGGGTATTTTAGAGCTCAGAAATCGATTAAAAAAACACTTTTTTTTAATCTTTGTCGTGGATTGAACCCACAACCTTTGGCTTGCAAAGCAAACGCTTTGAATATCTACAATATAATTATAATATAAAATAAATTTGAATTATTTACGATTGAAATTCTAATTTTTTGCTGTATTGTAGGGTTGAGCTGCAACTTAGTACCAGTAATAGTCCAGGCCTCAGTTGCGTTGGACTAATCATCAAATCTCCTTAAAAATGCTGATAAACAAACACAAATATATGCTTTAAATTCTACGGTTACCACCTCTTCAAGTTGACAGGCTCTTGCTCGAGAAAAAATATATATGTTCACAGGTAGACCTCTGGGTGTAGAGATGTTCTTGGGCAAGGCATGGATAATGGCAGTTGAAAGAACTGTGTGTTGGCAGTTTGTAATGCTTCCCATATCTGTTGCATTGTACATACCTTGTCCGAGACATCCCTGTACCCAAATATTGTTTTAAGAACATACATCGTTCTCGACGTCTTTCAGAGCAGGTGCTGGGGAATCAAAGAAACTGCAACTGTAGTATCTGAGGCATATTTTTGGTGTTTCTTTAATCACGATTGTTAAGGAGATTGGATGATAAGCCACTCCCAACGCCTGCAATTATTTGATCAAACCAATGACACACGGTAAGCAACAGGCTTAAAACAACTCACCCAACTTCATTGATTCAAACCGTGCTTACAATGTGTTTGTTATTGTTGTCAGTCATTGATTTATATAAAAAAAACAAAAAAACAAATAATTGTGTAGAAATTATTTTGGTATTTCGAATCGCGTGATGTTCATTTCTTCGTAAAACTCGTCTAACGGTTGTTCCCATCTCCTTTCAAAGTACACGCCTTGCAAGAAGTTTGCGTTCGCTCCCGTTCGCAGCGCCCACGGCAGATAGTGCTTCATATACAAGTCTCTGTGTTTTGGTTTAAGTCGAACGGCTCCGAAAATTGCTCCGCCGATGCACATAGGCAATCTGGTCTGCAAACCTTCCACCCATTTAATAGAAACTTCTCCCAACATAGTAGTTCTCATGCCTAACACAGCGTGTACTATATCATGTATTTCTCTGTACCTTTGCATCACATAAGCTAATTCCACATCATCGATGAATTGTACAGGCAAACGTGAGTCCGCTGTCACTCCGCTTGATACTAAGAAATCTGAATACGCTTTGCCAATACTGTTTTCTGGTAGTTTTTTAATCTTTCAAAATCTACGGTTTTTGAATTGATTCTTGGTTTTCCTCTTATGATGTCGATTCCCTCTTGCGTTTTGAACATTTCTTCTCTCATGAATTTCAAAGCGTTCTCTCCTGTGGTTTCTCCTAGGCATGCTATCATGTCACCTCTGTAGGGGTCCAGAAGGGCCACAGTCGCAGATCCAAAAGAGAGTAACGCCTTTTGGAAGATGGACAGTTCTATATGATTTTTTAGAAATTCATTTTCGAACGCGGACCCGGAAGTAGATTCGTTTTCTTTTTTTGTATTCGAAATATCAGCGAATTTGACGTTTTGCACCTTGTGAATGTTAGTTGTCAAACGTCTTTTTATGCTTTTCAAGCGCTGCAAATTGATTTTGTGCAGTGACATTTTGATTATTTTATGTTTTATTTGCTTTAGCGGTTATAGTTTCTTCACTTCTCTGGCGCAGTTCTATTATTGACAGTAGAAATGTCAAAATTACTTGAATGTAAGAGCTGTTAGCTTATTTTGTTAATGGCCAGGGAGATTTTTTTTTAAAGAGGTAGATACTTAAAATAAAATATTGCAACATAATAATGCAAGGTAATTAATTATGGAATAAAGTGTAAAAATGGAACATCTACATGTTTATTTAACTAAAAATATAACGTCATGTTATCTACAGTCACTAAGGTTTTTGATATTGACGTTAATTCTCAATCACACCTAAGTTGTCGATTCTTATATTTACTGTTTTCGAAAATATGCAACTTTGTTTTCATTTGTAAACACATCAGATTTTTTGGTTTATCAAATAATTAATTGTTACATAGTCGTATTTTGTTTATAAAGTACAAAAATTAAAAGTTTTTTAATAATATACAAAATATAACAAAATAATATTTATTTTAATTTAACGACGATAAACATTTAAAAATGAAAAAAACTTTTGTGTTTCGTTTATTCTTAACGTTTTTCGGCAAATATGATCGAGGTGTCATCAAAACATTATTATGTATGTTTTCATTTTATTCATAATCGATGAATGACTGTTTATTGCCTTATCTCTGTTAGGTTAAGACTAAACATTTTTTGAATAATATTTTTTTCGAATAAACAATTCGTTGCTACGACACAATTAAAAGAAATGCGTTTTAAAAGTATATCACATGTGAATGAAGATCGTATACTATAGTGGTAAAATTTCTGTTATTAACTATTTTGTGTAACTCGTAAATAAAAGTGTTGTTTTTAAACCCATTTTCTTATTTTTGAAGTATTTATTTTAATCCTAACATAGGGTGATTGAACTTTTTCTGACAAGTCATTTTTGGCTGCAAAAAACAGTGTACATATCTCCATAGCGAATGTTGTGATATTTCCCTTGATTTCGTGTTAATGGTATGTTAGGCTACCCGCTAGATAATATTCAACAGCCTTTAAGTACCTAATGGAATGAAAAATAATCGCGCCCGGTATAAAATATCGGTTGCCTCGCCACGCCGTCGGCCGCGCTGTTTCCACGACAAACAACACTTTTCTACGTTCACTCTGGAAGCGCGCGCAACCTCGAGTGCCCCATAGTGCGAGGGAGAGGAGAGAAGAGGAGGAGCTGCTTCCTCTGCCATCCACCTTCTTCCTTCCACTCTGCACCTTCAGCCCCTCGAAAGTCCGGGCCTGAAAGAAGCTGCGAGTCCGGACAGTCGGCAAGAGCGCTCCGCCGAGGCGACACCTGCCAAACCAAACTCGCTAGCCATAAATAAAAAAAAACCGCGACAACAAAACACTCATACAAAATTGGTAGGTATACCAACGTAAATACATTATTAAAAAAAACGTATAAAAACTTTGTGATTTTTTTTTGTGCCGCGTGTATTTTTTCTGTAAAATTATTTGAATTGTGTTTATGGCGGCAAGATGTGGATTATTCGCGACAAGATGGTGGTTTCGGCGTGAATCGATTTTCGGGCTTTCGATTATGTGCGTGCTTTCTTCTCCACGGTTATTATGACTCGGGTGAGTGAGCCATTTATTCAGTTGTCCCACTTTGGTTGATGGGGTGGGGAATCCCCATCCCGATCTCCCACCGAATCCCCCCTCCCTCCGATGCTTTTTCCATCTCTCTCTGTCCCTTCTCAAACGGTTTCCCCCCGTTTTCCTTGGGTACGTACCGGCTGAAAACGTTCAGTGTTGCTACATGCGAAAATGGATTTTCCGCCACACACTACCCACTGCCCACTAGCGGCCTCCACACTTTGCCACCCTCATCTCCCTCTTTGAATAACATGCTATTTCATATTATATATTTTCGCGGTTATGTATAACCAGGTCGCCGACGGTGGCTGACTTTTGCATTGAGCACGTTTTTGGTGATTTTTTTTTCACCGTATCTTCTCCATTATTGGGAGCATACGCACCTCGCAAATTTTCCGTTTTACAGTTCTGTAAGCTCAGATTGTCTTATACCATGTCCTAGAACACCTGTATCCCGAAGATCCACATGGGAACGTATATTGTTTTTGGGAGCCTCCAGGGTAAAATCCCGTGAACTTGCATAAGCTGCAGCTGTAATACCAGAGAAAATTGGATGTACATACAATAATCAGGTTCATTTGAATAAAATCAGATAAATATCCCAATATTTCCAAGCCGTAGACATTCTTTTGTACTAAAGGATGGCTCAACCTTACAAGGGGCATGTGTAGAGATTAGATTTGATTAAATCAATTATAAAAAAATCAAGCTTGGTTAGGTTTAAAGCTAACAGCATCTGAATGACAAACAAACGCTTTTACCACTGGACTATGCTGCCCGACCAAGGTCTATTAATAAATAAAGTTCAAAAATTAATTCAACATACTATATTTATATATACACGATTTTTTTCGAGTATGCTGATTACCTTAAGGAATGTTCCTGCATACGGGTGTTTTTATTTGGTTACTTTAAGCAATGTCTCTGCATACGGTTATTAAGTTGGCTACCTTAAAATAATTATCTGCCAATTTAGTATTTTTCTACTGCCGATTGACATTTTTGTACTCCAAAATGATTATTTTTTACTTACCTTTTTAGGCATTTATAACTGACCGTTTGCTTAAATAATTTCTGCCCATTAGTTGAATTAAACACTGCCAAACAATTAACTGCCTTTTTAAAAGTAAACACAAACAGGAGAATACAGACCGAAGGTTATGGAAAAATCTCTAATGTGGATTCTATCATGCTTGCATGATGGTGGCCTCTGAAAAAAACACCATTCGTCGCACACGGATCAACCCGAAAGCCACAAATTAACGTTATTATACTAGCCGGTGAGTATAGCTCAATGGTCAATGCGTTTGCTTCGCAAGCCAAAGGTCGTGGGTTCAATCCCCGATGGAGATAAAAAATAAAGATTTTGAATCGATTTCTGAGCTCTGAAATACACCTGGTTGGTGTGAATTTGATCCCTCACCCGTAAACTACCAGTCATAGCCTATTTATTGAAATTGGTGGTAGACGAAAGTCGTCCCGTGAAGACCACCCATTCATAGTAAATTTCTTCAATAATAAGGATGATGCGTGTATCTCGGACTGTAGTCAATGATGTTGGCGGATCCACACTCCACATGCAGCGCTTAGCCATATGGTGAGCGTCATAGAATTCCACAGATGAGACTTCAGAATTACTATCACCGTCTGTGGGTATTCTCCTGTAAGTGCTTACATAAAAAAAATAAAGAATATAAAGTATGTTTCCCTTTTAACATAATAATACTTATTGGACTTTTTTACACATTAGTCCCAAATAATTAAAAGCTTTTACATTCTTTCAGTGATTTTAAGGATTTTAAATTTCATATAAGCCCGGATTCTAATAAACGAAAATGTTTTTACTTAAATATTCCGAGTTGGTGTTAATTTTTTTTGGGCAAAAAACATTTATTTTTTAATTGTATTTTCGAATTTTTGAAACTACCGCGCATATCGTGTTTCAAATTCTCGTATACCGTTTTGATATTTGAAACATTCGAATTTTCGCGAAAATTAAATTATGCGTTCGTGATAATAAAGCCTAATTGACGTCATTAAAAATTAAACAACAAAAATACACACTAAATAAATGGAAGTAATTTAAAATATTAAATTTTGCAATTTATTATAGCACATTGTTATTTAATAAATGTTCCCGTTCGTTCACTGAGGTTTTTTTTTCAATTTTAATTGAATTTTTTTTTCTTACAGAAACGTTACAAATTTTGACAACTCAATTCAATTCTGAAGTACACGAATAATTAAATAAAAAATACGATATAAACAAACATAGGTACTTGATGATTAAATACTGAGAACAATGCAATAAAGACAAGCAACAGAAGATCTCAATGCTTATCAAACAGACGACGCTAACAAATTATTCCTCCATAGAAACTCTTGGAGTTCATATCTGAATTGGGCTTCCCTTACGTGAAATATATCAATATCCGAGACGATTTGGTTAAACAGTCTCAACAGGTTAAGCAACATCGTATGTGAAAAGTAGTTGGATGGTGGCCGCTTTAGAATGCTTCTTATTTTGGATTGAGGTGAAACTTTAGATCTGTATTGTTCAGGCTTCGAAAGCACCGGGCTAATCATCAGATCGTCTCAAATAAATTCTGATCATCAATATTTTAACCATGACTCGGTCAGTCTTCTCGTCTAGCTGGTGGGTATGCCTTAGATGTAAGGCGTTTGTTTAACATTCCAAAGGATACGCATTCAATCCCAAGCGATGATAAAAACATTTTTTTTAATCAATTTCTTAGCTCTCTAAATACTCCCCTTGATGTGAATTTGATACCTCGCCAGTAAAATGGCAGTCATAGTCTATTAATCAAAAAATTGTGGTAGATAAATTTGTTCCACGAAAACCACCTATTCACGGTTATTTTCCGTAAAAATCTCAAGTTTGACGTTGAAGATGCACCATGTTCTGGATGGTCAGTTGAAGTTGCTTACGGAGACACAAAAAAAGTAATTGATTGATGCAAACAGCAAGAACAAAGCGTGAGATTCAATTTGTCGAATTCGATCTTTATATTTAATATATAATCGTGTCGGAAGCAACAGGGTCAGATCCTGTCTGCCCAGAAGTGAGCGACGTCGATGGCGTTACTCCCGGCCATCATCAGGTCTTCCTGGGTGCAGCTACTCGGACACAGCGCACACTCCAGAAGGTGTGACAGGGTCTGCTCCACGCCGCAGTCACATTCAGTCGGTCCGCTGTAAAACTGCCAGGCTTTCATTTGTGTCCTCTACTCTGTTCCGGAATCTGTTAAGGGACCTCTTATGAACGTATATTTCAAAAAGATCATAATTTCATTTTTTAAATTTATCGTCGGGGATCGTAATTAAACTTTGTAGTATCAGAAGAGTATGTAAACTTTAGACCATACCCTTTAGTAGTTACGATTATGATACTCGTATATGCAAATAATATTGTTTTTCTGATCTATTTGAATTATGTTTCTACCGTGTTTAAACATAATAATTTTTGTGCTAATGCATCTAATTTAGTTTGTTTTAAATGTGGTAGGTACATTCCGTACGTTGCCGTGTAAAAAGGTTTTAACAACACTAATTAAAGAGTATTAAAAGTAAGCTATTTTTCCCTTTTTTCTGACTGGTGTTAGAATGATAATTACACACGTAATACAACCTTTTACGAAAAATGTCAACGCGTGCACGAAACGGAGTTTTTACCTTTTTTCGAGTATATGTACAGAAGAATACCTAACGCACGACGAAAGAGAATCTCATTTTCAGATTCCACGACGCTTGCCATTTTAATAATAATGACATCAGCATGATATAGCCCTTGCTGACTGG
This sequence comes from Glossosoma conforme, assembly GCA_022606575.1. NCBI lineage: Eukaryota > Metazoa > Arthropoda > Insecta > Trichoptera > Glossosomatidae > Glossosoma > Glossosoma conforme. The sequence continues at coordinate 1,200,719 of JAGTXR010000097.1, read as the reverse complement.
TACCGAAAACCTCGATATACAATCTGTCGTCTCTTGTTTCTGTTCGCTTGTCGTACATGTATGTGTCGCTATATTGCCATTTTGGACAAGTCCTGTCACGGGTGTGACGTTAGCTATGCACATGGCTGCTGTCATTGGTGCGCAATAATTACTGCAGATCGCCATTTGCGGCGCTGGGCGACAGCTCATCACTAGCGCGCTTAGTTGTCAGTCTGGATCTCTTCAAGAAACAGATAAATATACACTTGCAATCTCCCCAATCCAACACAAACACGAACATAACACACGTTTCCCGCATGCAGCGTCCAGCCTCCCTGGCTGAGCGTCATAGAGTGCACTGGTCTTGACCGGGTGTGGTCTCCTGCATGCGATTACATAAAAATAAAATAAAAAGTCAAGTCTCGTCCGACCGTCGAAACGTCATGTAGCGGTCGGACGAAGAAATCAAGTCTTTATTCAAAATAAATGCGAAATGTGCTTGAAGAACAAGTTATTTTGCTTTGTGATCTGCTCCCGCATCCTTCCTCCATGCGGCTACGTGACGAAGCCGCTCTTTGTCGCCTTTTTTTTAAAGACGGGGGATGTCAACATATTTTTTTTATAGGGTTGCAAATTTTGACAGCTCAACAAAACCCAACGCAGCCGTATTTTTTAAATGTAAACACATACAGGAGAATACCGATTGTGATTGAGAAATCATATCTCTGGATTTTATCACG